>MU003772.1:0-546787 GCA_010093785.1 Polychaeton citri CBS 116435
GTTCTTACTCTTATAGGAGGCACTTACGCTCCTTATATGCCTGTCGTAGGCAGACTTTAACAGGAAGTTTAGTGTCGCTAGGACTAGTGTCCTACGCCTATAGAGTGCTAGTCTGTTAGCTCACTCCTGTCTCTTCTCCTTCTTATGCCATTACTAGGCCGTTGTTAGAGTTTAAAGGCATTATACTATAAGGGTAGGTCTATTACTACTAGGAAGTAGCAACTCGATTAGGTAATACAATAGCGTGACAAGGCTAAGGTAGGGTCTTAGTCAGTATAGTCTATAATGCCTAACCTCCTACGCTACACTTACGTAGTAGAGGCGACTTTATATAGGGCAGCCTTAGTAGAGTAGTCACGTGACTACATCTCCGCTTATGTGTCTTACAATCTCTACAAAGACGTTATTATTAAGATAGACGTATTAGATTTTGCTATAGGCGTATGCCTTAGTTAAAAGGGACAGACTAGAAAGCTATAGCTAGTAGTATACTACTCTAGGAAGTTTACAAAAGTAGAACTTAATTACGACGTTTATAATAAGGAATTACTTGCTATAGTAGAAGTACTACGCTAATAGAAGTACTATATAGAAGGAACTATATAGAAGGTTACTATATACACGGATCACTATAACCTTATGTACTTTACTATAACAAAAGAACTTAATCGACAATAGATAAGATAGTACTTAGACATTTTAGATCTTAACTTTACTATTATATACTAGAAGAGATCTAACAATGCTAGAGCCAATACTCTTAGTAGACAAGAGGCATACTAGAAGGGAAGCCTAAAACGTGAACAAGCCTAAGTTCTACAACAACTTAAGGATAGCATACTTATACCTAATAATGTAATAGAAATTATAGTAATAATAAGTATTATTGTCAACATAGTAGATATTATAGCTAAACAATTCTAAAGCGACAATATATAAGACATAATACGCTAAGTATAAACAAGCTATACATAAAAGAATAGATGATTATACTACTACAACTAACTATATATACTAGAACATATAAGGATGAAACTTATCTAAGAATATTATAATCTACTAATAATTAGACACCTTAGATAAAACAAGACACTTAGTTTACTCCTATAGAAGTATAACTATAAGGGAATGTCTAGAGATGTTAAAGAATATGTGAAGAATTATGTTACTTACTATAAAAGTAAGAAAGAATAATATAAACTATATAAAACTATTTAACTAACTAAAATCCCTAAACAACTATTTAAGATTATTACTATAGATTTTATTACAGACTTACTACTATCGAAGAAACCCTTCACTAGAATATCTTATAATTAAATTATAGTAGTTATAGATAGGTTAACTAAGTATAGATACTTTATACTATATAAGGCAAAAACAAATATAATAGAGCTTATATACCTCTTTATAAGGAACATTACTATAAGACATAGGATTCTACAAAAGATTATTACTAATTAAGACAGATTATTTACTTCTAAGTTTTAAAAGGCCTTAATAGAATAATTAAGAATTTAATAAGGAATAAGTATAGCTTTTTATTTATAGACTAATAGTTAGATAGAGAGACTTAATTAAATATTAGAATAGTACTTATACTATTATACAAATTATTAATAGGATAATTAGGTTAAACTACTACCTATAGTGTAGGCAGTATACAACAATTTACTATCTAATAGTATAGGAGTATTACTAAATAAAGCTACTATAGGTTTTAAAACACCTAAATTAGGATTAGATAAGAACTAGAAGTATCTTAATAAAACTACTATATAGATAGGACAAGAAATCTAAGAAGTATAGGCAGAAATAACTATAAGTTTATAAGTAATATAAGATAAAATAACCTCTTATTATAAAAAGAAAAGACTTAAGGAACTAAGCTTTAAAGAGAGGGATAAAGTATTTTTATTAAGGAAATATATTAAGACAAAACGACCTAACTATAAACTAGATTATACTAAATTAGGACTATTTAAGATTAAGAGAAAGATTAGAGAAGTCAATTATAAGTTACATCTACTAAAGTATATACATATATACTCTATGTTCTATATTACACTTCTTAAACTAGTACTAATTAATATAGAAGTAGATAATAACCTACTAGAGATCACTAAAGAATTTAAACAATAAGTATAGGAAATTAAGAGAATCCTAGACTACTAATAGAATAGACATTAGTAGAAATACTACATTAAATAAGTAAATTACCTAATAAAGGAATGTAGCTAGGAACTATTAAAGAATCTTAAGAGTAGTAGAGAATCTATATAACTCTTCTAGAAGTATAAAGAAGAACGAAGCTACATCTAAGGTATATAAGAGGACTATAGATAGCGACTTTAAAAAAAGGAAGAATAGGAGAAACTTATAAGACATCCTATAACGTACGCTTTAAATAGGAAATAAAGACCTTTAGGAACTTAGTTTACAATTAAGCCTTAGGAGACACGAACTTGTAAGGGCTTTCGACACTAAGACTAAGTAGCTCTTACTAAGTCTATATAGTATTTAAAGCTACACCTACGTTGTTTAGAGTAGAAGGCAAAACAGAATCCTCTACTACTATAGGATCTCTAAGATTAACAGCTTCTTCTATAAGATAGGTAAAGCTCTTAGTAGTACATGTAGAAATGTGTTATTTCTACTAACGCTTATACTATAACTAAACATAGGAATTAGACAACTAGTTAAGTAGCTATTCTAGCTTTTTCTCCTCTAAACTAATTTCTTTATTTAACTTCTGTTTAGCGTACGACAAACTAACTAGAGAAGATTTTATATAAGTATAACCTTAATAAGTGTACTAGGTATAAGGAATAGACAACTTATCTAACATCGCCTAACACAAGAAATCATACTTAAGACACTTATTATAGGCGACTATTGTTTTAGAACTAGTAGTGACAATACGTAAGGCGCAGAGTTTATAATTACAAACAGTTCTTAAATCTTTAGGCATAAAGGCAAGGTTAAGGAGTTTAATTAAAAGAGAAGACATCTTTGTATAACTATATAATGTCTAGGGAACCTACTAACTAAATACTCTACGTAAGTTGAGACGACTAGGCTAAGAGGGAGATAGTGTTACAGTATAAGACTATACTATGTAATAGCTATAGGCTAAGGGTCACGTAAGCGAGTTAGTGTACAAGTACTTAGGCTACTACTTACTATAAGAGGTAGCGTACGAGTAATCCTACGAGTACTTAGGCGAGCACTTGTAGAGGTAGTTGCAACACTACTAGATTAGGACACGAAGCAATAGTATATAGGAATAGATCTTTCCTTAGTAGATAGGAGCTTTATGCTTAACTCATGTTATAGATATAACAGTATTATAGGTTTTACTCTATAGTATCCCTAGTACTCTGTTATACCTTTCTACTATTAACTACTCTACTCCTTTTACTCGTAGGTATAACCTATCTCGGCGGATCTCCGGACCTACCTATAACAGTAAGTACTTATAGAGGTAGTTATAACACTACTAGATTAGGACATAAAGTAATAGTATATAGAAATAGATCTTTCCTTAGTAGATAGAAGCTTTATACTTAACTTATGTTATAGATATAATAGTATTATAGTTTCTACTCTATAGTATCTCTAGTACTCTATTATAACTTTCTACTATTAACTACTCTACTCCTTTTACTTATAAGTATAACCTATCTTAGGTAGATCTCTAGACTCTCTTATAATATATGTTTATACCTTAAGAAACAAAAAAGTTATTATAGTTTAAAGTTATAAGTCTAGATTTTAGTATTCTACTTCTAAAGATATTCTACTTCCTAGTAAGCTAACATACTATACTAAGAATTTAAAGGCTTATATAAAAGTATATTATCTCTTGCCTTACTGTCTTTTTACTAGCTAATGTCTACTAATCTAGATCTATTATTCTAATAAGCTACTTATTACTGCCCTTTAGCCTTAGGCTACTATTAGTAAGAACATCTTTTAGGTGTCTCTTAGTGAAATAGAGAGTTTATTAGACTTACTATTAGTTAAGAAGCAGATACTATTCTAATAAAGATGTTATCAGTTAATAAAAAGTAGCTAGTAAAGTACTGTCTTATATTTGATAAGCTTGCATAATCTTTTGCAAATCTATTCACCATTAGACTCTAGCTTAAGCACCTTAAAACCGGCTCATACAGCCTTAATGCTTTGGTCTTCTCGCGTCACATCATCCGCTTGATCCTTCTTGTTCGCTAAAGCCGTTCTGATCTCAGACCCATCTTACTACACGATATCACTGCGATCAATTTTATTAGTTCCATGTGAGAACACCTCGTTCCATGCGTTTCTTGACACATAACAAGAAGGGAGATCTAGTCCTGACTGAGGATTTTGTCAACGAGACTGTTGACGACGTTCCGCGCTATGCTATTCTCTCGCATACATGGGGACCGACCACTGAAGAGGTTTGCTACCGCGATATAATCGAAGGAAAGGGCGTAAACAAAGAAGGATATACGAAACTCAGATTCTGTCAGATACAAGTTACACGCGACGGACTGCAACACTTCTGGGTGGATACCTGCTGCATTGACAAAACAAACAACACCGAGCTCACGTATGCTATCAATTCCATGTTTCGCTGGTATCAAAACGCCATTAAGTGCTATGTATTCTTGTCGGATGTTTCAAAGCCTGAAATCGGCACTGCTAAGTGTTATTGGGAAGTGGCGTTCCGGAAAAGTCGGTGGTTTACTAGAGGCTGGACCCTTCAAGAACTCATCGCACCACGGACTGTTGAGTTTTTCTCGAAGGAAGGTTGTTTTCTTGGTAACAAGGAATCTCTTGCGCAGGAGATTCATCAAATCACGGGGATTGCCTTAGCAGCTCTTCAAGGAAGCACGCCCTTACAGGAAATCAGTGTTGAGGACCGCATGTCATGGGCCGACGCCCGTCAGACTACACAGCCGGAAGATGCAGCTTACTGTCTTCTAGGCATCTTCGATGTTCAAATGCCTCTTATCTACAGTGAAGGGCGGGTGAAGGCGAAGCGTCGGCTTCGTAAAGAGATTCGAGAGCAGCATGATTCGTGTTCAGAAAGAAAAACTGATATTCAGATCGGTCCTTTTCCAACCAAGAGTGATCAGGGACAATTTCATTGCTTTTTGGCGTCTTTCAATGATGCGCCTGTGGATTTACTTTCAACGCATTTCATCGGCCGTGAACGTGAGCTGAGTTTTATCAAGAATGCTTATTCAGTCTGCGAAAGGGATGTCCCTACTCGCTGTGCTCTCTGGGGCATACCAGGTGTTGGTAAAACACAGCTGGCATTGCAATACTCCAAGATATTTCTGGATAACGCACTTGTTTCAGCTGTGTTCTGGATAGCTTGTTCGACTACTGAGAAGCTGTACCAGGGATTTTCAAGATTGTTGGTTCTTGCCGGGCACCCTGATCAAGACAAGATGGAACAAAATGTGCGTATTGTAGCGGCTCGTCGCTGGCTAGAACAGGCTAACGGCAGAGGCATACATCGCTGGCTCCTCGTTCTTGATAAGGTTGACATAAGTACCCTCGAATTTCTCCGGCAGAACCTACCACGACAAAGCCATCAAGGCCAAATTCTCATTACGACATGTACTGAGGCTGTTGCTCAGGCCATTTGTAAAGTGTCCGGACGGATGCAGTCCTCACTCGAAGTCGAGCCACCAATATTAAAAGATGCCACACAATATTTTCTTGACTCTGTTGGCATTGATGAGCGGTCATTGTCGAACGCCAATCGACTCGAGATTTGCGCTTTGGTACAATATCTCGGCTGTCTACCATTTGCCATAGAGCATGCGTCCTCGTTCTTCAACCAGTCGTCCCAAACGATTGATGCCTTTACCAAGTTATATCGGGGAGATGAAAAGTCACAAGTATGTCCTTGATCCTCTTTGTCGATTGCACAGCTGACAATTTTGGCTTCTTCGCCGTAGATTCTTGGCTGGCAAAACCCGTTCTCTACCTATGAAGCAAGCTCAATCTCCGGCATGTTCATGTCTCACCTTTGTGAATTGAAGCGATCAAAGCCTGAAGTACTTGGCTTGCTCAATATACTCGCATTCTGGGATCCCGACAGAATCGACGTGGAGATAATCAGAAGAGGTGTCTTATCTTTACATTCGCAAGTGAAGTACAAATCGATGCGGCAGTGGACTCAGATCCTGCCCTCACTGTTGCACTGGATCCCTTATTCATGGCTCAATATCAGCAGTAATAGCTCAATCGATTCTGCTTTGAGTCCCAGGATGAATAAAAGCGCGCAGCTGCCTTGTGATTTGGATTCGCTTGTTGAATTATTGTCATCTGAAATGCAGCTTCAGAGTGCAATACAGCAACTGCAAATGTTTTCCTTCATCAAACGACGATCGACACGCAAGGCAGGAGCATATTGCATGCACGATCTTACTCAGCTATGGGTTCAAGCAGCTCTCGAGTCTGAAGGCACCTATTCACAATGCTATAACGACGCCGTTTCGCTTGCATGGGGCGCACTACAACAGATCGAAGACCCGGCTTTGCCAGAAAATTGGCATGGATTTGAAGGCTTGATATCGCACATACTATCGCTGACGAAGTACAGCGAATATGTGACATGTCCAAATCCTAATCTTTTTACAGCACGTAAGAACACAGCAATGTACTGGTCCAACCGTGGTAGATACCATGAGGCTCGCGAGGCTTTTCAGCAACTGTTAAATCTCAGCATTGATACACCTGGCCACGCCAACGTCGAGATGATCCAGTTGAAACTTGGTCTTGCTAACGTCAACTGGCATCTAGGCAAGTTCGAGGAGTCAATATCGCTGTATGATGAAGTACAGCAGATCCTAGAATCGCAATTCGACACTGATCATCCCGATGTTTTATATGTTATCGAAATGAAGGCAATCGTGTATCGCTCGCAGGCCCGTTACGCGGATGCTTGTCAAATGCAAAGACATATCCTTGACATTCGAAGTGTTAGCCTTGGGCTGGGTCATCTTGACACTATTCGCGCCATAGATAATTTTGGTCTAACCCTCCACGAGTGTGCTGTAGCTAATAATGAAGGTCATGACAAAGCCGAAGTTTTACAGAAACAGGCACTGACGCTTCGACAGGCTCAATTGGGCCCAGACCATATCGACACTATATGGTCTAGCGAAAACCTTGCAAACAACTATCGAGCTCAAGGCCGATATCTGGAAGCACTGGAGATCCACGAACATTCTCTTAGAGAGCGCCGATCTCAACTAGGAGAAGATCATCCAAGTACCATTTACACCCGTGCCAATCTTGCATCAACATACTCCAATCTAAATCGCTTGGATGAGGCCGAGGTTATTTGGAGGCAGTTAATCATCACCAACGCGCGACAGCGAGATGAAAGCCATTCGCAAACCCTCTTCGCAGTCGAGGGTCTGGCGGATGTTTGCCTCGAACAATTACGTTTTCAAGAAGCGGTAGAATTATACCATCGAGCTATAATTTACGGTGAGCATAGCCTAGGTGAAAGGCATCCGTCGGTATTACGTAGAATGCATAAGCTTGCAAACCTCTATCGGGATCAGAAGAACTTCGTCATGTCGATACCGCTCTTTAAGAGGCTTCTAGAGCGCCGTCGGACTGAAGTGAGAGCCGGACATCCGGCATTGCTTCAAACATACAACGATGCAGCCGCTCTTTATGTCATCATGGGTAATTTTACAGAAGCCGAGCAATACTATAGGGTAGAGATAGCAGGAAGCATCGAAGAGTTTGGACGACTGCATGCCGAGACTAGGAAGCGGCAAATGAAGTTATCAGAGTTTCTGCGGCACCAGGATCGTGTCGTAGAGGACAATGTACTTGAGACTGTTGTAACAGAGAGGGTTTGTCCTGAGCAAAATTTGGAAGATGAGTAAAATGACGAATTATCACCAGAGATACCTGGGAGTCTCGTGTTTCTAGCTTGACTCCTAACTACCAATCACAGGCTAGCCCTTACTTATACGAACTTATCTGTGCACTATGCGTTTGTCAAAAAGCATGCTGAACCCCTCGTATTGTTTTTGTGTGTAGATCTAAAGTACCGTACCGAAGCAGAAGTAGAAGCAGAAGCAGAAGCAAAGTGAACTGAAATCCATCCTGGCATATCTGGACAACAGTCACCCGGATAGCACAAATCGGTCACAGCAAATCCCCAAGCGAGGATTCGCTGAGATCGAGTCAAGCTGAACGAGAGTCGAACAGCTTACGCAAATTTGTGCTCTATCGAGGCATGATGAGGGGAAAACTCTCAGAGATATAAGTGTCAGTAACATTGGGTGCGTTGGCTAGGATTGCGGTACTATATCGTGCCTTACTTCTCACTGAGATCCGCTCTGGGTCTCTCCGTTAGGCTAACAATCATGCTAGATTCTTGCTTTTGTAAACGTATCCTCGTAGCATCAGCCGACGATGATAGCTCGAAGCTCGATGCTGGCTCTTTTACATTCACTGGAGGCAGATGGATCGATGAAGGCTGTGTGCGGTGAGACTGTGCCATCGGAGTCAGTCGCTTTATGCCATTCACGGTTTTCGGTCGTTTATACACTTGGCTGCGGTTGACGAGTTGTCACCTAATTTGAATAGAACGACATCGTCTTTGGATATCCCTTTCTTGTAGAACCAGCGGTGGTCCGGATTGTATGTCATTTCGTATCCCTCGTCACAAAAGTGCGGATATACTATGTCGACCTTCCACAAGTCCGTTGTGGCTATGCTTCGATAGTCACACAACGCAAGTGGGGAATCAACGGCTTCATCAACTATGCAACGCCATACACTGTCACATTACTACAAATACCAGCTATGCAGAATCATGCTCGTAACAAGCGCACTTACTCAATGTATCGGTATCGACCTTTCAATATTTCCGCAGCCTCGTCGGGCAACTGGAATTCTAGGCGCCTTGCACAAGATTCGGGCGTATTGTCTGGAAGTTCAACCAAGTAATCAGATGTATGGCGACAAAACGAGATTTATTCCCAACGTCAATGTATCAGACTCTGAACGCGCGCTGGATATGACAAGAACTGCTCACGCTTACCGCAGTGGACTCGAAAAATGGGAGCCTTCCATGACCTACTGCTAGAAGCTGCCTCGTCACTGGTTCGAAGCTTGGCACTATCGTTAGACGATGTCTCTTTAATGGCGCAAATTTGACGTACATTATAGTTATAGACGATGACCTTCTCGCAGTTGAAGAACCTTTTGAGCCATGAGGCCACTTCCGGAACATATCTTGATTGTATATTTGCGTCTGTCCACTCAGATATCTGGGTCGGCAAATATTCAAATTGAAAGCCTGACTCGTCAAGCTTGAAAGAACCTGCTTTCCGATCAACATCATGCACTACGACCGTATGCTCGCTCTCGACTAGGTTGGTTCGTCGTAATTGTGTGCCACAAGGCAATTGGCTGAAGAAAGGCTTCTCGATCTTGTAGGTCTCCAGAGGAACGAGGTAACGAATCGAGTGGACTCGGACGTTTGACAAGCCAGCAATCAGTTCTTCGATATTTGTGTTCACAATAGAAGTTGAAGTTGTTTCAACTACATGACCCAGTAATTCAGCAATGCTTCTGATGCTTTGATGTTAGTTGGCTAAAAACAAGTACCTCGTTTGGAATTCTTCCTAATGTATTGCCTAGCAGTCTTGTTTTCGTCTTCAAACGTGGGGCTCTTTCGCCAAAGCCGCCACGGTTGATCGAAAGGTCGATTATAGCTGAAGCGCCATGAAAGAACTTCTGGGTGTTCGCAACGAAGCCAAGTTCCAAAAGTATCTTCCGACTTCGGCGGCCAGAATGCTTTCCAAGGTCGTCGAGTAAGTTCGGCATTTGAGAAGTCACCGTCAGATTGATATTCGCCATTTTCGGTATCGTAGAACCAAGAAGCTTGGTATTTAATCTGAATGGCCATGAGGCAATGCAAGAAATAGCAGGTAAGAGGATCTGAACGATTAAATGCCAATCGTTTTACAGTGCCGAAACGAATCAACCAACTTGATGTCAGTCAGAAGGAAGCTGAGTGGTAGAAAATGTAGACGTCAGCTAGGCTTCTCTTTGTACGCGGACGTGAGGAAATGCGCCATGCCGTCATATCGCCTGTATCACAAGGGTAGAGGCGCGCATGATAAGAGATCTTCACCGGAAACTGCACGCTATTGACCTAATCGCAGCGCCTAAGAAACGCATCTGGAAGGGGTCTGCGCAACCTGTCTTTCTTTTGCCGTCCTGGAAATGACTGCACAGACATTCTGTTAGAGAGGTAATGCTTACCCTCTAGTGAGACGCAGGATAAGCGATCGAGGTTGAAGCCACTCGGTGAAACAGCTTCATCACAACTTTTCGTTGCAGAAAAAGCTCTGTTGCTTTTAAGCTACGAGAATCAATCATAAACGACATAATAGATACACAGAGGTCGATAAAGACGCAAAACGGCGTCCTAGTACCACACCTAACAAGCGCATAAGGTGAGGTCGAATTAGGCGCACAGAATTCTAATCACTGTTACAGCACGTTAGCGTTCGACAACGAGGCAGTAATTTTTCGGCGCCTTAAGGAGCGTCTGTCTACAAAGAATGAATTAGTAAGCTAGTCGTAGGCAGCTAAACGAGGTTCGTAATACCTAGTATCACCGTACAGTTATTCATACATAACGACTGTATGAACTACTCATCCTCAATAGAGTATACATGACACATCGCATACCACGTGATCACATTCTGCCGAACGCAAGAAAAGTGTGGGTGGTAAAAGGATCTATACGACAAGACGTTCATGTAAAGCACTCTGCCTGTATGGAAATCGGCACAATGCTGTCATCTATCAAGCGAAACATACCATTGAATTCATTAGCAACCGCAAAGGGGCTGCATTGGGTCACTCGTCCCTGAGAACATCTATCTTCAATCTCGTTCAAGCATGAAAGCACCGCCGTGAAAACGCATCCGAATTCGTATATGTGACCAGACCAGAGCCGAGGGGGCATGAAGAAGACGAAGCGACCCTTCCGATCCTCAACTCCGGCGCTTAAAACAGACACGACCCATGTAACAATCTTTGCAATGGGAAGAGGGAAGAGTGGGAAAGAAAAAACGGGGAGGGAAGGAATAGAGAAGGGGAATTGAGACGTAGGCGACCCCTCCATGTGTGAGGTCTACGCACGGGACTGGGACGAATGAACGACGCCCTTCGCCTGGGCGCCGAAGCGCCGGAAAGCGGTCCATGACTCTGCATCCTGCCTCTCGCTCGAGAGTTCCTCGACGCCGCTGTCTGGCTCGATGAAAGTCCAGTTCTCCTCGTCCTCCTCATCGCCGTGCCCTTCGCCTGCACCTTCGGCTTGTGAAGCGGCAGCAGCAACGTTGATGGCAGCGGTCGACAGGGAGGCGTTCGATGCGCCTGCTGCTGCGCCTCCGACGGGCCTCTTGATGAGTGACTTGGCGTATTCCATATCGCGATAGATGGCGTTGATGGCATTCTGCACTCCGTGCTCGCTGCGGATCTTGCGGCCGAGCAGCCTGGCTCTAGTCCGCATCCGCTCGTCTCGAGTGGCAATCCATAAAGCGCGTCCGAGCTTGTTCTCGGTAATTCCGTTCAAACGTTGACCGACGCCCAAGTCTTCGATCCTGGTAGCGAAAAAGAACTGGTCTCCGAAGAATGGCTGAGCGATCGTGGGGATGCCGGCTCGAAGACTTGCGCCAGTCGTTCCCGCACCACCATGGTGCACGGCTGCGTCGATCTGATTGAAGAGCCAGTCATGAGGGGCGGAGGAAATTGGAAATATGCAGTCTGGTAGAGGAACCTCGGGCTGGGAGGCGACATTCTTGTCAAGCCTCTCTGACCAGCCTTTAGATAGAATGCATCGCACATCGGCTTTGACGACGGCGTTCACAATCTCTTGAGTCATCTGTCTGGCGTTTGCGACAACGACAGAGCCGAAGCCGATGTACACCAGCTTCACTCTGTCTGCTCTAGCTTTCTCGATGAACACGCGCAGGTCGTCTGGCGGCGTCCAGCTGGTACCTTCGTCCAGGAACCAATAGCCTGTGATGCGAATCCAGTCACTGAAGTCAAGAGGAGGGATCACGACACTTGGCGAGAAGTTGTACAGGAACGGCACCTTGTTAGTTTGCAGCTTCTCAAGACTCGTGGGTCCAAGTTTCAGTGCTCTCCGACGCCAACGGTTGATCTGACCTGCAATGATTGTCCAGAACAGGCTCTCCATGACGTTGTACGAATGGTAGTTCCAAGTGCCGCCCAGCTTTTTGTTTCCAACCGCGAAAGCGTGAGGATAGGCTCGAGTCCGTGTCCAGGGCATGGTGAACGCTCTAAAGTATGGAATGCGCAGGGCCTCAGCAATGTGAATGCCACACATTGCAGAAGGCGACTCGATCAGCAAGTCTGCTCCCTGACAGGCCTTCCAAGCGGATTCAAGAAGCAGCTCGAGCCAGTCACGCATGTTGTTGGTCTCCATGAGAAACGATGGTGTGAACATGCCCTTTTCGACGCACAGCTGCATCAGCTCCGCTGGGTTTCCCTCAACTCGCGCGAACTCTATGCCATGCTTTCTTATCCAAGGTTCGAACTCAGCATGTGTGGCGATGAGAGGTCGGTGCCCATCCGCCATGAGGCCTTTGCAAAGAGCAATATACGGCTGCACATCTCCTCTGGATCCAATAGTCAAGCAGGTGATTCGCAAGCTTTCTTTCGGCTTGAAGTCGATCAGCGACGCACTCATATCGTCAAAGAATGCATCCCCTGCACTGCTTCCCGCTTTCACTGTGTCCTCAGCAGCCTGAGCCTTATTGTGACCGAGTTGTTTCAGCAGCTTCAGCTCCTCTTCAGCCATCCTGACATCCTCTTCATCGTCATCGTCTGACGATGGCGCACTGCTATCCATATCCGTACGGTTCCGTTCCATAGCTTTCAGAACGGTAACGACGCAGTCATCTCTCAGCGCTTGGGAGCGGAAGTCGAAGAAGAGTTCCTCATGACCTCTAATCACAAGGACCATCCCAGCATACCGGAGCCGCAAGCCCTTTTCCTTCTCGACATTATCTACGTCTTTGATTGGGATGATGATTTTGGTGCGGGTGCCATAGAGAAGGCTTCGGAAACAAAGGCAAGTGGTGCCAAGGTAGATCTTTCCATACAGGGGGAGGACACGATAGAAGGAGGTGTAGAAGACCGCAATCAGCTTCTCCTCATCAGGCAGTGCAAAATGTTCGCGGAACCTCCGTTCGTGTTCAGTCTTGTCTAGATCCTCCTCTGGGTCATCTATTCTGTCTTCGAGTGCCGGCAGGCCATCTGTCTCAGAGTAATGACGCTGACCACCTGCAATCGCACCCGTGACTTTGTCATAGTATGTCATAGGAGAAGTGGAAAGGTACGAAGCAGCGACTTTGCTCTGCTTGCGGACGTAGCCTGTGAGGTTGGACGCGTATTGGAAAGGCGAGGCAAAGCGTGCTGGTCGGGTAGTCTCAAAGGATGGTCTTCCTGAGCTTTGTACACTATTGCGACGATCAGCATTCCTATTCTGGTCGTCATTTACTTCGGCTGCGGCAGCAGTGGCAGGGTGCGGCGGCTTGGCTCTGGCAGGCTCTGGCGAGATCTGATCGACACCTATGTCTTCTATTAGTCCTTCCGGGAGGGTCCTCCTCGGCCGGGGAGAACGGATGGTGGGCTCTCTAAAAGCGACATCGCCGTCAAGCATCTGACTGGCAGATACGTCCTCTTGAAAGTCGTCATCAGTGTGCTGCTCTGACGAAGTGATGAATGACTCCACAGACTGTGCGATCGAGTTTGAGAGGGTAGGATCTGGCGACTGAGACAGTTCGAGTCGAAGGCGCTCTGCCGTGTCGATGCTCGAACGTGACAGGGACCGGCTGCGCCGTCTACCGCTGCCGGCGTTATCTGAACCAACACCTCGACGCCGAGATGATGACAGAGACCGTGGGACTTTGTCGGAACGTGATCGAGACTTCGAGGCCTTGGCTTCTGTCGGATCTGTGATGACGGTCTCCGATCGGCCAGTCCTCTTCAATAGCTCGTGCACAGCCTGGACGGCACGCTCGGCACCTTCAAAGAACGAGAAGTAATACTCCTCTGAAGCCCAGGGGTCTGACTGATTCTGCTCGTCCACCACCCGTACCCTCATCGTCTCAGCCATGTTTGCAACGTAGCTGCGCTCCACGTCCATGACATTCAGGATAGGCAGACAGATCTTGACACTGTGGCCATCGTTATGTGACCGGAAGATGACCTTTTGCAGTTGTCTGACCCACTCTTTCGCCGAGGCCGCACTCTCTGCACGGAAGTGGTGTGTGCGGTCTGTACACTTCAAGTCGAAAGTGGCGGATAACGATTTCGGGTCTTGGCCCTTCTCCTGTACCAGTTCCGCCGTGATCGCATGTCTCAGGTCGATTGTACCACGCGGGAAGTAGGGTTCGTTTGCATTCATGTAGTAGCTCAGGACGTCGTTCTTGAGCGTGAGCCAGTATCGGCGGAACTTGGGGTTGTTCTGGCCTCGCTTCAACACATGGCCGCTCTTCAACGTCTTGTTGGCCTTCCTCTGTAGGAGTGCGTAGAAGCAGAGGTGCCTCTCGGTGACGTAGAAATAGCCTTCGAGAAGCATGTTCTGCAGGTACCAGCAAGGGAATTCTGCGATGACCTCTTCAGGCTCCGTCAAGTTGAAGATCTGAGCCAGCACTTGAGCCAGCGTCTGCGGCGTCGGCGGGGCCTTGTGCATGCTGCTGTCTTTGACGCTGTGCAGACTCGAAGACAAGCTTGGGGATTCGGTCTCGGCCTTCAGTTGGGCTTGCAGCTTCTGATCAAGCACCGGCGTTGCTGAGGGTCGGAAGCCGCCAGCGCTTAGAGGGCGTTCTGGCAGCCTCTGCTTCTCTTTTCTAGACGGCAGGATCTGCGACTGCGTCATCGGATCTTGAAGCTGTTGCTGGCGGCCCTTGTCCCGTGGTGGCCTTCTGGGCAATGATGTTGGTTTCTGCTCCGACACTTCCTGGCGACGCTGTGTATCGCTGCTCTTTCCCCCAACCTTCATCTCAGAGCCACTCCTCTTTGAAGACCCAGGCCTCTCATCGTCACTGTCACTCTCTGCAATCGTGTCAGGCGCGAAGCCGCCGGTGAAAGCCTTCTGAGTCGTCGCAGCAGCAAGCATGCCATACATGCTCTGCGCGACGAACGTGGGCTGCTCGTTATCATCATCCTCCACACCTCCATCGTCCGACTCGACGTCCCTAAACCTGGCAGGCAGTTCCATCTTGTATGGGGACCGTTTCGGCCGTGAACCTCTGCTGTGCTGGCCAGGTCGATGTCTTGCAGAAGGCGAAGACGACCGTGGTGGCGGCAGAACGACCGATTTTGACTGGCGTGAGGCCATTTTCGCAGATGAAACGGGTGACCGTATCGTCGAGGTAGGGCGGTAAAGACACAGGGCAGCACCCGGCTGCTGTGTGAAACGGCGAGGCCACGTGCAAGGCTGCGATGGCGTCGGTGTTCGGCGGTGTCAGAAGCGAGGGAAGTGAATGTTGTTGTTTGCTGAGCCCAATGTCGTACACGGTCAATACCAGTTCGCCAATAGCAGTGTATCAGATGGTTCCTGTAGGTCGCAGACGAGGTCTACAGGTGAAGTATCATCGATGCTTCGCCTAGTACACTCGCTCACTTATTGCTCACCGGAACAGCAGCAGATTAGGCACTACATCTTGGCGCGAGGGCTCCATCAGGCACCCGTCCATGAAACCTGATGGGGGCAGGTCGCGATGGAATGGGAAAAGGCGAAGGCACAGCTAGGTGTGTGGGAATACTGTTGACCGCAGCGAGGACGACACATGCGTGCGGTAGGGTTCTGCAGACAGTGCATGACCCCTGCACCTTGGGGAAGTAGCCGAGCCCACCGGCGAATGACACAGTCACCTGGTGGGAACAAAGGTTCACACTTCCCAGGCTGACATTCCACTCGGGCTGGATTGCTGCATCGCTGGAGACCCATATATGTATGCATTTGCTGGCATGTGTTGGTGTTCAGAGAAGCTGAGTCACTGCATTGCTGGACAGGCAGTCCAGTCTTCACGTAGATTTCACAGTGTGTTTGATTGCCTGATTGATTGGACTAGTCTGAGATTACACTATATTGAGCTCATCCGTCCCCAAACGAAAAGCCGATGCTGGACGT
Source organism: Polychaeton citri CBS 116435 (assembly GCA_010093785.1). NCBI lineage: Eukaryota > Fungi > Ascomycota > Dothideomycetes > Capnodiales > Capnodiaceae > Polychaeton > Polychaeton citri. The sequence continues at coordinate 16,217 of MU003772.1, forward strand.
AGAAATACATTCTGTAACCCTTCCGCCTTTCTAGACACTGCGCTCGTCCCTCCGGATGTTCACTCCGAGCCTCCAACGCTACCCTTGTCTTGGCTGGGTGCATCTATTTCGCCTTGGCAAGGCCGACGGCATTGTTGCCGAGGTCGTAGATCGAGTACCACTGCCTCAGGAAAGCATCACCCAAGATCGCGAGTGGGCCAGCTGGTGCAGGGATGTCGAAGCCCATGAATGCACTGATGCAAGAGCCCTGGACCTCCAGGATGTAGTCGAAAGGACCGATGGTGAAGTTGTGGCCGGTCAGGGTGAAGGTCAGGTCTGGAAGGCTGTCACGCTTGTCACACTCGACCGTGTATTGGCCGTTGTAGCTCTTCTTCGCGCCGATCTCCTTGTTCAGCAGCTCGGCCAGGGTAGATGGCAGAGCAATGAGAGAGGTGCCGGTGTCGAGGATGGCACCGGTGCTGTCCAGCTCAGCAGACTGATCACCGAAAGTGATGGCATCAAGGTCAACCTCCCAGTAGGCCTTCCTCCTGAGTGGGATGTTGGTCACCTTGCCGGTGTAGTGGTCCTTGTTGATACCGCCAAAGATGGCCTCGGACTCGGCACCCTCATCGCTAGTGCTTGAGAGGTAGAAGGCAAACACTGGGTCGTCGAGGAGACCCTGGTCGATCATCTCGTAGAACGGTGGGACGATGCCGTTGACCGAGATGGTGTCGTAGCCAAGGCCGAGGATACCGTCGAAGCGGCCAAAGGCAAAGGCAAGGCCTGGTTCGCTTGTGGCTTCGGCGAAAACCTGGTTCTTGATCTTCAGATCGCCGATCTGGACGGTGTCCTGGGACACGTATCCCTCAAGGCTGCCAGACCCGTAGCGGATGGCAAAGTCGGAGCCGTTCTTCTTGTAGGTAGACGAAGAGCTGTGATCGTACTTGCTGTGCAGGTAGCAGGCGATGCTGCCACAGTCCTGCGATGGCACCCACAAGTTGGACGAGCCGGTATCCAAGACCACCTTGAACTCTTGGGGAGGCGTGCCGATGGTGATGTCGCTGAAGTATTGGGCGTTCAGGAAGTTGCTCACTGCAACGGGGTGGCCCTTGTCGGCGTGGACGGCGGTGTCGCGGAACATCTCGTCGATGTGGCCCTGTGGGCGGACGCCCATGTACTTCTGCCCCAGCGCCTGCATGTGCTCGCCGATGTTGGCATACTCGAGCTGTTGGGACAATGGCACCTGCGATGATGGTCAGCTACATCCAGAGGCGAGACACCGTTGCCTGGCCCAGCAGTGGGCAGGACGACGAACCTTCTTCAAGGGCATCTTGTGGACTTTGGCACTGGCGCCAGCGGCAAGGCCGGCGGTGAGGACTGCTGCTCCCTTCATGTTAATGGTAGTGATGTGGTGATGGTTGATGGAGCGATCGAAAGAGAGCGCGTGTTTGGCGAAGGAGAGGAGTGTTGGTGTACGGAAGCAGTTGCTATGCAGCTGCCTGGAGGCTGGGGCACGGGCCAAGCCCAGGTAACGTCATGTGTTCTCGGCGTCACGATAGCAGCACTGGCCAGGTGCGACGTCTTGTTTGCCGCCTGATGCACCTACGACAGAACCTCACGAGGGTGACTCTGCTTTGCGGATTGCTTGGCGTCCCTTGTCAGGACGTAGATGTATCTAAGTGTGGCCAGCCGTGCTATCATTACATGCCTCAGACACACAACCTATGTGGCCTTCTCCCTGTCCGTGTAGAATCCCAGACGCAGACACTCCCCATAGCTACAGTGCGGGTAAATCCGCCTGCCTCGCCACACTACTGCAGCACGGGTACCTGATCTGACCGCGGGCGTGGCTGGCCCAAGCTCCCGTCCGTCTGGGGATGGGACTACAGTCCTCCCTACAGTAGCTCCAATCTCTGACACAAGAGAGCAGCACTAGCCACGATGATTGAGCTCTATGCTGTTCAGGGTTAGGGTTATCTTCAGGGTCGATGTCAGGGTTGATGTTAGGGTTGTGGTGGGCCGGTGTATATGATCGTCAATAATCAATCATTTGTCGCTAGGAGGCATTGCATGGCTACTCGCTATATCGATGTGTGTGCATCCACCCGGTGACAAGCCCAGTCCTTGTGGTCAGTGTCGGCGTCATCGGCAGAAACAGGAACAGGGTCTCTGCATAGCCTCGATAGATCATAACGACACTACAGAGGTGCTGAGCGTGCGATACAGCAGCCATTGACCTGGTACGTTTAGTAATACGTGAGGTTTTCAACCAAGATTGTCGATCGATAGTCTATCCGTTGAATGCGAAGGGTGATGTCCGCCACGCTTGTCGGGAGCAGATGGCGATGACGGCGATGCATCCGTCGATCTAGGTGGGGAGTGGAAGTGTGAGCGACATGGACATCGACGTGTGGGAGGCAAGTACAGCGACAGTCAGACATGCGGCAAAATACAAAGCAGCCGTAGCAAGCACTGTTGCAATCACGCCGAACGTTATTTGGACACTGGTGTCGAGATTCATCCTCGCGTGTGCCTGGGTGCTGCACGTTGCGCTATAGTGTACCGAGCCTTTGAGCATGTAAGGTAATGCAACAATGATATGTTCGATCAGAGACGTAAGTCGAACAAGAGTGTGTGTGCCGGATCAACTCAACGCTCCATTTACATTAGCAGACTAACACCAGGAAGAACCTACCATAGAGGGAAAATCCTAGATATATATATCCAAGTTAGGGATATATGGAGCTTGTCATTCCGAGTATTCTATCGCATGGATCCTTAGGATGAAGGGGCTGAGCGCGTTCTTTGGGGAGACCCCTCGATGTCATGGCGTTGGCGTTACGCTGCGGGCCAAACACCCTAAGAGGGAAGAGGCCCGTAAGCTTGTTCCTAGGCATGGCACGCTACCGACGGATCAGGGATGCGAATGGAAGCAGAATCGCCTACAACTATGCATTCACGCAACACCATATCTTGCCTTACAGCCTCAGGTCCAAGAGCTAGCACTGGATGATGCTCCAGGAGTTCTCCGTCTGCATGACGATTGACCGACTGACCAACCAACCAGCGTGAACGCCCGCCCGGATTGCGTTGCTCACTCATCTCTATAAGAGCACGCCATTGGTGAGGACGTACTTGAAGAGATGCCTTGCAAGGAGCATCGTAGCATGGGTAGTACCACTGCCCAGGTACGTATTGCCATGGCTGTTGCTGTATACTTTGCTCTTGCCTGCAGCGTCACAGTCTGGCTGGGGGATCTGCTTCGAGACTCTTGGTTTTTCCAAGTCAGGGTGGAGCGAGGGATCTCGGTGATGAGTTAGAGGAGATCACTGGTTTGTGGACGGCAACGTTGCAAACCAGGGTGAAGGCTGCCCTCAATACTGCTATTGCATGCACAAATCTAAAGGGTATCTTAAAGTTGAACACGATACATCAAATCTGCCCATATACACCGAAAACACCTGCCAATACCTTCGTTACGCTCATGAGGGAAGACCGTGTAAAGCTGTTGTATCATCCATAACATCGTGCGCCCATGCATGAGTTTGCCGACAAATCATCCCCATATTCACAACATCATGTCCTCGTCTCTCTCGGCCAAGAACGGATGCCTTAGGCAGTCCTCGGCTGTGAATCGCTTGTTCGGATCCAACTCAAGGCATCCGCGCATGAAGGCCACTGCATCTAGCTCGTCTGGCGTCAGGCCGTCATCTTTGGAGTTACCCTGTTTATCTTTGTTTCGCCCTGTACACCACAGCAAGATCTTCTCCCACGGATACCCGGACTCGTGTATTGTAGGTATATTGCTTTGCATCACCTGGCCATGAAGGAGGGCGCATTCTTTCATCTTCTTTTTGCCAAAGATGGTGCACAGTTCGATGTAGGCGTCTATGTCGTCTGCGCTATGAAAGAAAGGGAAGCGCTTGGAAAGGAAAGTCAAGAGGATCACACCGCACGACCAGATGTCGATGAGTACGGTCTGAGCAGTGCATTTGAGCAACACTTCTGGTGCGCGAAATCCTCGGGTGCCAGCTCTGTTTGCACGGCGCGAAGAGCGCTGGTCATTAGTGGGGTATGAGGGCCGGTTGCTGTTCTGGCCGTTGCGTGATGCGGCAACCTGTGTTGTGTTATGGACGGAGTTGGCGAACTTGTATTGCCGGTCGGCGGCACTCAGCTCGCAGTTGCATGCGTGGTAATCCGTATCTTCCCGCTCCGCAAGGCCAAAGTCAACCAGTACCCCTCGTTTCTGTGCTGGCGAGTAGAGGAAGTTGGTAGGCTTGATGTCACGATGGATGATACGCTTCTCGTGCACATGCTTCAATGCCGTGAAGAGAGCATGGAAGTAGGCACGCATTTCAGAGACGGAGAATTCGCGGTAGTATTCTCTGAAGTCCTTGTGCTGGAAGAAGGGTAGAATCGCTATCACCTGGTCTTGATCTCTGAATGCGGTGATGAGGGGACACACATTTGTCGAATCTCGCAAATCATGCAGCAGTTCGAGTTCATTTAGGATGCGTAAAGGTGAGGAGGTGACGTAGATCTTCTTAATTGCAACAAAGCGAGGCTTGCGCGAGTGCCTGGAAGGTCGATCTAAGCTGTCGGCCTCCTGTGAGTCGAGATCCCAGCTGTTGTCGTAGTGGTCATATAGGATGTCCTCTGCCTTGTACACCGTGGAGAATGTGCCTTCGCCGATGCGGTTTATGAATCGGTAGCGTTTGGATATGTTGCGAAAGCTGCTCTCGAACTTCTCCATATCCTCGAGGACTTGATCATCAACCTCTTCCTCCTCCTCGTCAGACACGGTCCCGCCACTCTCTTCAAGGGGATCCTTACTCTCCTCCATCTCTTCGGTGACTGCGTCGTCAGAGTCTTCGTCGAGCATGACGGGCTCTGTACTGACGAGTACAGGATCTCTGATTCCCTTTACCGATGCAGCCATGTACTCGCTCTGTTCAAATGCTTGATTGATGTTTGTGGGAGAGAATAACCCACGAATAAATGGCGATAGTATTCAGTCCTATACAGGTACCAGACCCTTTCCTTGCAAGCCTGGAGCGCGAGTGGAAAGTACGCGGGGCACGCGCCTGGTAAATAGAAACCGGTACTAGTCCATAACAGGCAATCAATCAACAGCTTTGTGTATTGTATGTAGTGCGTCAACGCCGGATTCAAAACACAAGTTTGCGCCCGCTTGCTTCATAATCGACAGCGACATTCTGCAACTCCTGCGCATAGGCGCATACATACGGCAGCCATGGGTGACCTTAATGCCTTCGACATCAACGACGCCCTCAAGCTTTACCTTGACGACCCGCTTTCGATACCAACACCAGACGCCGCACAGGACCTCCTTGACTGCGAAGGCGATGCGGAAGCCTTTTCGCCCGGCCTGATAGATGGCGTCCTACACGAGATCATAGATCAAGTAGCAGAATCTCCAGACGCGATAACATCGCCCGGCTTCCTGGGTACCATACAATATCTCCTCAAGTGCGCAACACTTCCCAAATCCTACAATGAATAGCCTGCAGCACGTTGTGATACTGACGAAGACAGACAATCCTCTTTCATCCCGCCGTCAAGCCTTGGGAAGATGCTAGATCTATTGATCAGCGGACTCGGTGCAGAAGCCGAGACAGTGCATCACGAAGAGCAGGAGGGAGGAACAGAAACAGCAGGCCATAAACTGACGCTGGAGGTTTTCGCATTTCTGCTGCAATGGACGATAGCAGCCGCCGAAGCCAAGAGTGCCGAAAAGCCTTCGACATCGTCAGTCAAGAGCAAGGGCAAGGGTATAAAGAGCAAGACAGCTGGCAAAGATGGCCAATGGGACCCAACACAGCAACTGCAGAGCGCTCTGGATATCATGTCCAAAGTCATGAAGCTGAAGCTATCTCGGATGTTCGTGACGACTAGTGAGCGCGACACTTTCATCAGCCTCTTTACCAGACCAGTGTACCAGATCTTAGAGTCGGAGCAGAGGGTGAAGAACATGGGCATCCGCATGCACTGTTTCAAGGTGCTCTGCATAGCAGTCAAGCACCACGGGCATGCATACGGCGCGCAGACAAGCATCATCCAGAGTTTGACATACTTCGAACATCTCAGCGAGCCGATGGCAGAACTGCTCAACATCCTGTCAGAGCAATACGACTACCCACAACTGGCAGAAGAAGTCATGAAAGAGCTCAGCAACAAAGAGTTCTCTGCAAACGATACCAAAGGCCCCAAATCAGTCTCGCAGTTCGTGACGAGACTTTCGGAACTTGCACCGAGAGTGGTACAGAAGCAAGTGACTCTGCTGGCGAAGTTGCTGGAAAGCGAGAATTACACTCTACGATGTTCGATCATTGAGGTGTGCGGCAACTTGATTGCAATGCTCAGCAAGGTTGAAGAAGGCGAAAAGGCTGAGAACCACAAGGGTCAAATCAATGCTTTCTTTGACGTACTGGAGGAGCGCTTCCTGGATGTCAACCCTTACTGCAGGTGTAGGGCCATCCAAGTCTACGTCAAGTTATGCGATCTCGAGACGAAGTTCCCAAGACGGAGGCAGGTTGCTGCAGAGCTCGCAGCGCGAAGTCTAGAAGACAAGAGCAGCAATGTACGGAGAAATGCGATCAAGCTTCTGGCAAAGCTCATGGCGACACACCCGTTCGCAGCCATGCACGGAGGCTTGCTGAGCTGGCGAGAGTGGAGTGAGCGCCTCGAGGCTGTTGAGACGCAGATCAATGCGCTCAAGCCTCCAGCTGGGACCCCAGGGCTCGGTGATCGTGCCGAGCAAACGGTCGACGAAAGCCTGCTCGAAGATGCTACGCAGGCTGACAATCAACAGGCTGCCATGACCGATGAGCAGAAAATGATAGCGATCCACAAGGCACAGGAGGATGCTGCAACTGCAGAAGCTATCTCGAAACTGCAACTGACGAAGAGATACTACAACGAAGCGCTGAAGTTCATCAACACACTCCACCAAGCTAGCCCACACGTTGCGCAGCTTCTTGGTAGCAAGAACAAGAGCGAAGTCATCGAAGCGATGGATTTCTTCGTCATCGCCGATGCGTACGCTGTGCAGACTAGCAAGTCTGGCATCCGCCGGATGTTGCGCCTCATCTGGACCAAGGGAAACAGCGACGAAGGAAAGGCAGTACAAACTCACCTGATTGAATGCTACAAGGGCTTGTTCTTCGAGTCTCCCACTGGGTTCAGCCAGAACGACGCTGCCAACTTTGTCGCTAAGAGCATGATCAGTCTAACATTTGGCGCAACGCCAGCCGAGCTCACCTCGTTGGAGCAGCTCTTGGCAATCATGATGAAAGAGAAGATCGTGTCACTACTTGTGATTGATAAGCTGTGGCAAGTGTACGGCTACACCAAGCGGGAGACTTCGAAACAGCAGAGACGCGGCGCGGTCATTGTCCTGGGGATGCTTGCTCTTGCAGACTCTGATATTGTGGTCAGAGAGATGGAAGTTTGCTTGCGGATAGGTCTTGGGGGTCACGGCAGAAGGGATCTCATCCTAGCAAAATATACTTGCATTGCCTTGACAAGGATGGTTGGCAGAAAGGACCAAAAGGGACTGCAGGGAAAGGCAAGCACACGGTTGCAGAACGACCACGCGGTTTTGATTCGGCTTGCCCATCTTCTCGACATGCAGAGCGATAGCGCTGACTGGTACGGTATGGCCGAGCAGGCGATCGCCGCCATCTACGCACTCAGCAAGCACCCAGATGTTCTATGCTCCCAAGTCCTCAGACTGAAAACCAAGACAGTCTTCGCTCCAGCGAGAAAACCCGCTACTGAATCAACTGCACCTGCAGCTGCAGCTATTGGCAACAGTCAGGTTGATGCAGACGGCGACATGGATATGAGTGACATGCCAGAGGAAGTGCAAGAGATCCCAGAGGCCCAGGATGCGGAGCAGCAGCCGACACCGTCACTAGAACAACAAGACCAGAGCTCATCAGCTCTTGCACTGTCACAACTCCTCTTCACTGTGGGTCACGTTGCCCTGAAGCAGATTGTGCACCTTGAGCTTTGCGAGCAGGACTTCAAACGCCGGAAAGCAGAGAAGGAAAAGACAAATCCAAGCGCGTTGCCGACAGACAAGAGCGCTGAACTGAAATCATCAACAGGACGTAACAAGAACGGCAAGGGCTCATCTACTGAGCTGAAGCAAGAGGAGCAGGATGAGATGGATCTCATTGGCGGCACAAACGAGGACGACTTCACAGATGCTATCGCACACATCCGTGAGCGAGAACTCCTCTACGGCAACGCTTCTCTCCTGACCAACTTCGGCCCACTAGTGAAGGAGATCTGCAGCAACAACACAGCCTATCCCAACGCCGAGTTACAAGCACAAGCAGCGCTGTGTATGGCAAAGCTGATGTGCGTCAGCTCAGAGTACTGTGAGGCGAATCTAGGCCTGCTCATTACCATACTGGAGCGTTCGCCCTCGGCTACCACGCGTTCGAACCTCGTCGTCGCGCTCGGTGATATGGCGGTATGCTTTAATCATCTTATCGACGAGAACACTGACTTCCTCTACCGTCGCCTATCGGACAGCAGTCTCCAGGTGAAGCGCACTTGTCTCATGACTCTGACATTTCTGATCCTTGCCGGACAAGTGAAGGTCAAGGGCCAGCTCGGCGAGATGGCCAAGTGTGTCGAGGACAAGGATACAGGCGTAAGGGAGATGAGCCGCATGTTCTTCGCCGAGCTGGCTGGCAAGGACAATGCTGTGTACAACCATTTCGTCGACATGTTCTCACTGCTATCTGCCGACGGAGGGCTGGACGAGGAGCGCTTTAGACGAGTGATCAAGTTCCTGGCTGGCTTCATTGAGAAGGTAAGGTTAAGCATGTGGTGGTGTCTTCAATAGCTCACGTATACTGACATCGATCCATAGGACAAGCATGCCAAGCAACTTGCAGGAAAGCTGGCGCCAAGGCTCGCCAGGGCGGAGAACGAGCGACAGTGGAACGACGTTGCATATGCACTGGGTCTGCTCCCCCACAAGAACGAAGATATAACGAAGATGGTGCATGCCGGATGTAAAGTTATCGATGCCTCAGCCTGATATGACGATGCGAGGAATTCGATATGATTCTGATGTATGGATAGGAAAAAGGACTGTACAGACTGACGTGTCGTCTTGTTGTATCGAATCCAATCATAGCTTGTTTCTACATTCAATCCGTTATGTACACAAGATCCCCCGAGACTCAAACTTATCATGGTGACGCACTCGGTTGTGCAGTGTTGCACTGTAGGACATTCAATTGGGAAGGATGCAGAGTGCATGTTATGATGAGGTAAAGACAGGGGACAATCTTTGCGTAGCTTTACGTTCATGTAGTATGTTCGTACCGTCGACTCAAAGCTTCGACTTGCACGCCTAGATATATACATACAGACAAGCCTCCTGCTCTGTAGCTTCTTTATCTTGTCAGCTGCATCTGCGTTAGGTGTTCAGGGTTCCACTTCAAGTGACGCTAATTAAAGGCAGCTCGAGTAGGCCGGTGTCCAGAAGGTAATCGCTTGATGGTTTGGGGTAGGGAGTAACGTAGATGTTGTACGAAAGTATATGGGCCGTTCGATGATGAAGTGGTCTATCAGATGGCATGAACCTTCTGCTAGAAAGTGGTGCTATTCAGCTTGGCGTCTTACCTCTCGACTGCTACATCTAGACAAGTCACGATAAGTGCGAGACCTTACGAATGTTGATTTCCCATTAAGTCAGTCGCTCTTCGTTATGACATGTTACCCTTCTGGCTCCTACTGAGATCTGTTCACGAATATTTCCTCGCAACTGAGCCTCTCGTAAGCAGCTGGTAATACTGAGCCACGATAAACACACAGAACCGGCCGAGCGTTACGGGAAGGCCCGAGGTGGTTCTACTTGCGAGTAGTGCTAGGGGGATTGTATAGAAGATGGGTGGAATTAGGATGTCAATCTATAGATGTAATTAAGGTTGTCGATTCTTCTATAACATAAGTTAAGTATAAAGTTCCTATCTACTAAGGAAAAATTGATTCTTATATATTCAAGCTTCCTACTCTTTTATAGGTTTGTAGGTTCCTAACCTAGCGACCTATACGTAGGTTGCTGTAGGTTGAACTTATGTGAGCCTAGTCACATGACTTTCTGCCTCAGGCATCTACGCCTGGTAGCCTGGGATTCTTTGCTGTCGCTACTAGCGACAGCAAAAAGTCATAACTTATCGAAAGATTGGTGAAAGTCAAGCCTATCTAGGACAGTTTTAGCCATTTCGAGGCAAGTGGTTACCAAAAGATGTAAATCTGACTGATCTTCGAGATAATCAATGCCATCCCTACTTGCCTCTAAATGGCTAAAACTGTCCTAGATAGGCTTGACTTTCACCAATCTTTCGATAAGTTATGACTTTTTGCCGTCCTTATACTCAGGTCATAGGCTGTACAACCAGCATCGTATATTTGTAACGCAGATTTTTTTCTTACGATTGACGTTTCATTGATTTTTTCAATGCCATGCCTTGCCGCGCTGCACTCGGGTGGGTCGTTGTTCTCCTTCCATGCATCTGTTCATTAAGCTTTTACATTAGTCTGCGAATAGATTGTAGTGAATTCGTTGTGTGTAAAGTGCATATCTTCACGACAAACCTCTCGTTCAGGTAAGAAGAGAATTCCACTATTCGTCGCCTTTCCAATAATTTGTTACAATGCATATCCAAGCTCGTCCACACTTCCTGAAGTTATGTGCACTGAGGATGGCGATTGTGCCAGACGTATGAGCCTGGCCTGACTGTTCGCCAACTACTATTACCTGTCGCTCACATCTGAGTATGTGTCACCTGCATGAATAACCTTCGCACAAAGTTTCGCATTAATGCACTATTGTAAATGCTTTCTAATTTGTTTGCTGTGATGCTGGCAATGGTTAAGGTCTGCATGACTAACATACCGCGCGTTGCTATGTATATATATGAAAGACTTTTTCTAGGCACTATGAGCACGTCGCTACCAGTTCTGCATTGAGCTTATGCTCTTGAAATGCAAACTTTGTGATGAACTTATTATAGCCTCATCAATACATGGAACATCATTGCGCCGTTGGATAACCGCTGTGTTACGCTCATATTCCGGTCAGTCTGTTTATGCTCAAGTGCCATTTTGCCTGTAATTCATTCAAATAAGATGAATTAGCTGTAATCTGTGGTGAGATCTGTCTGTGAACAGCACGTCGGTAGATGCAGACTACTATTGGATCTGCGTTTCACAGCAGGTGATTACACTGGGGTTCCGATAATCGTGGTAAAGCCTACATAAGAAAGACGCTTATTGATCCATGCTAAATGTATAGCGCATCTTTTGTATGGCTTTTCAATGTCATCTAATACTCTAAATGTATATCACAATTTGAAATACATATTTACGTAGAAGGAAGACGTTTATCCCGTCGCCCTACTGTGACCAGATCATTCCAAATCAAGACCGTCCCCTGTATAGACAGGGATTGCCGACAGGTGCTCGAGACTCGGCCCACAATAGCTACTCATGGCTAACATCCCTTCGTCATTGCCATCGCCAATGCTAAGTGTAGTACCTCCACCGTGCCATACTTCTACCTGCATTGGCGGCGATTAGGGAAGAACGATGAACTTGATGCAACTCTGAGCCTTAGTGAAATAGAGGCTCCTAAACGTGACGATTGATATTCCCTTACCAATTGCGTTAAAACTTGTTTTCAGCTTGAATGGATTGCTCGTCGTGTAAGTTTGATTACAGAGAGTAATTGTGCGACTTACTACCACGATTCCTGTAGTCAACAACAGTGCGAAAGACGTTGACGACAGTGTTGACAAAGTCAAGCACAAGTCGGATCACATCAGGGAAAGACATGTTTGTCGTTGGCGAGTGAGAGTATGCGTCGCTGTTCATTTTTGAAAGATGGCTGAGAGCGGTGTATAAACCAAATGTCTCAGACGACCGTTCGGTAGACTCCTGCTCCTTGCTATATTAGAGTGGGGCGATGGTTGGCCTTTTATACTATGATTTTGAGGTCTCACGAATCAAGTGATATGTTGTAAGTCGTGTGCTTGAATGATTAGCACAATTTGGGAGGTGTTTCTCTTATAGAGAATTGCTCTTGTTCTTCCATGTCTTTAATGGTCTAGCAGTTATATCTTGCCAAGCTAGACCGCGCACTGACATCGGTGCCTCAAGATTTTGGTTGGGTAGGAAAATTCGCGCATACTACATACAATCCGAAACATGGAAAGTGGTAGAATTTCGTTTGACAGATACTTTGTAAGTTTTAAATACATCACAACTAGGCACTGTGCATACGAAGTACATGGACCTATCAGAATTCGGCGGTTGATGATTCCGCCGCCTGCGCCTTCACGTCAGAGTTGCGTCTAACAGCGGCTCTTCCACTAACAAGACACTTCATTAGTCCGAAAGGCTGTAAGAAGTCCTTCATGTGGTATATGATTTTGTTGATCATCAATTACTATTTAGGGTGTTGTAGGGATATGTGCATGCTTGTATCTCGTAGAACACGTGGCAGCTAGATCCTTGAGTACTGGACACTCAGGAATTACAATTCGAAATTCTGTGCAATTCTCATGATCTCTTGGAAATCGGTGAGCTCAGCATCAGGTTTAATTCTACGTCCACGAAACCCCCCGACATCCTCGATACTGTCCCAAAGACCTTATTATGGAAAGACTGCACAAAATTGCCAGACAAATCACTAATAGACTGCGGCGCTGCGTAGGCGTCTACAGTGAGATGCTAGGGCTTTCAGCTCTTCTGTCTTTGACTCAACCAGAGCATAGTAGGAGCTAGGAGCAGATGTAGAGTGGAAGGGAGGAGGCACGTAGATGTAGATGTAGAGGGACGAGGAGGGAAGGGTGCAGATGAGGGCGCAGAGCGGAGGAATCATCTCCAATATGTCACCTAACAATTGAGGCATTATGGCGGGCAAGGGAGTAGCGGCAAGGAACAACAACAAGCATCATGCGATAGACAACGTCACTTTGCGGGGGCGTCCCGCACTTAGATTACGGACGCTCCTTGAGGGATATAGCAATAACGTTCAACTCTCTTCAGACAATAGACTTGTTTCATCCTGTCTCACACTTCTCCACTCTACGGCCAGAGCACCAAGCACCGAAAGTGCTGCCAAGGCCATAGGGACCCTAAACGTCTGCACGAGCGCGGCGTTATAGGCCTGGAGAACGTCTGGTAGAGATTCGGCTGGGACGAGGTCGCGAATCTTCGTTGCTCCAGCAATAACTAGCCGTGATGGGTCGAGATCTGGCACTGCCTTACTAAGCTCGCTCACAAGTCGATTGTCGAAGAGGTTGGAGGCCACAGATACGGACAGTGCACCGCCTAAGGTCTGCGAGAAATTGATGATGGCCGTACCGATAGGCACTTCGTTGTCAGGCAGTACCGTCTGGACGACCATCAGGCTCTGTTGCATGCCGAAGCCAATACCAATTCCATAGAGGATTTGGTATCCTATCCAGACGCCTGCCTTGCTGTCAACCTTGAGCAAACACAGCATACCGGCGCCAACCGACGCCAACACCGACGAGGCAATCATGAAGGGATTGTAGTAACCCACCACGGTTGCGACCGCCACGCCTGCCGCCATTGAGGCGACGACGAGTGAGAGAACCAGCGCGATGCTTCGGATGCCGGACTGCATCGCGTCCACGCCTTCGATGGCCTGGAACCAGATCGGCAAGTAGTACACCATGGAGAACATCGAGCCGACTATGCAAAAGCCAAACAGAGCGGCAGCGGAAACTGAACGCCGCTTTAGGATCCTGGGCGGTACCGTACCCATATCCTGCTTTTGCCACTGCGTCAGGGAGAACGCGGTCATAAGAACTCCAAAGAAGGTCAAGGTCAGAATGATACGCCAACTACTCCAGGCGTATGTAGTACCGCCCCATTGTAGTGCCAGGAGCAGGCTGATGATGGCGGGCAGGAAGAATGCTGTGCCAAGGTAGTCCAGGCCCACCAGCTTCTCCTTCCATTGCTGAGTGTGACCATCCACTTGCCCTGTATCTTTTGATTTGTAGATCAACATCATGAACGCGACGGTCACAGCGCCGGCGGGAAGGTTGATATAGAAACACCAGCGCCAGGTGACATGTGTTGTGAGCGCACCGCCTATGAGCGGCCCGGCTGCTGAAGCCAGACCGTACATTGCGCCAAACGTGCCGATATAGATCGGTCGTTGCGATAGCGGTATGCCGCGCGCGATGACCAGTGTGGCTCCGGAGAAGATGCCGGCACTGCCCACCCCAGCTATCGCGCGGCCTAGGATGAAAGCGGCGCTTTTGGGTGCGGATGCACAGACAGCCGAGCCGATCTCGAACAGCACGATGGCGCTCAGATAGATGTACTTTAGGTCGAACACTGTGTAGAGCTTTCCGAAGAACAGCTGGAAAGCTGCTTCGCATAGCAGATATGCAGAGCCATACCAGCCGACATCCTCGATCGAGTGGAACTGGTCCGTGATCGTTGGAATGGCTGTCGCGATGATCGTGTTGTCCAAGGCGACGCAGAAGACGGATAGGTAGACGGCAATGATCACCAGTGCAAGCCCGATGCCGTGAAGGCGTGCCTCGCCCTTCTGACTTGCGATATTGCCTCCACTGCTGTCTGTCGTGCTGGTCTCTTTGCAATGGTCGACACCGCTAGATGTTGGCGCGCTGGGTTGCGATGTGCTGGTTCGTGCTGTATTCTTGGTCATGTGTTCTCCATCACCAACGGCATGTGACTCTGCCACTTCAGCCAGCTGTCCCATTGCAAGAAAATGCCTCCAGAGGATTTGTGGAGAGAACTAGACGGTGCAAGGAATCAGATCTCAGAGAGAATCAGACAGTGAAGAAACAGAGACACTGAGAGTACGGTAAAGCAATGTGTACAAGCAACGCCACTGCGGCTTGAGCAGGGGTGCGGTCGTGTTTGTTCTTCGGTGCTGGTAATTACATTTGCATCAAGTGTGTGAACTTGTGGAGTATTGTTGATTAGACGTTTTCTACTAGCGCTCGTTCTGGTCTGTACAACCGTTGGATTCTCTTCAAAAGCATCAATAATTGTTTTCCGCACTGGAAGTTTCTAGTATGTGGGCCACAGAATCCTCCTCTGCCGCGGGGTACGATATGTAAACCGGTATCAACTCTCCGCTGCTCCTGGTAACACGTATATGTTTGGGGTCGATCCCTCGGGTCTGATCAGACTTGCATTCAAGGGCATGGTAGATATGACGCTTCGGGCATCTCGGACTCCATGTCGGGCTTCCAATGGCGACTGACTTACCCACGCTTTTCTCTTCAAAGTCACCTTAGCGAGCCACTGTGGCTGGGGTGGTGATTCGAACCAGTGATGCACATTCGCCGTCACTCATAACCCGAGGGGCCTTTTGTCATGGAAATGTTTGCGAATTCCCCCTCCTGGGATACGATCGCCGATCAAATTCTTCATTTGCGTCGCTGTCGGAAGTTGATGAACGTCGTAAGCTCGCTGAGCTATTTAGGATTGAGAGGTGCGTCGTAAGCCCAGACAACAACAACCAAGGCAACACTTGAAACGGGTACGACCTTCAAAGGGCATGTAACGATATCCCATGACTCTCTCGTAAAAACGAGCCTTTCAAACAACGCTCGATTCTAGCGAGATGACCTCAGTCGCAGTACAGCAAGGCCCCAACTCCGGGTTTGGAACTGAGCAGACCGAACCGATTGATGACGACAGGGCAGGGCTTCATATCCCGTCTCGATACAAAGACCTACTCGAGCCGATCGAGATCCTCGACGCCCGGAGCGATGATGAAATCCTAGAGTCTCTGACAGGATACGTCCCTGTCACCTCTGAGAAGAATGTCTGGGCATTCTGGCACGCAGGGGTGCGTGCAATGCCGTCTTGGAATCAGCGTAACGTGATAGATTGGATACGAATTTGCGGCAGCTCAGGATGGACCGTCCGTATCCTTGACTCCGTGCCCGACTCTCCCAATTACGCAACAAGATATATAGATCCGACATTATTGCCAGAGGCTTACAAGAAGGGCACATTGGACGGTCCTTGGGCAGGGCCACATAGCGCGGACTTTGTTCGTGGCGCGTCGCTGTGGACGCATGGCGGCATTTGCATGGACGTGGGATGCATATTGCTAAGGGATCTCGACCGCATCTGCTGGAACAAGATGACTGAGCCAGGCTCACTATATCAGATCGCGGCTCCGTCTCTGTGGGGCCAGACGATTGCAAATTATTTTGTCGCTGCTCGAAAAGGTGACCCATTTGTGAAACGATGGTAAGTAGTACCTTCCCAAATAGATCCAACGATATTACGCTCCAATGGGAATCTTGAAGGTTGTGATCTGGAAGACCGGGTCTAGCTTCTTAGTAGAGAATCGTTGCTAACACCATGTAGGCACGATCTGTTCGTCCATGTATGGACAGGTCACACGTCTGCCCAAGGCCTCGCGGACGATCCGTTGATCAGCTCAGCGGTAGACATCGTCAGCGAAGATATGCAGGCCGCTCAGGGTTCTTGGGAGGTCCACGTGCCCTACAAGACCGTTATGGAGTATATCGGCCAGCTCGTCTGCTGGCAGAGGGTCTGCATGCTCGAGGACGCCGGGGATGGATTTTCCGGTGTCGACTACTGGATGAACCACGTCTACCTCTTCGATGCAGTGCAAGAAACTGTGGGCGGTGAAACCAAAGTAGGATTTGATCAGCAGAGAATGTTCCGCTTCCTTACCATGAAGCGCGACGACTCGGCCGCAGCTTCTGCAAAGCGAGTGCCTGAGCATGATTATGAGCCGGCCAAGGAACTAACTTGGTATCTACTAACGAGTGCCAGCATGCTGAAGATTTCTAGAGGCTCCGGTCTGACACGTCATAAAGGCTTTGGAGCGGTCTTGGACGAGCCTGAGAACAAGGACAAGCACTGCGAGCCAGACACATTCTTCGAGCTTTTACGATTTGGGAGTTTAAATTTCAAGCAAACTAGAGAAGGCTTTGTGACGGTCAAACCGTCTAGACCGAGGGTGACATTGAAGAAAGGTCTTACAGAGCTTTGAGAGAGCGACAGTTGGGATACAATAAAGCTTTCTACGTCCTTGATCTGCCTGCAGTGTCGGCCGTGAGCGGTTGTTTAAATGAAAACGTCAGTAAGCTTCTTAGTATACCAACGGTAGTAGATTGACCATCGTACACCAATGTACTCCTCTACTTGCTTAGTAGTTACTGACTTAGAAGTGGAATGCTATTACCTGTCCATGCTAGTGCAATCTAACTTTTGTGTGAACACCTTGTCCAAAGCTATCATGGTGATAATGGTAGATGACGTTGGTAATGATGGTGAGGATGATGGAAGTGATGATAATGATCGCGAATAGTCCAGTCTTACCGCAAATTGCGGTGTTGACATGCGTTCGATATAGCATTCCCTTGTGACTTGACCGACGGAGATTGAATTGGGCTGTGAGCGATTCCTTGGCCATCGAGTTCATGCGATCCGCTCATTCGATTTCTCCACAAGGAGTTCCAAGTCGTTGGGAAGCCACGTTGGAGCATTGGTAGCTGAACTCCATGGCACATGTGTCACGTCTTTGCCGCAAAGCAACTGTACGATAGCCGTTCGCTGGATGCACTAGCCATTCAAGATCGTGACGACTGCACATAGTTTAAAGAAGCTTGGGTCTAGTTCGGCTAAAAGAGTTCGTTATTAAGATGTTGTTGGTATTGGCAAGCTTGACATTACATCAGCTCTTTCCCTTGAGTTATTATAGGTAGGGACCAAGGGAAGTGGGTGGGCTAGTGCCTCAGAGCAACAATGGCTATCTTCCGCAGCTGGGGCAATCATACAACCTGCACCATGAATAGAGTGCTCTCGAAATCAAGGAGCGGCTTTCTGTTTAGTTGTTGTACACAGTGCACACAGGATTTCTGCGAACTAAGGTCGTACGCAGGTCTCATGACTGCGGCGTGGAAGCTTCTGTTAACCATGTTGCTACAAGTGACAACGATCCCGTGACCGGCCCGGAAATCGCCTGTGTCGGTGATTTGGGAAGAAATGTCCTTGCAGGCACCACGGCTTACATCTATTAGACACAGACTCAGACAATAGCTAGTGTCTGTAATGTCATCTCACGCATGCATACGAATTGCATCCGTCTTGGACAGTCTGCTGCGCTCGACTCTGCTCAACATAGTAGTAGATCAGTCATCTGCCTGGTGCTTCCAGTGCTAACGGGACCTGGAGGTAATAGAAGGTGGGGTGTTCGGACTGGACACCGTTGTGCACGATCTCCGTGATGCCTCTCGAATGAAAAAGAGTCTGCAGACCGCCTTCTCCAATGGCATTTGACTGTGGGAGGGAGGGCTTGTGATCGGATTTGGTCCTCGCTCCGCTGTCTCGGGAATGATCAGGACACAATTTCGGTCGGTAACGATAGTATTGCCGACCTTGTAAATGAGAAATAGCTCATGGCAGATCCTAGCTAAGTTGCTGTGCTCGATGGTAGAGGATGTGGTAATAGATGATGTAGTCAAGATTGTGGTTGAATGTGATGTCAGTCAAGACGACGTGGATCCCTTCACTTAGGACCATAGAGATGACAGCATCGTTATCTGCAAATGGACTGTCTTTCTGAATACTAGCAAAACCTTCAGACTTGTGCCCTCCAATCTTTCCAGCTTACCGGAGTAGGCCAGCTCCTCACGTGCCAGACCTTGTTTATCGACGGCGCTGCCAACCGGTAACTTTAAGAAGATGCTTTCGGTAATGCTGCTAACGACATGCTTGTAGAATACCTGAGACTCGTGTACACATCGTGCAGTGCTCTGTGTAGCGCGTAGTATAACGCCAAGACCCAGTACCGACGACAGTTATTGACCATTCATCAAGCGGGTTGCCTAAGACCGTCGCCGAGACGGCACAGAACTTGCTATCGTCACGTACCCGGTCTTCGGCTAAGAATCTAATTAGAAATGCCGTTTCGCTCTTGCCACGAAACCACGTCGCTCTCTCTAAGCCCTTGTTTTGCTATTATACGCACGACCGCTGAACGTGTGGTAGACCTTCACAGCAGCAGGTCCGGGTGTAATGGCTGTGCAGGGCTCAGGATCACTATACATTGCAAAAAAATTGTACAGACTGCATGCGTGTGGTAGCTGGCGCGCCAGCTTCAAGGTAAGTCTTGAGCGAACGAGGCAGGTGGGCAGAACGTCCCATCCTGACAGCTTTATGGCTTATTACCCACGAGCCTCAACACTGGCAGCACTCAATCCTGATTGCCACTACATCAATGACGTTTTCAGCAACAACGGTCTGTGATAAGTCGCTGACGTGTAGGCTTTGGGCAGATGAAGCAAAGCCGTACCAAACTTACCAAACCAAAGGTAAGCGATAGCCTGGAGCAGTCAGCAAGCTTTGTCATGAACACCATCACCAACACCGGTACCAATAACCTCACATCTCTTGATACGGAAGCCTTCGTCAATCACTGATACGTTAATCTCGAGCATCCAAGACACATTCGTGACAATTGCCGGCATTGCACTTACGTCAAGATAATACCACCTATCAGCCAGGATAGAACTTTGCCGTGACAACCAGTGACTGCATGAAATATGGTCGGCTCACTGCTAATCGCTTACCATCAATGCAACATATCTGTGACCAATCTGCATGACAGCGCTTTGCTTGGCAACATCGGCATCAACTCGTTTTCTTATTTAGAGTTTTTTCGTCAGGCTGGGCAGGAGCTGGACGTCACCGCAGGTCGCGGAGTCTCTTTAGCTCAGACTACTATCGCGGATATAAAAGCATATATTGCAGCGACAAGGTCGAGTAGAGTTGCCAGTGGCGCTCAAGAAGCTTAAGAATATCATGGCCCGGGGACATTAAAGCTTGGAAAGTGAGGTCGCTTATCCATACCTCTTCTTGACAGGAAATAGAAGCGACCTAGTCTCTGTCCTATCAATCCGCCTTTCCCGGAGAAAGGCACAGAGCGTTGTATCTGGGATAAGTCAATCGGCAGTTACATGCGTAAAACTTCGGCGCCACCAACCACAAAGTCCACATAATTTGGAGAAGTGATCAGCTAGCAGCTTCAGCATCCTTCTACCCGGCTCAGGCCCTTGAAGCCACAGGCGACATCATACGGCATCTGTTCATCCTCGACCGCTTGCTGAAGGCTAGAACGCTAATTAAGATTATGAATCTAAGAGCCTGCCAGTGTTGGATGGACGGGCGACTTCAGTGGCAACCAAAAACCTCAGAGAACAGGAAGTGCCTCATCGAGAAACCCGCCGACCTCACTGCTGGCCAATGGGGGTCTCACAGCTCGGGGATGTGCCTGTAAAAGTGGGTCATGCCCGTAGCCCATCATAGCCGAGATGTACTGAGAGGTGTGCTGCTGATTTCACACTCGGCAGCCGTGCAGGTTGAAAGATGAGCTCCAAGTTCTGCAGACAAGAGGGTGTATAGCGAAAGTGGCTGGATGTATTGCGTACGTCTGGCTTGATTGTTGTGTGCGTCCTTCACTGCTCTACATCATCGAACAGATCAACAAATGAGCACGGTGTAGAACCATTCGCTCACCGCGACACTCAGAGCGAGCATGTCCTTCTCCAAGGGCTTAGGGCTGAAGCAAACTTCACAACACTGTGTGAACCGAGCCTACCAACCTGTGAGCCTAGCAGGCACCTGCCATAGCGTTTCAGAGGACTACAATACAGCACCAGCAGCGTCAATGGCACTTGCTAGCGATCCAGACAGCCTCAGTCCATCCAGCCCTTACCCTGCCTGCCTAACTTCGCAACATCTGGATATACTTCTGGTGAGATAAGCAGCATGCGTCGCGAGGCCTTGTCTCTGCATGTGTTGTGCGTCCAAATCATTAATGCCGCTTGCTGTCTCTACGTCCGACCTCATCCCCACCTGAACATTCATGCGACGCTAAAGAAGCCACGGAGGCCAGATGTCAACGTTGCCGGCGTCAAGGGTCGAGCCACTATCGGCCCGCCCGTACCCTCCCCTGGCCGCTCCTTAGGATCTCGCTTATCGACAACGACGATTGGACTGATCTTGCTTCGAGCTGCTCAAGCTTCGGCACAGACCTACCCAATGCCAATAGCTACTGTAACTTCGAAGCTTCCAAGTAGTCATTACAGAGCATTGTCACAAGCTGCTTCAAGATACCTTGAAGAGATGCACCAAATCTGCAGCGTGGTCGAAATCATTGACTCTCTATCCAGCGCGCAGTACTTTCGTATTCAGCGTTCCCGCTATACCTATCTAGGAGTAGGCTATAACTTCTTACCGGGGGATTCCGCTGCCCTTCTCCTCCCTTGCTGTCTTTGTGCGCTTGTTCACCTCCCCTCTTTCTGCTATCCTATATCGATCTCGACAATCAGGGTTTACGGCAATTTTGCCTGTTCCGGGCTTAGACTTATAGTTGGGTGCTGGGTACGAAACTGATGGGCGCTGAGTACAGGTTCCCCGCAAACTCACGCCATGACAAGCATGCACACGGAAGCCATCAAAGACACCAATAGGGCCCTTGAACTGTCTGGCCGCTCATGCGCGGTCTAGCATCGTGAAGAAGTCGTCACTCTCGCCCACGAAGCGGTTCAAGTGTTTGGTACATATAAGTCCTGGGAACACCGCGTACTTGACGGAAGATCCTGGGGTTGTCACTGAGTCGTCTCACCCTACAGACTGATATATGCCTGCTGGCCCATGTGTACGTCCTAGGCATGGAGTTCCTTCGAGGCAGCGACCGAGATGGCCAGTACCCTCAACCAACTGTTGAAGCCAATGGTACGATATCCTTTCCACTTGTGTCGATACTCCCCTGCAAACAAACCTACTCATTGCACCATGCCCTCAACCACAAGCTAATGAGTATAGCGATCCCTTAAGACACCCTTAGTAATCTGACTAGCTTCCTAGGCCCTGTAGACGGACAACTTAGTGCAGATGACACTACCCGACCATACCAAGTAGCTCGAGAGCAACGCAACTTCACTTGCAATAGTGCAGAGGAGAGATATGCTGCAGAGAACGGCGTACATCTATTCTTGTCGGAGCTTCAGATGTGAACAGCCTCCGACAACTTGAAGAATCTCCAGGAGTTCTCGACTAATGGCATTCTTAGGGTTCAGCAATTCGGTGCCAGCGACGTATACACGCAGCCGGATGCGTCAAGCTCGTCCAAGCACGCGGCTCCTTGTGCGGAAACCTGGACGGATATGTCAAGCGTTGCACTGCCCATTTCCGACGTGTGGCAAATCGATGAACCGTCTGCATCGGACCTTGGTGTTCAAGATGAGCAAGGCACACCAAGATGTTGGGAGCATGGTTGTTGTGGCCGTGAGTTCTCAACTCGCAGTAATCTCGTAAGGCATCAGAAGGAAAGGTCAAAGGCGCATACTGAGCATCACTGCTCGATGTGTGGCGCCGTCTTTAGTCGAGTCACAGCTTTGAGGCAGCACATAGCAAACCAGAGCTGTGCGAGAATACGTCGATATTCGAACGGAAGAGAGAGATCTATGCCAAAGCCAAGGTTTTCCAGAGGAGGTGGGCAGTCTCGTCGTGGGAGTAACCTTGTTTAAAACTACAAAGCCAAGCCACGTTTTCTCTGTTCAGCTTGCTAACTGTTTTTGTCCTAGCGGTTAGCTGTTGTTACGGCGCAACCCGTAACAGCCCCATTGAAGTGACAGGATGGGCTTGAGACAGTTAGGCCAAATCAAAGAAAGCTTAGTTCGGGAAGGATTCGTGAAGGGGGCTTGATCATAATCTTATAGAGTGCATTGACTAGATAGAATAACTAGCATAGAAGACTATATGCAATATGCCATTGATTGAACAGGTAGTCTATGATCAACTCAGACTACATATGAAAAACCATTTCGCCACTACTTGGATCATCTGACGCAAGTCTGGCCTTCGCACTAGCCGCTCATAGGTCGACCCGTGCACTTGGATCACATGTCCTTTTTTGCCCTCCATATCTTTAACAAGCGGACCTGCTTCCTTTCTTTCGATCGGCCCGATTGTCCAGACGTAACGCCGTATGCCAGGGTCTACGTCCTCTTTCGGTCGAGGCCGAGGTGACACGAGCCCACTGTTCAACCCGCGATTTGCATGTGAGAGCAGCTGGGGTCTTGCGATAAATGTGTATATAACTAGCTACAGCTCAAGCTTGCAGCCCTCGGCTTCGAATCACGTCGATGTTGCGCCGCGTGGCCCTCTGACTGGGAGCGGTTGGCAGGGCCGTGGCATTAGCCGAAACAGTGTGTCGCCCGTTATCAAAGCAAGCTAGAAAGCAAACTAGGGATAACTCCTCAGAAGCGGAAATTTGTACATTGCGAAAGCTTGTAGGAGGATTGAATACTCAAGCTTTGAGTTGAAGACATCGAGCAGCACACAAGGCAGAGCCTTGTGTGACGATCAACAGAATCCCATTCACCCAAAAACAGCGACAGTCTGTCGATATATTGGCTTATGACTTCACTCTATGGATTCTCGCAGGCCAAGTTTTTGTCTACACAGATAAGTTCGAAGAGATCTGTATTCTCGTCAAACTATCACACGCAATTTACGTAGCAAAGCCCGGTAAGCATTCTAGGAGGCCGCTTCGTGCATCTTCAACGTGACTGGCGGTGCTGGCTGGTTTGTAAACCCAATCTTGTGCTGGACCTTTTTTTCCATATGCTCAGCCTTGCCTTGGAACAAATCATACTTCTGCAAAAGCCTAATAAGTACATAGCTGGCTTCAATCAATGCGAATTGTTGGCCTAAACAAATTCTGGGACCGCCGCCAAACGGCAGGTATTCCCACCCGGACTTTCGTCCTTCAAACCTTTCAGGTTTCCACTCTTCCACATCGTCACCCCAGATATCTTTGCGACGATGCATTACGTGTATGTCAACATATATGCTAGTGCCTTTACGGATGTAAATAGGAGTCGTACCGTCCGGCCCACCGCCGGCCGGGAGAGTGGTATCCCGCGTTGTTAGTCGATTTGCGGTCGGTACGATGGATCGGTAGCGCAGGGTCTCGTTAAGCACCCATTGTAGGTACTGGCAACCTTTGATTGAGGCGAAGTCCAGGTTGTATGGGTCAGAGTATGTGCCGAATGTGTCAAGCACAACACGTCTCAGTCTCTGCTGCACATCTGAATGGTGTAGTAGCTGATGAAGTACCCAAGACAGGAGCATGGCTGTTGTCTCGCGGCCAGCTAGAAGGATATTGAGCGCTGCAGAGAGTAACTCCTCTCGGTTTTGTGTCTGCTCCGTGAGTGCTTCGAGAAACACATATTTGTGTTTATGCAAACTGGATGCGGTATCTGTTTTCTCAGCTTGTTGTCGTTTTTCCAAAGCCTGGTCTGCATAGCGCATCACAAACTCGTGTAGCACCCGATTATCAGCGGCGTACTGTTTCGGGTTGTGCAACCAATAGAAACCACCGAGTTGCACTCTTTGAGCCATGTGGAAGGAGGCATGTTCCCAAGCACGACTGAAGGCAGCCTTATCGACACTATTATGCGGTACACTGGGCGAAACGTATGCAGCGATCTCTTCTAGCTGAGTATCCACGGATTCTCCCAGGAGAAATTC
Source organism: Polychaeton citri CBS 116435 (assembly GCA_010093785.1). Classification (NCBI taxonomy): domain Eukaryota; kingdom Fungi; phylum Ascomycota; class Dothideomycetes; order Capnodiales; family Capnodiaceae; genus Polychaeton; species Polychaeton citri. Next base: position 40,844 of record MU003772.1, read on the forward strand.
CGTTGCTGAATCCATGGTAAGGCGAAAGGCTAGAAGCTGAATGTTGGTCTCGTTAGTCCAGCCATCCTGGTCAGCAGAGCCAATGGCTTTCAGCAAATTCTGCATGTGACGTTCAAGCGTATTAAGGTCACCAACTTGCTGACGGACAAAATTCGGCTGCTAAATGTTAGACTTGAGCATGCAACCACTGAACAGCTGGATATACGTACCCTGAGCAGCGCACGACTATGCTCCCACTCCTTCCCATCCTGGGTAAACTACTCAAAAGTGAGCAAACGCATTTATTCGATCGTTCTTATACTTACTATGCCGTGCCCAATGCATCCCGAGATGGCTGCCTGCCTCAAATGACCGACCCCAAAGTCGGCAAATTGTGTGGCTAGAATCGCCTGCACGTTTCTTGGATCTCCCACCACCAGCACATCTTGGCCTAGGATATTAGTCATGAATGTGTGACAAGGCCTCCCGGTCTTTTCGTGCATGGTAGCAGCGCGCTTCTCCATGAACTCAGAAAGACGATCCTCCTTCGCCGAGGCTCTGAGCGCGCTCACGTACGTAATTCCCATGAGACCGCTTGGATATACCATAGGGAAGACGGCACCCAACGTCTTTGCGTTAGCTGGAATGTATTAGTACGAGTTCTAGGAATTGCAGCATTGAAAATGCTAGCATATACCATTGTGTCTGCGATTGCTCAAGATGATAGATGAGATCCAATATAGGACGCTCGTGCCAATGCCGAACAGCAACAACTGGGTAGTAGAATACATAGTTGAATCACGGTCGTAATATTAATGCGTGCTTGGAAAGGAATACAATTAGATTCAAGAAACCAGAGAAGCAAGTTCTGATTCTTGCCATCTTAAGTGACTAAGGCTTCGGGCACTATAATCTCGGGTATTCGTTGCTTCGGGCACTACTTTATGGCTTCGTGTACTGGAAAGTATGCAGAGCTACTACAATCGAACATTGGCGCAAGGAATTTAGTACTGCGTACAGGACGAATTTACCTCTCGTAGTATTGTACCGGCTAAGGGTCACTTTTGAAAAAAAGGGACAGCTCAAAGCCATGCGATAGAGTCGATCCAAGTAGCTCCGGGGTTTACAAGACCAATAATCTCTCGTTACAAGCGGCAGCTTGCCTCGTATTCTGAAACCATCCTTATGATATCATGGAGGTTGATGGATTCTGTTATATAGTGTGGGCTGGAAGCATCCAATTTAGTCCTCTTATGTAAATCAACAGAATCAGTCTATTTAGATGTGAACTGTAGCAATTCCAAGTCGTTCCAGAGCCACACCACCAGACCGAAAACACTTCCGAATCATACTAGCCACTTCAAGAAGACATCGTGACCGTCATACAACATGTGAACGGGAATCGAATGGAAGCCTTTCTGGAGCTAGTCGATCTTTGTGATAGGTCGGTAGCCGTGGAGTGACGTTGTCAACGTTGATTGAATCGTATTACGTGCTCGCAATTCAGCAAGGTCTGAGCTCATAACCTTCAGCATTCCGGGTAACAAAACCGACCAATCTGTCCTTTCCCGATGTATCGTTGAATAGTAGGTGGAGCTCAAAACGGCTTCGGCGAATATATTCGGTCAACTTTAGATTGAGCGCATGCATAGCTGGGCACCCAGCCCTCTTTACGAGTATATTCGACGGTAACTAAGTACCTCCTCCATCATATTGGAATTTGAAAAGATCAGTGAGCTGGTCGTTATGGAATACGTTTGTTTAAGTAGTCTTGGGAAGTTGAGAAGATAACAGAAGACGACCTGCAGCAAACTCGACTGAGCTCTGCCTCTTTGATTAGTGTACCCATGTCAATTATCAGACCCGAAGGCTGTGTGACTGGTGTCATGAGGAAGAGAGACCAGGTATCAAGACCTGCTGGCTAGCTTTCCCGCGTGACGGACTGTTCCGATTTTCAATCAGATAGCCCAGCTATGCGTGTGAGTGAACACGAGCCCATTGTGACGAAGTATAGCCCGAACAATAGCCTCATCAAAACCCGATATTGCATTAAAGGCTCATAAAGCACCTACTTTCAGCTGATCCAGGTTGTTAAGCACACGGTCAACTTTTTCAGCATTTCAATAACTTTACACACTGGTTAGAGCCAAGCACTTCTACAGAGATAACATAAAGGCGATAGGTAAGATGTTAATTCTAATTCCCGGAGCAACAGGCAATCTGGGCGTACGACTTGTACGCTCGGCCACCAGGCGTGGCCATCGTGTGCGGGCATTAGGGCGCAGTCCATTGAAAATGCCTTTGGATCTCCGCGACCAACTAGAAAGCTTCGTTGAGATCACCCACTTTGGTGACACAGCTGCTTTCGAAAAGGGCTGTGCAGGCGTCGATGCAATCGTCGTTGCTTGGAATGAAAATCCCCTCCTTGTGCTAGATGCTCAGCTTGCACTTCTGCGAGCTGCAGAGAGTGCTGGCATCAAGCGTTTCCACGCTGTAAGCTGGAACACCGACTGGGAAAAGATGCCTCTTGGGACAATCGAGAGCTATGATGCAATGATATCATTTGCCCGCCAAGCTTTGCTCACAAGCCCGATCAAGCCTCTCTATGTATTCTGTGGAGTCTTGGCCATGACACTGTTTGGCGTTCCCGGAGCTGGATCGCTCGAAGGCGATGCCAGCCTATGGACCCGAAAGGAAGGAGGAAACAGAATGATCAATGTGGTTGGGGCAGGCACAACACAAACGCCTTTCAGCACAGAAGATGATGTAGCTGACTTCAGCATTGCCCTCATAACAAGCGAAAACGCTGAAAAAGGTGGTTATTATCGCTTCTGCTCCGATGATTTCTCTATCCAGAGCTTGAAGGCTGTTTATGAGAAGGTACGAGGAGGAGATTGCCTTATCAATCATGTTACTGATGTGCAGTCTTGCAAGATGATGATTGAGCAAGCAAGATACGACGCAAGAAAGACGGGTGAGTTGCGTCACAGATACAAGGATATTGTTGGGATGGTCTATGCTGTATTCCTCGATGAGGGAACCTACAACTTTCAGCCCGTCGACGCGGACAGATTTCCGGATGTGCCTCGAACGAAGTTAGAAGAATACATCCAAAACAATGACTGGGTCTAGAGTGGATGGTGTGTAGAGCTTCTGGGCAGCTTTTGCAACATCTGCTAAACAGAAACATCCAACCCACCAGTAACACGGGAAAAAATGCCGCATGCGATGGTGTAGGTGACGAGGCACTTTCCGCACTTTCTGGCCGAGGAATCATCGATCTACCGAGTACTAGACGCTCATTAACCCTCTTGATGCACCCCGCATCATGACTAGATGATGCAGTAGTAGCACCTGCGGGCTGTAAACTTAAGGTTCACTAGTCTGGTAACGGGGGCTATTGGCCCGGCTTTCCGAACCCCTCTCTAAATCCCCACCGTTCTGCAATCCTCCATTCCCGCAATCCTTCAATCCTGCAATCCTGTCAGTGTGAATGATTTACTGCACACTTCAGCCTTGCAACAGCTGCAAGGTGTTTGGTTGCAGTAAGAGGTGCGCATTAATTTCCATAGTACCTCGATAAGTATCTAACTCCACGACTCAATGGTGCACTTCTTCATGTGTTCGTAGTGAATTCTCTATAAAGTCTGAATCTAGGGATATCGCATGACCCAGCTTGACATTCTAGAGCCCGCTTGGCTGGTCGCGACGGTCTGAGGGCATAACAAACAAGCGTAAGAATGACATACGAATGGCGCATTTGCACTAGTCTTTGAAGAAATTCTATAACGTCTGCTATGATGCTACAGAATAGCCCTCCATCTCCATCAACGGCGCAGACGGCGCAGCTGCAACCTGGTCGAGTCCGATTGAGGCAAGCTTGCGATTTTTGCACTGCTGCCAAGGTCAGGTGTGATAAGGGTCGTCCAGCATGCCAACGCTGTCTGGATAGCGACCAGTCATGCAGATACAGCGCCTCACGCCGATATGGAAAGCGAGCGAAACATGTCAAAACATGTTCTCAGCAAACACGACCTTCACCTTCGACGAAGGATTCTCCACTTACTCCTCCTCAGTCATCAGCAACAGAAGTAGAGTGTTGCATCACATCTGGATATCACGACATAGGTTGGGATAATAACAACGCAAGTCTCACAGCGACCGAAACTACTCCGCCATTCTCCACCAGGAATGAGTTGGAAGTGTCAGGAGATTTGGCCTCCTGCGGCTTACCCAACCTTCAGAGTACAAGCTTTGTACCTCTATGTGATGAGTGGATGGAGCAGCCAGAGTTCCCATGGGGCACCGATGAAAGTCAGCATCGTGAAGACATGTCTCTTAGCATACCAGCACTGCCCATTGAGCAGAGATCATCGACCAGAGAGAAGACATCAAACACCGACATGATCGGCAAACGGAGCTCCGACGACTTCCCTATAAGAATTGAGCATGCATTGGAATGTGAGGCTCGGGCTATAAACATTTTGAGGTCGCTCAACTATAGCCCAACTCTCCAAGCTCCGATGTGGGAGGGGAGCCTGCCTGAAGAACATTCAAATGCTATGGCGAATGCTAGGTTACACAGATCAGCATCTGCAGTGCATACTATGGAGACCCTGCTCTTTACCAACAAAGCTGCACTAAATGACTTGATGCAAATGCTCGAATGTCGGTGTGCAGAAAACCCGCACATAGTGTTGTTATACACGACAATTCTGCACAAGGTCATATTCTGGTACAAGGTAGCGGTGACTGCAAAATACCACTGCGAAAATGTGGAACTAAAGCCGATGAAAATTCAATTTGGCATGCTCGATCTCGACGAAGATGACTACGCAAGTCTACATCGTGCTGCTATTATCAGAGAGCTTCACAAAGCAGGCAGTGTAATCCAGGCTTTCGAGATTCGATCTGTCACTAAAGGCGAGTGTATCTATACGAAGGTATCTCCTTGGGGTCGTCTGGCCATTCGCGCAGTTAGAGAAGAACTCGAACAATTGATACAAGAGACAGAGGGATGTCAAATAAAGCGTTACTAAGAACCTCAAACTCTAGAACTTTATACGATCATCATGCGAATCGGCACAGACTCAAGGCACAAATTTATGCACTTTGTGCCGTTCGTTCATATCAAAAGGTCTCGGTTGAGCTTTGACGACCTCTTTCACACCTTTCAAGGGACAGTGTTAACCCAACTATGACAATAAGTGATCGGGCGTTGTAATTACAAGACTCTTTGAGTGATACATGGAGCACAGCGACGAACGTGCGTTTGCAATTCTCGTATACTGAGCCCAAGGCGATAACAGCAGAAAGAGACCAGTCGTATTGGCGTCAAGCTTTTGCTTGCGAATTTCAATCTCTAGAGAAATTGCGTCATTGCGTAGTTCACAGTGATGGAAGACACTAGTGGCTCGAACAGTGACTTAAGTAGGTCATAAATCGAAATTATGCACAGGACGTAGAGCAGCTGAAGCCTGAGTGAGAAAACTGCAATGAAGACAAAAAGAGATGTGCCATTGATACTCAGAATGAACACCACGTCTACAGTCGTATTAGAAACACTATTCCTGCTCAGTGTTCTATAATTGAATCATCACTGCTGACTGCCCCTTTGAGATGCATGATAGAACGAAATGACGCACTTCCTTAAAGTGTGCCAGGATGGCGACAAGATACCTTGCTCGCCCGAACGTCTCCCCATTGGCACCTGTGAGTACATACCCATGTTGGCCAGCTACCAGAAGGGAACACTCGGCATCGTATCGGGAACCACGAACCTTATACTGAGATTCCGGTGGCGCAGTAGTAATGAGAGTGAATTAATGATTTCAAATGTCGAGACGTCGGCTTTGAATCAAGAAAATAAACATGTATGATTATCTACGTTAGTGCGGAGACTCGCTAGAAAGCGCTTCGGTGTTGTCTAACAGGATAGAGGGAGTATTCCGATCAAGAGATCAACGTAGACATATATGTTATTGGAAGGTAGATACACCGAACTAGAGGTGGTATTCTCTAAATAGCATATGTCCGTGATATAGACTGGTTGGAGGTTGGAAGATCTGCCAGACTTAGCTACTTCATTTTTCGTCACCTTATACAGATACAAGGACTAAATTTGAGGGCACTCAAAAGTCTTATTCTGGCCTGGAAATACTGTGTCAACACTCGAAGACTCCTAAGATACTCAGAGCTGTAACGCGAGCTCATGGTCTAGAGGAGATTTCAGCTACCTACGAGAACTAAGTAAACGAAACTACGATAACAGATTTCAGCATGGCTCACAGTACTGCAACCTCATCTATTCTCATCGTGGGTGGAGGTTTGGCTGGCCTCTTCTGCGCTCTGGAATGTGTGCGAAATGGATTCAACACAAGGTTGTTGGAATCCAGGACATCTGTCCAAACAGCTGGTGAGTCATACTAGGGGCTAGCGCTGTTTTTTAAGAGCTCTCTTTTGACTCGAATTCCTAGGTGACTTTATCACTATTGGTCCCACCGCTATCCATGCCCTTCGTAGATGGCCATCTATCTCGCAAGCTCTCGATATAGTCGCGTACAATCCAGAGATATACTACCATAAGCAGAATGGTGAGCTAGTGGCGGGTCCAATGCCAGCACATCCCAATTTCGGTCGCATCATTTCAAGGCCGGCGCTGCACAGAATATTGATGAAGGCGCTTGAAGCAGAACATGTCGAGATAAATTGTGGTGCCAAAGTTGTTCGTTACTCAGAGACGGACGATGAGGGTAAGGTGGAGCTTTCAAATGGAGAGACAATTGAGGCACATATGATCGTGGCTGCAGATGGCATCCATTCGAAAAGTTGGACGCTCGTATCTGGAGAAGAGCCAGCCATATATCCGAGTGGTCTCGCAATCTTTCGCGCCGCATTTCCGATTGAGCATGCAATGTCTGATCCATATCTGTGTGAGCGTTGGATACCTACTCAGAACGAAGACAAAATGGGCTTCTTCCTTGCTCCAGGTAGTTTCGGGATAGTGCTCTTCGGTCAAAATACGGCATCCTGGGTTTGGCAGCATAGCGAGAACCCAGATACTTCATGTGAATCATGGGCAGCAACCTTATCGCCCAAAGATGCTCTCAAACAGCTTGACGAGGAAGGACAGTGGGGTGCAGATCTTCGTGCCACGATCGCTGTGACGCCGCAGAATCATATCGTCGATTGGAGACTCATGCGACGAGATATGAAACGGGAGTGGGTTTCGCCGAAAGGAAGATTAACGCAGATCGGAGATGCTGCGCACCCTTTCTTGCCAACCACCGTGAATGGTGGGACTCAAGCGCTCGAGGATGCTGTTTCACTGGCGTGCTGCTTGCGTTTGGCAGTCGAAAAGCATGGTATAGGCGCGCTACCTGGCGGAGCAAAAGTGCACAATGCGCTACGTATCGACCGAGTGGCGGCTATACAGTTGACAGGAATGGAACGTACGAAGAAGCATCATGATGTTGACTTCGAGAAGGTCAAAAAAAATCCGGAGTTGGTCCGTAACGAACCGGCTCAATGGCAGATTGAGCATGACCCTCAGAAGTACGCAGAAGAGCAGTTTGACGATTGCTTTGTGTGCGTCAAAGGTGGGAAACTGTTCAGAAACACTAACAAGCCTGCGGAATATACATTTAAGGCGTGAAGGATGGCGCAGAAATTGACTACGATAGGACCATTCAGGAGCAAAGAACTAACAAGATCAATTATGTGATCGTATAGTAGCTAAGACTAAGGATCGCGCCTTAAGTCCTACTGATCTTCCAATCAGGTCAAAGAGCCATTCCAGAATCTTTCAATCAAGCCTCACCAACGTGACACACATTGAACATTTGCTACTACCTTGATTTTACTCAGACCTCTAAGGATTGGAAGAGCAAGTGAGATAATGCTGACCCATGAGCATGGCCGAAGTTCCAAAGTATGATCTGACTTTGCTTCATCGCTGCCAGCATGCATCATGAACGGAATACATGAGTTCCGTAAACTTACCTGATTGCTCACAGAAGTTTGATGAACATTTGCTCGAGAATGCCGAAGGCTTCCAAAAAGGGAACTGACGCAGTTTGGGATACAAGTCTCTTGTTTATTCATATATCCTAAGTTTACATAAATAACGTCATCTAACGCCTAACCTCGTTTAAGGCATACTATACAACTGGCTACCACTATAGCCACCTTGTTCTTATCTAACTTGCTTAATTCTTGTTGTAATTCAATAGAACAATGTGGAAAAAGAAGTCCAAATTCAAGAGGCTGTAGCTAGCTACTTACGTAGCTACTATTCTTCAATACAAGCTACTGCAACAGGGTTTTCTATAAACTACTTTACCCTCTACCATTGCCTTATAAGACGCAAATCACACTCTAAAGCAAATGAAACCAACTAGAACTTAACTAAGATGAAGAACATACACTTGTTGAGTACTTCACTACCTTAATAAAGTCTAGTTTCCCTGCCTCGCCAGCTCTTACACTTAAAATTGGCTAAGAAAAATGTTAAAAGTACGCATAGCTTTTAGCTGAACCTGCTTCTTATTCGTGACTATATAACTATGCTTAGCTTTTATACATATAAAAATCGCTATCCTAAGATCGCTAGTGTCTAGACTATAAACCTAGATAAGTATTGTTGTAGCACTGAATGGCATTTTCGTGAAGGTGCGCTTAGTCAGCTGGTCTGTCTATATAGGACGGCTAGTGGTGGCAACGCCCTAATTCAGGGTCCTCCCATAAACAGTTCCATTATCAGTGTTATACCACTTAAGCCCTTTATATTGTCACATCTACAACACTACCAGGATGAATCTCTATAGGACATAGGTCACTATACTTCTGTAACACTCTATAACTTGGAGCATTAAGATGTATTTAGATAGTCATGACACTAATAGATAGAACTTTTAGTAGATCAATTGACAGGCATATATGGGTAATAGCTACGAACAATACGCCACTAAAGTGGTGATAGGTAGAAGCTACTCAAATAAGATTATATATGGTTTTGCTTCTAGAAGCCAGGTACATCGGCTACAGTAGATCGATCTAACTCTTCTTCTCACATCTGCCAAAGATCGCCCACTCTAAAGCCCTTTGGGAATGGGTCCGTAGGATCTAGGACGACCTGCTTATAACTGGTAACCCAAGCGCTGCCTTTAACGACAGGTATCACAGCCGGGAACTCACCGACCGTAGTCTTACCTCTGATGGAACCAACAAACTCTGACCCAACAATGCTACGATGATATAAAGGTTCGTCCTCCGCCAGCAGACCACGTGCATGAAGAACCGCTAGGCGAGCGCAGGTCCCGGTCCCACACGGACTTCTATCGAGTCTGCCAGGGGAGACAACAACGGTGTTGATGGAGGCCTTGCCAAACTTTTCGTCGGACATGGGACCGGTAAATTCCAGGACGGTTACACCTTGAATCTTGGTATTCTCGGGATGGACTGGATGGGTTTGGTCTTGCACCGCTCGCTTGATCCTTTCGCCGACCTCCACCAACTTCGCTCCTACCTTGCTCTCAATCTGTAGCCCGACGGAAGCAGCATCGACCAAGACGTAGAACATCCCTCCCCATGCGATGTCGACCTTGATCTTTCCCAGATCAGGGACCACGATTTCTCGGTCGAGAGCGAACACGAAAGCAGGAACATTGGTGAACGAGACGGCCTTGCACTTCCCTCCCTCGCACTTGGCGTCTACTGCTACCAGACCTGCAGGTGTGTCTAGCTTCAGATGTGTCGTAGGTCCCTGTATTGGGATCATGCCGGATTCAAGTAAGACAGTAGCGGTGGCAATAGTGTTTGCCCCTGACATTGGTGGGTATTCCTCATGCTCCATGATGATGAAGCCGGCGTCAGCTTCTCGGTTGCAGGGGGCCAGGATGAGGTTGGTACACATTGCAGCACAACCTCTAGGCTCGTTTAGGAGAACTTGGCGTAGGCTGTCTCTCTTTTTCCAGAAGTGCATCATCTTGTCATACATAGTCTCGCCAGGGACGTCGAGGACGCCACCGATGATGACATCGCAGACTTCGCCTGCGGTGTGAACGCCAACGACGTTCAACATCCGGTGAGAGGTCATCGTGGTTAGAGCATGGAAGAGGGGTTATGAAATGAGTGATGTGCTCCTAAAGTATTGTTTGAGCATAGGTGTCCGGCAGGCAAGCCGGTTCTCCGGGAACCCTCCCGTATCTATAGCTTATCAACACCCTCGGGTTTTCACCACGATGACGAATAGTCTTTGGGTCTGGCAAGCCGGTTCTCCGGGAGCTCTCCCCTATCTATAGCTTGTCAAAACCCTTCGATTCTCGCCATGATGATGAATAGTCTTTAGGTCCAGCTGCGCGTTGATAGAGCTAGGTAGGAGGATTTTAATGCTTTTATAGCTGTTGGAATCGAATCATCATGGATATAAAAAGAGCCCACAGTCCCATTGACCATTCCCTACTTTGAGACAGACAAACTCTTATGACAGCAATCAAGATGAGCGGTTGCATCGTTCTCAGCGACTTTATAGTCCATGAGATTCTCGTCGACCTGCCCAGATCCGACATCATCGCATTCAAGGACAAGTTAGAAGTCTGTCTGGAGGAATTCTCAACTACAGAAGGGCGGGAATACCAACCAGAGCCAGATGTCGTCATTCGGTCAGACGGTCGTAAGACACTGTTCCGGCCTTTTACATCGCCTTCAAGCGTTGGCGCCAAGATCGTTGTTGATACTGCAGGCGTAGACCCTGCAAGGGCTCCAGTTTCTGATGGACATACTGAGTCTGCAAAGCCGGTGAGTCTTGCGTTACACGGTCTCGTAGTCGTGTGTGACAAGAACGGTCTCCCTACCGGTATCCTGAACGTCGAGGAGGTTACAGGCTACCGCAAATCAATGAACGTCATGATCCCGTACATGTGGAGGCAAAATACTAAGAGGATAGTCATGTTTAGAGCCGGGAAACAGGCTTTATGGCATTTACGCCTAGCTCTTGCACTCAGGGGATCGGAGATAGAGCGGATTACAGTCGTGAATCAATCGTATCTAAGAGCGCAGACATTAGTGGACAGGCTTCAACAAGAGAATCGCCAGCGTTGGTCTTCTACTGCGGCAATTGGATGCCTCGACTCTTCGCATCCTGATTACGAGCAGGCTTTGAAAGAACTGTTGTTGGAAGTTGACGTGGTCTTTTGCACCGTTCCCACACGACAGGCTCTGTTCTCGTCCCGATACATTACATCATCAATGCGGGGAAGTCCATTTATCTCAGCCATCGGCTCATGGATACCTGAAATAGCGGAGCTTGATCCCGAGATCCTCAGGTATGCTGCCAATATCTGTACCAATAGCTACCGACCTAAAGGTGAGACTGGTAGTTCTATTCTAGTTAACGACCGAGCGAACGCTATGTCAAACTCAAGTGAAGTGGTCCAGAGCAAATTGACGGAGGATTAGCTAGTTGAAGTTGGCGAAGTCTTGAAACTGTTGCGCGAGAAGGGAACACTCTCGCAGAATGAACATGGCCACAGCAAGAGGAATTCGCTGCTCACATGGCTACGCCCGGGATTCGTGGTATACAAGAGCATTGGTTTACGCGTGACAGACCTTGCCGCTAGAAATGCGATTCTCTCGCTGGCACAAGACCGTGGTGTAGGGATATGTATACCTGACTTCTAATCTCTAACACTTTATTTAAGGTGTCTATATGCAGCATCTCCTTATTACATTTTATGTTATAAGTGGGAGTAGTAGTAGTAGGAGTAGTAGTAGTAGTAGTAGTGATTATTGTAGCTATAGTCATAATACTTCTCATCATTATTGTCATCATCGATAATTATCCAATTTCTAAAACTACTATAGTTAAATCAAAAGGTCAGTGTTGTTACAGGATGGTCCAGAGGTGTTCCAAAATAGGTTGTACCTGCGAGTAAAGGTGGCATTCGTTGATGAGAAAGGTGTGATAGAGTGCTAGGTACTGTAGGGTAAAACCTATGATACCGCTGTATCTATAATATGAGTTGAGCACGAAGCTCCTAACTACTAAGGAAAAGTCCATTCTTATATAATGTTGCTTCGTGCACTGTTGGAGTGCTATTCGCGAAATGTGCGATGTCCACGACAAGAGCGATGCTTGCCATGCTCGCACATAGCGCACACCTAGCGCAAATGCCTGAGGCCTCTACGCTGCGGCTGGCGAGGTATACGGGTTGCACCGTAAACATGACTAGTAGAAGTCAACTTTACCTAGAGATTAACGGAATGAAAGTAATCTCTAACAAAACTGCATAAGAAGGTTCAGTCAAACTGAACAGGACATGAAGACTCTAAAGGCCGATTTGCATGTCGAAGCTGTTGCATGTTGTGAAACAGAAGATTAGATAGACTTGACCTAGTCCGTCACTGTTAGTGACTTAGCAGCGGCGAAGTGACGTTGGCATCCGCGTTGTCACAGCGACCCACATTTCCAGGCATACATACTACTGAATTTGTACTCGGTCACCAAGACACCGAAAAGGTTAGGTAATCTATCAAGGCAATGAGATCGACTTGTGAGATTCACCGGGGTACGATGTGGCTTGCGGGAACTCTGTGACTCGGTCAATGCTTCGGCGGCGAATTCGGGAATTGAAGCCCATTGCTCTTCTTGCTATTAACCATGGCGGGTCTTTGACCCCCATTACACCACGTATGTACTCGTGTACATTAAAAATACTCTCCCTATATACTTCACATATTCAAGACTTTACAATCAGTTCGCGCGACCATCGAAGTTTCACTAAAGTCAATACGATCCATACTTGAATCACAAGCTCTTCCCGCCTAAACCTGGTGTATCTCAATTTATAAGCATACTAACCATGCAGGCGTTGAACACGCATAGTCTCTTGACTTTGGTTACATCCGTCATACTACCGCCTGTATCCGGTGTGTATGGAATTGCAATTAGGGACTCTACTAGTAGCGGATATCCAAACCCGTCTGTTGTTGAGCGCGATGTCATTGTTGTCGGTGGCGGTTCTGGAGGAACGTAAGTATCGTCGACACGTTTCCAGTGAATTCAGGAGAGTAACCGCAGAACGCAACTTAGGTTCGCCTCGGTACGATTGGCGCAACTCGGAAAGTCTGTCGCCCTCATTGAGAGGGAAGACCGTCTGGGTGGAAATGTAGCAACGTATGCTGATCCTGCAACCAACAAAACGCTCGATTATGGCGTCAACCTTTACTCAAACATTTCTGTTGCGAGGGACTACTTAGCCTCTCTAGACATTGATACAATCGCTTACGAAGGGTATTACCCTGGAGGTAAGACGCTGTACTTGGATTACACAAGTCGCGAAGTGCTCCCAGCTGCGGCCCCCGGAAATGAGACTGCAGCCGCCCAGATCTATTACAGGGAAATGGAGAAATATGGTGATTTGTTTTCAGCACCTGGATATTTCCTTCCTGACCCAATCCCATCAGACCTTCTGCTACCTTGGGGCGAATGGTTAAAGAAATATAACGCAACCGCATTCGCGTACGACGTGTTCTACGTGCAAGCTGGAAACGCTCTGCAGCAATTAACGCTATACATCATGAAATACTACAATCTAAGCGGTTTCAGAACCAACGCCATTACGACGAAGAATCATGGCAATCAAATTATCTACAACACTGCTTATGCCAGACTTGGTGGTGCAGCCAACGTTTTCCTCAGTAGCAAGATCAGAAGTATCGTCCGCAGTAACGAAGGTGTTGTGGCCAGGGTTGAGACACCTAATGGTATTCAAATCATCAAATCGAAGAAACTAGTCATTGCCATTCGGCCGAAGTATATCGATCTGAAACCATTTCTAGATCTTAGACAAGACGAGACAAGACTTACAAAGCAGTTCACAAACATCCACACCTGGACTGCTGTTCTCAAGGATACTGGATTGCCGGATGATGTTGGTGTAGAGCTTGTCGATTCCGCTGCTGAAGGTGGTGTTCCAGCACTTCCAGAGACTTTGGGTATCGCTCAGTCTGGGATTCCAGGCATTGATGCTCGCGCCTATTGGTGGTGTACTCAGACTCCCATCACTCGAGAAACTGCGGAGAGCCAGATGCTGCGCACTGCAGATTTTGTGCAGCAGTCGTTGAACTATACCTCACCTAACGGAACGAAGCCATCGCTGTCTGGCTTGGAAAGGCACTCTCCGTACTTCGTCTACACTTCTCGGGAGGCGGTAGCCGGAGGTTTCTACAAGGAACTCAATGAGTTACAAGGGCGCTATAATACTTTCTGGACCGGAGCTGCATGGGAGTCCGAGAACTCAGCTTCCATTTGGAAATTCACTGAGGAGGTCATGCTTCCAGCGTTGCTAAAGAGCCTTGGATAGAGAGTCATGCTAGACCGTATCCTTAGTCAGATGGTCACAGAATCCTACTGCTCTATTGAGAAGATTTGTATCTACAAAAGTAACTTCTGCAATCAAGCATTTGCGACTGTCTCCAAACATTGTTAGTCAAATGTGATCACACTACCTTACTTTTTGTGTCCTTCCCGCTACATCGTGGTGTATCTCATCCACCAGCGTATCTGAATCTCGCCTTCTACATTTCCCAATTTTCTGTCACCCATAACTGCAGTCCCCCATCCACAATCACAAAATCATGGCAAATTCACATCTATCGTTAGCGACAAAGCGGTCTTTCAGTGTGTGTGATACCAAAAAATGTGACATGACCAGCCAAGCTGCTTTTTAGTTACCGGTAGCTTGGATCGCGTAGATACTATCCGATCAACATTGCTTTCTCCCTTGTCCACGAGATTGTAGGCTACCATGGAGACAAAATTGATGAAGTCATGTAATCCGTCTGTTAGTCATTCCCCGTAACATGTTATTTCCGAACCTCTCCTCCTGATCTAAAGTCAGCTGCTGCCTCGCGAGCTCGTATCTTCTAGTTGGATCCGCTACGTGTCGGCTTCAACCTCGGAAATCCAGGAAAATAATTTTCATCTTACCCGAGTCATACTGCATTAGTTTCTCATAGATATAAGTCGGCCATTTCTCAGTTCCAACGTATGTGCAGATTTTGCTATCTCGACTTGTTTCACACTCTCACACTGCGAGAGTCTATCAGGATCGCCGTCTCGAAGACGTAACATGAGCTTCCCACAAGATTCAATCCTGCCACAAGGTTCCTTGATACTTGTCACTGGCGTCACTGGTTTCCTTGCTAGTATCATAACGGATCAACTTCTTCACCACGGGTTTCGTACGTGGACCTCTATAGTGGCTGACACAAATCAGAGTTCCCTCTAACCCTTATGCTGTAGGTGTACGCGGAACCGTTAGAGACCCGAAGAATGCAAAGGCATCATGGGTGAGTACATGATTGATGGTTCCCATAATTCCTGTGGTTGACACTAGCGCACAATGGATAGATGCCTGAGCACTTTGACAAGAGATACAGAAGTGGAAAGTTTGAAATGGTGCAAGTGGAGGATATGGAGAAGGAAGGGTGCTTCGATGACGCCGCGAAAGGTATGTTTACTGTGTCTTCTCTTCGTTGAGCAGGCAGCCAAAGGTGGGAAATCCGGATTCAGCTCGTTGCATATGTATTTTTATACATCTAAACTACTAAGGCCATTGCAGGCTGCTATGGAATGGTTCACGTTGCCAGCGTCGTCGGATTCGAGCCTGACCCCAATAAGATCGTCACACCGAGCCTTATCTTCATCGAGAATGCTCTCGAAGCGGCTGAAAAGGAGCAGTCGATTAAGCGATTTGTATTCACTTCTTCTTCGGCCGCCGTCAGTCAGAAGAAGATAAACGAGGTATATGATTTGACCGACAGAATGTGGGCCGATTGGGCTGTAGAAGCAGCCTGGGCGCCGCCGCCGTACACAATGGAAAGAGCACACGCAAACTACTATGCCTCGAAAGTACTAACGGAGGAAAAACTGTGGAGTTATATTGAAGAAAGAAAGCCTCATTTCGTCGTCAACTCAGTACTGCCCGATTTCGTCATTGGCCTCGGAGCGAACCTGGAAAAGCAGGGCCATGTGTCCTCCATGGGTATATTTAAGCAAATGGTTGACGGCTCTGGCACTATGTGGAGATCTTTTAGCCCTCAGTGGTGTGTTGACAGCGTCGATACCGCGTTATTGCACATTGCCGGTCTATTGCACCCACATACGGAGAACGAACGGATTTTTGCATATGCGCACCGTAAAACGTGGACAGATTTCGTCCAGCGACTAGATAAAATGTATCCGAACCACAAGTTTCCTGGTAAGCGATCGAGATTCTTTGATTACAAACAGTTTAGAAGGTGTCTCTACTGACCTAGAATCTAGATCCGATTCCGGACGAAGGAGAGGATCTTTCAAACGTAATTGGTCGGGAGAAGGCGGAGGATCTCTTGAAATGGATGGGCAAGCCTGGCTGGAGGCCCCTAAACGAGATGTTGAAAGAGGTGTGTGATACCTTGGTGTGATGGATAAATGCTACCAACCTTCTCCCGAAACAAGAATATAACCAATATCTGTACGGTCAAAGCTCTTTAAACACGTCCCGTCTTTGATACCAGTATAACACGAGACGCTTGTACGTCACATAGCTATCTCGCCTTTGTAGAATATTTCAAGAACGTTGTCGGTGTAATTGATAAAATTGCGTCTGCTTTGGATCTTGGTAACTTACAAAGTCATAAGCTGGCCTGTTCAAAAACTGTATCAGATCGTTTGAGACAAGATGTCCAAACATCTTCCACTCTCTCCTGAATCAAGCGGGAGAGATCTACCACATCCTTTCCATACTTGTATGTTTGGGTAGACGCAACTACATATGTTCCCACTGGCAGGTGCCATTAATAATCCCTGCTATAAATCAATCAGTCTGTCAGGAAGGTCCAAGAACAAAACTGGTGCCTCGGCAGATGAAAGCATGTGAGAGTGATGGGATGCTGAAAACCTAAGCCGTGAACTTGCAGTCTAAACACGTGCAAATAGGCGCGATGGGCCTCTGACGCCGACAAATGTGCAGCTGCGCAGAATAAGAAATGTTGTCGTACGTTCCAGCAGAAGTGTCTTACCAACACCCACGATCGATGACGTGCGGGTCGTGCTAGACATCGGGTGACATTACCACCAACAATACGAAGATAGCTAGAGAAGCCCAGCGATTGAAGTTTCAACATTACGTGAAAAGTGAAAGATTGATGTGGATATACTCCTTACATTAGCTTATAGTCTTAGGCATTGCGGATCTTGAGATTAAGTGAGTGATGCATGGTGCTGCATCGGTGGGCCTAACGAACGCACAACAAGAGGGGAAGCCGTAAGTCTGTCCGAAATGTATTAAAAGTCTAAAGGTTCGAATCATGGGATAGAGCAGCCGCTGCACGAGCATTTCGGCCGCAGGGTTGTCAGTGAGTGTAACGTGCGATCCTAGGGCGATACAGAAACTACGACAACAAGTGCCAAATCGGCCATTTCTCGGGACCAACACGCAAACTTCCCTCGCAAGAGGCGGTTAATGAAGCACTCTCCCGATTACCTAGCGGGAAAGATCTGCGTCTACAAGGGGGATCAACAGCCTGCTTTCCCAATTGAAGCGTCAGCCAGATTTGCTCGATGTGATTTGGCGCAGTTGTAGGCATTGAGAGGTCTAGAAAATTAGGTAGCGACGGATGGGACTTATCAATCTAATCGACCATCGTAGTCATATCGCCAAATATCATGCGTTGATGGTGTGTAGGCGATGCTCGCGGTAGGGCGGCCGTTGTCTCGGTATCGCATGCGCAGAGGTGTTGCCGGCATTCCCCCCACAAACCGAAAGGATGCCGAGCATTGCCGACGGTCTGCAACTCAGTCTAATGATAGAGTTACGCTGCATCATGTTTCTGTTTCCTACCTTCTCCTAGGGAATCAGTGTTACATAGTTGAGAACTTGCTCAATATAAGAGCCACTATAGTAAAGGTGCAGGCATTGCGTGATGGTGCCTCCAACTTCAGCTCCCTGGAAAAGCTGTGGGCATAATTAGCGCGTGTAGCTAACATGTAATTGCTTTCGTATTCTTCTATTCTATAGGTCTCGTTTCCCGAATCCTACCGTAGCCAGAAATTCAGCTATTGCGTTGACTGCAATGTGTCAGCGTATGTGAGGGATACCCCCAACAAATCGATCAATCTTCTCTATAGCTAAATATGATATCACTGTAATGTATACATGTCCTACGTTATGGTGTAATTATGAAGTGTCGAGGATGACTTAAAGTGTAGTATGTACTACCGGAGTTGTGAGAACGGTATAACTTCAAACCGTTAATACCTTAAGGTGGTCTCATCTTATGTCAGATGTAATCTATTTTGCGTAGGCTACGACATGATTCGCAATCTCACGACAGTTCTGATGGTGTCTTGTTACAATGTGCTGTTAGGTTAGGCGATGTAATTCGACATAACTTACTTAGTGAAGTTGGCTTATTTGTACAACTTACCGACCAGCTGCTGCGCTATTCTCTAATAGAGTGATGATTGTTACTAGCTCATTGAACAGGAGCATTCACAATATAGACTTGGAGGATAGCCATTGTAAAAGAGGTACTGTGGGAATAAATGAGGATGCAACATTCGCTGTAGGAACAACAAAAGGTTTAACTCGCGTTGCAGATTAATTCGCTTTTTTGTCCAACCTAGAAAGGGCCAGTTCCATAATCAACTTTCGGTTCGCTTGGCATTTGCTCATTTACAATGTTGAGTTGTGTTCACCATTGACAGTATCTCCAACAGCTTTACCATATTGAAGAGAAACCTCAATCACGGAAAGCTCACTCCCAGCTGGCCGCTTAATTGAGCGAATATTTAATCTTGCATCGGCCTCCTCCAATAGAGCACTCCACTCCTCCACCTCACGCTCCTTGGCATTGAAAGTCCCGATCATCATCAAGTCTTTCTGCCGCAATGCAGCTTCTTGCGTGAGTGACCCAGAGCCGGGCTTCGGTAGTACCATGTCCATGATCAGCAAACGACTCGATGGTGCCATGGCATCTACAAGGCCCTTAAGGATCCTAACTGCATCGGCGTCCGGCCAGTCGTGGAGAATAGTGCGTAAAAGATAGACGTCTGCTCCCTTCTCAGGTTGTGGCTGGAAGAAGTCATGTTCGAAGGCTTGGACACGACACTGGATGTCTTCCGGTAAAGTGACGATACGATTCTGTGCACTTGCAATAGGGCCGGCAAGGTCTTGGATCACAACGTTCAGACGCGGGTGGGCTGTCGCAAGCATCATAGCTGTGGAGCCACTGCTTCCCCCAACCTAACGGCATGTAAGCACTTTCACGAAGACTTCCGAAAACAAGATACATCACTTACATCTATCACTGTCGCCCTACCCAATGCTTCCCAATCAAAGGCATCCAGCAAATACTCTACGCTCGAGCCTGTGTGGGATATAGCGCGGCTCTTCATGTAATCTTCAAAATTCTTCTGAAGCTCAGGTCTTGCCTTCAAGTGTGCGAAGAAGGGTAGATTTGTATCATTGGCGATGTTGTACGCAGTCTCATTGGGCGCTCGGGTGTGACCCCATCTTTCCGTCGCTTGCACCAAGCCAGCCATGACTGGTATTGTGGCGTTGAACATGTGCTTTAATTGTGTTCGTAGATGTGCGTCCACGACAAAGGATTTGGAGAGATCACTGTGGCAAAGACTGCCATCTGGGGTCTCGCAGAGGAAATCAGTGGTCATTGCCATGCGCGCTACCGAGCACAAGGTTGATCTAGGGACTTTAGTTTTTGCTGCAACTGTATCGTACGGTATGGCCTGCGGTGGCAGAGGTATCTGTGACAACACGTTGAAGTACGTAAGCCATTGAATACTATAGTATTGTTGTTGCTGGATATGAAGCTCGGTGAGGAAGCTGCTGGGATCATGAACGAGCTGCTTGATCTGCGTTGCGTGCTCGATGACTGCATCCCTCTCTGCCTTCCTCATAGCCATAGTAAACAACTAAGACACTTATTCTTGGTTTCAGTTTCGTATACGTGGCTTTTAGTGTGTCATGTCTTGGGTCGATGGGCGGCGTTGTAGTCCACAATGTGTAGAACGTCAGCACACCATATTCTGCCTTCAGCCACTATCGAATATGTCGGAAAAAACGCCGTTCACGACAAATACGATTCTAGAGGAGTCCGTTAAGGATATCCGAGGATTTTATCGATTCTTCCCGACCATGTTCCCGAGGGGGTGCAACCGCATGTTCATGGTCCGCCGTATATCCGGCACTCCACCTAGGCGGGATCAGCCACAGGAAAATATCTGTGGCGTAAAACTTTTTGGCCATCGTTCGGTGCTGAATGACGGCGATCAAAGTTTGCTTATCCCTAGATGAAGCCATGGGCGGATCCCTATAGGTGCGATAACTTGGCAAATTGTACGGGATGATGTTGGCTTCCAGCACTAGAGGCACACAATCCTCATGAGCACCAGAGCCGACAAAGACTACATTGCGTGTTTCCAGTCGGGTTCGAAAGATAAATCCCGAGAGATTGGAACTGGATGTGCTAGGGGTTGCAAAGTAGCGAAGATATTTTCAATGCGACCTAAGACGCCGGACGCACCACCATTTGCATGTTCTCTCGTTGAATGCTAAGTGCACTGTCGTTCCGCTCAATTGATAGAACCTCCAACACTCTGTCTCATGCCAAGGTCATACAAGCTTCCATTAATCAATCATGCGAGGTCACATGAAGTTGTATCTCTTCGGAGACCAGACGTTCGATATCGAGCCGCATCTTCGGGGCCTGCTGGAGGCCAAAGATGATCTTTTCTTGCACGCGTTTCTTCGCAATGCATATAATTCCATTCGATCTGAGATTTATAGGTTACCGCTCGCAGTCCGGAAAGATGTGCCTCGTTTCACCTGTCTCGAAGACATGGTCTCAAGGGAGCGAGGTGGGAGTAGGAGTGGGAGGCGATGCGTTCCTCTAGATATGGCTGTGACCACACTATGGCAATTAGGAACATTTATTCTGTGAGTTGAACTTTATTAAGACTTTTTAGTTTGTTTCTAATGTTGATCTAGTCAAGCGGAGACTTGTTGCTACAACGCAGAGAGCTCCAGGGTCGTCGGGTTATGCACAGGGGCATTCGCCGCAGCCGCTGTCAGCTGCAGCCATAGTACAAGAGATTTGATCCCGATAGCTGTTGACGCAGTCGTTGCATCCTTCAGAACTGGCTTACTCGTGAGTGACGTCGGCCAAAGGATTAGACCGTCACAGAGTGTCGATCGGAATTGGTCAGTCCTCGTAGAAGGCGTGACCTCAGCTGCATTGGTACAGCAATTCAACGATCAAAGCGTGAGGAAGTCTTTAGTGCTGAATATCCAGGCCTTAGCTAACGATCCCGACCAAGATTCTTCCATCGATAAGCAAGCCATATATTAGCGCCTACGCTCCAAATAGCATCACCGTGAGCGGACCGCCTGACGTCCTCTCACAGCTAGTCAGTTCCGATACCTTTAAGCCACTGGCCACGAAGAGCGTTCCAATATTTGGACCATATCATGCTCCGCACATTTACTCCCCCCAAGATGCCACTACAACCATCTCAAATTTATTCATTGACGCGACTGGCGCCAAACCCGAGACCATCCCTCTTCTATCGACCGGGAATGTCGTACTAGAGCAACGGAACTTCTCAACGCTCCTAGAAGAGGCTATAGCTGAAGTCCTGCTACGTCCTATAAAATGGAACACTATTCTAGATGTTATTCAATCCTCTCTTCGCGACGCGAACCCCAGCGAATTTAAGATGGTACCTTTTGGTTCATCTGCGCATCATCTCGTTTACAACATGCTCAAAAAAACGGAACTTCGTTCCTTGGTGCCCGCTGGGCAGTCAAATCAACAAGCAGCTACTGTGCGACATGCAATTAGCAGTGATCCTCAAAAATCTAAGCTGGCAATCATCGGGATGTCAGGACGCTTCCCGGATGCAAAGAACAACGATGCCTTCTGGGACATCTTGTATCACGGACTGGATGTTCATAAGACTGCGCCTCCGCAACACTGGGATGTGCGCACACATGTCGATACTAGTGAGAAACCCAGAAAGAATACTAGCGCAACACCTTTTGGTTGCTGGCTTCAGGACCCGGAAGAGTTTGATGCACGATTCTTCAATATCTCGCCCAAAGAGGCTCCGCAGATCGATCCTGCACAGCGATTGGCACTTATGACTGCTTATGAAGCGATCGAACAGGCTGGCATTGTCTCGGATGCAACTCCATCCACTAGACCCGACCGTATTGGCGTTTTCTATGGTGTGACGAGTAATGACTGGATGGAAACGAATAGTGCTCAGAATATTGATATGCACATGATTCCTGGTGGAAATCGAGCTTTCATCCCGGGAAGAATCAATTATTTTTTCAAATTCAGTGGCCCTAGTTATGCTGTAGATACGGCGTGCTCTTCCAGCTTGGCTAGTATTCATTTGGCCTGTAACTCTATCTGGCACGGAGACATTGACACGGCCATAGCTGGAGGGACCAACGTAATTACAAATCCCGACTTTACCGCAGGACTGGATCATGGCCGCTTCCTCTCTCGGACAGGCAATTGCAAGACTTTTGACGATGGCGCGGACGGTTACTGCCGCGGTGAGGGCATCGCTACAGTGATCATCAAGAGGCTTGAAGACGCTCTTGCAGACAATGACCCGATTCAGGGTGTCATTCTGGGAGCTTACACTAATCATTCGGCGGAGTCCGAGTCAATCACAAGACCACACGTTGGCGCTCAACGTGCAATCTTTCGCAAGGTCCTAAATGAGGCTGCTGTAGATCCTTATACCATTAGCTATATCGAAATGCACGGCACCGGAACACAGGCTGGAGATGCTGCGGAAATGTCTAGTGTCCTAGACACCTTTGCCCCATCGCCATCTAAACATAGACGGGCAAGAACAAGCAGCGAATCTCTCCATCTCGGCTCAGCCAAAGCCAACATCGGTCATGGTGAAGCTGCATCTGGTGCCTCCAGTCTTATCAAAGTTTTAATGATGATGAAGATGAACCTGATTGTTCCGCACTGCGGTATCAAAACAAGAATCAATCACAAATTTCCGACCGATTTTGAAGAGCGCAATGTGCACATCGCTGTCAAGCCAACAGTTTGGAAGGCAAGGAGTGACGCAGCACCTAGGCGTGTCCTTGTCAACAACTTCTCAGCTGCCGGAGGTAACTCAGCGCTATTACTTGAAGACGCACCCCACAAACGAGACTTTCTCAGTGCTCAGATCGATACTCGGAAGCTCTATATTATTGCAGTATCTGCTAAGACTGGCATCTCTCTGCAGGGGAACCTGAGATCACTGCTGAAGTATCTGCAGGAAGAACCACACACTTCTCTCGGAGAGCTGTCGTATACTACCACAGCACGCCGATCCCATCATCAGCACCGTGTGTTGTTTGTAGGTCCGACTGTTCAAGAAATATGTGACAAAATCAAGATTGCAGTGCGTGATGACACCGGCTTAAACAGGCCGAAAGGCTCTCCTAGCGTCGTATTCACCTTTACTGGCCAAGGGGCTCAATATCCAGGCATGGCTCAGCAGCTTTTACGAGAAAGCTCCGTCTTCCGCGCCGAGCTGCATCGTCTAAACCAGATCGCGATAAGCCTCACCTTCCCTTCTATACTGCCGCTCATCCAATCTGAGGAGCAAGACATCCGTCTATTCCAACCTCCTGTCATTCAACTAGCGAGCGTCTGCGTCCAAATTGCGCTAGTGAAACTATGGGCATCCTGGAACATCCACCCGTCTGCTGTTGTCGGACACAGCCTTGGCGAATATGCTGCCCTAAATGCTGCCGGAGTGCTATCGGATGTCGACACTATTTTTCTTGTTGGAACTAGGGCGCACTTGCTTCAGCAGAAGTGCACGCGCGATACGCATGCTATGCTGGTAGTTGATGGTTCAGTGGATAGAATTGCGACTGCCTTGAAAGCTTACGAATACGAGACAGCATGCATCAACTCACCAACAGAGACCGTCCTGGCTGGTCCCAGTGAAAAGATGCAAGGACTCCAAGAGGAACTGAGTGCAGCTGGTATGAGAAGCACCAGTCTCAAAGTGCCCTATGCCTTCCATTCTTCTCAAGTGGATACAATACTACCAGACTACGAGGCATCTGCAGCAGGTGCCACGTTCTCAGAGCCGAAGATTCCCATAATTCTCCCTCTCGATTGTACTGTTAAGACGCCAGGTGCGACGTTCGATCCAGCGTACCTGTCATGTCACTCTCGCCAACCTGTCAACATGCTTGGAGCCCTGACTGCCGCCCAGGACAACGGTGTTATCACGCAGCGATCCATATTACTCGAGATTGGCCCACATCCTGCTATCTCCAAGATGATAAAAGCCACCTTAGGATCGTCTGTTGTATGCATGACTTCACTACAGCGAGGTGCTCAGCCGTGGGACGTGCTTGCCAGATCGCTCAAATCTCTTTATGACATGGGTGCCTCTATCAATTGGGCAACATATCAGCGAGACTTTAAGCGATTTCACACAGTCATATCGCTGCCTGCATATGCTTGGGACCTGAAACCCTACTGGATTCAGTACATAAACGACTGGTCGTTGCGCAAGGGTGAACCACCTGTTAAAGAAATCCAAAAATCTCCCCAAGTTGAGAGTACTACAATACATTCCGTGGTCGAAGAGTCTGGCAATTCCGCAAATATCAAGATTGTGGTGGAGGCAGATATTACACGCAAAGATTTGAGTCCCCTAGTTCAAGGCCATGAGGTTGACGGAATCCCACTGTGTACACCTTCGGTCTATGCCGACATTGCTCTCACTCTTGGTACGTATCTTCTCAAACGCTATCAACCAAACCGAGTGGATAAGCTTGTGGACGTGTCCGATATGACCGTTTCTAAAGCATTGATCTTAAATGAACACGCAAGCAAGCAGCTCATTCAGGTTCACGCCGAAGTAGACTGGCCCTCGCAGTCAGCGGCCATGAGGTTCATGTCTTTCAAGAGCGGCAACAAGTTACAAGAGCATTCCCGCTGCGTCGTTCGATTCAGGGATAAAAGTCTCCAGCGCAAACTACAGAATCATGCTTCAGAAACTCAAGAGAAGATGCAAGCCCTCCGGGATGGTATAGCTGCCGGTAAGACAGCCCGCTATAACCGCGCAATGGTCTACCGTGCCATTCGCCCATTAGCACGTTTCCACAATGATTACCGTGCTATCGACGAGATTGTATTGAATAGTGAGACTCTCGAAGCCTCCAGCACTCTCAGTTTTGGCAGTGTCAAGCGAGACGGCAACTTCCACACTCACCCAGCCATCATTGACTCTCTGACGCAAGCGTGTGGCTTCGCCATGAATTGCAACGACAATACCGATCTAGACGTTGAAGTCTTCATGAATCATGGCTGGGGTTCACTACAGCTCTTCGAGCGGATGGACTTCGAAAAGGTGTACACCACGTATACACGTATGGAGCCTGGCCCAGATAAGCTCTGGCGTGGCGACGCAGTAATCTTCGAGGGCGATAAGGTCGTGGCGCATTTCGGACAAATCGCAATACAAGGGGTACCTCGCCGGGTGCTCAAAGTCATCTTGTCGCTCGAAAGCGGGAAGAAATCGCAGCCTACCGCCCCTACTTTGCAGCCTTCGGTACCCTCCAAAGAGAGAGCTTCGTCATTCCAGGTATCCCCAGCTTCCCTACAGATCAAGTCTCAAGAGAAGCCGATGACTCCGGAGCCTTCCATACTCACCGGGGGTCTGCAAATTATTTCAGAAGAGTCTGGCGTCGCTGTCAGCGCCCTAACAGACGAGACCAACTTTGCAGATATGGGGATCGATTCTCTTCTTGGCCTGACTATATCAGCGCGCTTCAGAGAGCAGCTTGACATTGATCTGGACTTCAACGCTCTACTGTATGAGCATCCTACCATCAAAGATCTCAAGACCTTTCTCACTAAGTCTGCGCCTGACGTGGGTAATGTGGACTTGGTTGAAGACAGCGACGTTGTATCGAATGCAGCGTATACAGGCCCAAACGGCTTCAAGACTCCGGAGATATATGAAAATGGGGATGCACCCAAAATTGAATTTTCGCGCATTTTACAGATCATCTCAGAAGAGAGTGGGGTAGCAGTGAGCGCCCTTGATAATGAAGCCAACTTGGCTGACTGTGGAGTCGACTCTCTCCTATCACTCATTATCGCAAGCCGCTTCCGGAATGAACTCGATATCGATATCGACAGTGGATCGTTGTTCTTGGAGCATCCGACAGTAGGCGATCTGAAGGAGCTGCTACTAGGGAAGCCCAAAGATCTTTCAATGGTACAACATGTTCCGACCCAGCCTGTTCAAGAATCGCAGCTACAACCGATCCACATCAATGGTGCGGATGAAAAGTTAATTGACACGAATGGTGCGAGTAACACTACCATTAAGGTCAGTGATGCGAGCAACATTACCATCAAGGCTGATGGTTTCAGTGACAATACTGTCAAGGTCAATGGTGCTAGTAACAACACTGTCAGAGTCAAGGGTGCTAGTGACGACACGGGTGAGGTCAATGGTGCTAATGGGGCTGATGAGAATATGATTGCGGTCAACGGTACGCAGAATGGACTTGATAATCAACTGTGGGCCACACTAGGCACCCGAAAGCAGGCTGTGGATGAGCTAGTCGAGCAGTATACCGCCGACTTCCTCACACCGACTGTAGATGGCAGGGCGCAGATGCCGAAAGAAAAAGAAAAGGTCGTTCTGGTCACTGGTTCAACCGGCAGTCTTGGAGGGCACCTAACGTATCATTTAGCGCTTCTGGAGGACGTCAAAATCGTCGTCTGTCTCAACCGCGAACATAGAGAAGAAGCCGGCACTCGGCAGCTGAAGGCTATGAGGGAAAAGGGCATACGTTTCCCCGATGCGCTGAAACCAAAGTTGCTTGTGCTGCAGGCCGACTTGTCAAAGCCACGGCTCGGGCTCGACTGGACTCAATACGATAACCTGACTGCTTCTGTCACGCATATCATCCACCAGGCATGGCCTATGAGTGCTACGCGTGCCTTGTCTGGCTTTCGATCGCAATTCCAAGTCATGCGCAATCTTATTGACTTTGCTCGGGATGTCACTTCACGTCGTCCCAAAGGATTCAAAGTCAGTTTCCAGATGGTATCGTCGATTGGCGTCGTTGGTCTCTTCAACAAGCACAAGCATGTGAAGAAGGTTGTAGTCCCAGAAATGAGAGCCAGTATTGACTCTGTACTGCCAAATGGTTACAGTGAAGCGAAGTGGGGTTGTGAGCGCATGTTGGACGAGACCCTACATCGGTATCCCGATAACTTCCGTGCTATGGTGGCACGTCTGGGCCAGATCGCCGGCTCAAAGACCAGCGGGTACTGGAATCCTATGGAACACTTCGGATTTCTGATCAAGTCTTCACAGACACTCAATGCTCTGCCTGAAGTGGACGGCAAGCTTTACTGGACACCAGTCAACGATGTCGCCAGCGTACTTTCCGACCTCCTGCTTGGTAGCAACTCTCCATATCCGATCTATCACATCGATAATCCTGTCGGCCAGCCATGGAGCGAGATGAATGGATACTTGCAAGCCGCGCTGAAGATCCCAAACCTGGTTCCCTTTGACGATTGGTTGGAACGTGTGCGACAAGCGCCGCAACGGAACAATCCTGCTGTCTTACTGCTGGAATTTCTGGACAGCAACTACCTCCGCATGTCTTGTGGTGGCTTAGTCCTGGACGTTTCCAAGACGCTTGAGCATTCTGAGACGCTCAATATGGTTGGTCCGGTCTCTGAAAGAATTTTAAGGAAGTACATTCATATCTGGAAGGAGATTGGATTTCTCCAAACGACTGCAGAGAACAAGAATGGGTTCGAGAAGGAGAGGATGGCACTCTGGGGTTGAGTCTACGGTTGTCTTTAGGTGCAAATCATACTTTCCGCTCCATAGAATCAAGCTGCTGTAAAATAGTTTTCATATTCACTCACTAGTTTAGACTAAACCCCAATAAAATCCCGCGTATGACTATAAGATCCACAAGAGATGAGTGGCCACAAGATGATACAGGCCGCGGCCTCAGTGCAAAGAATGACATGAAGCAGGAATAAATCCTGTCACTACGATACCAGAGGAGCGTGAGGTTATATGATGACAAGAGTAGCCACTTCCGCGGATTGATTTTGTGACGTACCCTAGAAGCGCACATTGGCTTCAACCTTCTCTTGTCCCAAGATCCGGGTAGTAATACCATTTTGACCTGAAGCTCTTTACATTTCTCGCCTTCATGCTCTCCTAATCTCAGATTCCCACTCGAACGTGTCTGAGTCAAGTCACTGCTAGTCAGGTAGCACTTAAATGGAATATTGCTACCAACTTCCTGTGACAGTGTTCGACATGCCACCCACCGTCGTGCTACGCAGCGACCACCTTGAGAGTACCAGGCTTCGAACATACCTGCCATACACTCAATCCAAACGAAAGTATTTCTATAACGGGCAGTCGTAAGCCTCCAGATTTTATCTTTACAAGCTACCCTAAAGTCATAGAGAGGTACCGCTAGAAAAAGAAGGACAGACTTCTCAGTCTAGGTCAGGGCTTGTGTCTTCAAAGTCCATCATGACAGAGGCTATGTCTCGATCCTGGTTGCCTGTTGTTTGAATCTTGAGCTCAATGATCGCGACGGAAAGTAGAAACTGTTGACCGTACCGTCTAGCTAAAAACGAAGGTGTGAAGTACCTTAAGCTTGGCTTTACTTCACTTTTAGATTGTCTTAAACTTGGGGGACTCCATGCCTTCAATTGGGATGTCATATGGTTCACTGCAGTATCTACTCGTAGTTATAACTTTGAATTGTGAAACTACGTACTAAACTCTGCTTCATTTTCTCTGACCCATTCTTCGAGACTGGTAGATGGCCGGCCAGTGTAAAGCTTCACATTGTTCACACCTTCGTCATAACTTGGGAACCGTTCGCCAAACCCCTTATCCGGACCCTTAGTACTCAAGACTTGGATCATATATTTCGCGTATGGTTCCGGGAGGCCGGAGCTGATGTAGTTGTTCCAAGCTTCCTCGGCGCCTAGAGCTGTCACCTTGAGATCCCTCTGGAGTATCCTGCCTATCTGGACAACACTGTCGTGTAGAGACAGTATTTCAGGGCCGTAAAGATACACCTTCTTTTGTCCATTACGTGGGCCTGAAACGAGGATGTTGCCACTCGCTCTGCCAATATCGCTAGGGTTGATGTTATCCTGCTGGAATTCGCCACCATAAAGTAACACTTGGCCAGCAGCTATGCCTTTTCGTTCCTGTAACAGATTCGTGGCAAAGGCTCCTGGACGCATGGCGACATACTGGTCTGAGCCAAAAATGTCGTCCAAGTTTGCCTCGACCTGCGCGTGCACGTACGGAATGAGTTCGGTAGAAGAGATCTCCCGGAGTCCCTTGTCGGTATCGATGGTGAAGCTACTTATGAAGACCACAAACTCAATGCCCGCGGATTTCATTGCCTCCAATGCGGCCTTCATGTGATCTGGCGCACCATGGACAAGATAGACGAATGCGCGCTTGGCACCAGAGGTTTTGACTGCTTGACTTACAGTCTCAGTGTCCTGTAGATCTGCTCGCACTCTGTGGAAATCGCCCGCCGCTTCTAGATCCTTTCCGAGACCAGGAATGGCTTTACTGGTGTCTCGCATCGCCAACCAGACCTTAGCTCCATATTCTGCAGCCGTACGTGCGGTGACAGAACCGATTTGACCTGTGGGGCCGAAAACAATCACTGAAGCCATATTGAGGGTATGATAAAGGTGTCGTTTTGATCGTAATTTCCAGCCTTTAATGCAGGGTGTCTTCTTGATATATTATTGTCCTTGCGCGTCAGAGAAGCTCAAGCCAGTAATATCGGGTACCCGATATGATAGAATCGTCCAGGCCGAACGCCGAATCGCCAAATCTGCCGAGAAAGCAGAAGCATCAAACTTCTGCTACTTATGGTGTATATTTAAAGACCAAACAATGTTCGTATCGTCATTGGAAATCCGGCACGCCCCTTTATTGGCGTGTCGGAGAACTTCAGTTCTGTCACTGGGCTCATACGTCCTTGCTTGATGGTACCCGAGGATAGACGTTTGGTCGGGCACAGTTGTAAGAAGATGTCCATCCATGTTCACCCGACGACCGTTAGACGAGAGCTTATCCAATATGTGCGGGATCTAGCTCGAGCACAGATCATGCTTCGTTATCTTGGCAGAGGAAGTATGGTCTGTGCACAAGCCAGGCATCCAAAGCGGGATCTAGCTCGAGCACAGACCATGCTTTGCTATCTTGGCAGATGAAGTATGGTCTGTGCACAAGCCAGGCATTCGAAGCGTGCACGGTCCATATTTACTTGAACATCGACGTGATTTTCCTTGGCTATATGATAGAGGCCTCATAGTTGTGTATGTACAGTGGTACAAATTTCCAAAAATTTAAGCAATGTGCCATATCGCGGCATACTGGACATGATCGAAGTTGTTCAGGGCTGGCCACCCGGCCAAATGGTTTAATTGTTAAGAGTCAACACGTTTGGAGGCGCTTGCCATCACTATCAATGCACCTTGACAAGGCGCGCCGAGTTGATACGTCGTCTTGGACAGAATTCTGTTGGCCAGTAATCCGTCCCGCATCCTTGTAACGACAAAATGAGGCGCGATTCGGTGAATAATGGCCAATCGTCCAGCTCTCTCCCCAAAGTGGATAGAAGACGATGTCTGGATTAAATCTGATGCCATCAGCTGCGACACTGCCGCCCAAAGGGCTAGTGCAGAGAAAACGAGTGTAGTGGACGACATCTTTCCACTTATGGCAATGTCAATAGATATCAGAGGGAAAGAGTTGGCACGGCAGTAAAGTCATACTTCTTGAGTAGGGCACTGAATCCATTCGAGCGACTGTTCGTAACTCCTATCGATGTTGATTGCTACTGATGTGCTGCCCGGCCTGCCCTCTTCCCCTATACGCGTCCAAACACTCTCCGGCACCAAAACTTCCGTGAACCTCTCCCACTGCGTGATATAGTGCTTTTGCAAACTATGTAGCATCAATCTCCCTGAGGCGGGATGGCACGTCAAGCCCATCTGCATTCTTTCTCCAAGTAGCTCTGGCTCGCCATTACAATGTTGGAAACCCAAGTACTAATTGGTATTGAAAAAACCAGATTGGTGCAGTCCAACATACACCATCCGTCCAGATGTGCCTCAGATGTTGTGAAGTGGCAGCAAGTTCGGCGTGCTTTGTCTAAGGCAAGGCCAGCGGTGGTGCACTAGTCGAACCCAGCTAGTCAGCTTTATCTTTCTGTAACTAGGAGTGATAGACTGGGAAGTTCTACTTGTACGATCTTTAAACGTGACCCAGATATTGATGATGGTTAAGATGGTATCAACAAGGCCAAATATCAATTGGAGTAGCGTGTCGGTCTCCATGCTTCAGCAGCGACTATCTGACAATTTCGGGAAAATCAAGTCAGGTATATGGAAGGGAGTTTCGCCTCGTACGACTCTAGCTCTCGAAAGCACTAGTACTCTTATCCAGGTTGTGCAAGATATAGTTAAGTTTTGCAATCCAATGCAGCAAAAGTAGGTGTCAAGAGTTGATGCATTCGGAATTGTGAAACTCACGGGGCAGATGTCCTTAAATACACTTGAACTAAAGTGCCAATGTGATCCCTGCCGTGCAAACCTTGTGGACCCAAGGACAGGGGCCAGGGCTTAGCAACATTTTTGCCAGGCTGTAGATTACATGCGTTCTTCTGCGAACAGAAAGGCACACAAATGGAGAATCATAATGATCATAGCGATAAGGCGACCGCACTAGTACACTTTTGCGCGAGTAGAGTCGATTTTTAAGCTGTCCTGGTAGCAAGCGTCATTCACTCCATTGCTGTAGAAGCAAGACGGGTTTATAGGTCGGTAGAAGGGTAAGCTTGATCCCACAAAAAGCAGCCTAGTACAGGCTACGTCTTGATAACTAGTGGCTTTATTCGCTGAGTTGTCATCACGTGTATACCCGATCTATATACTCTCATTTAGTGAGACTTGTTGCTTTGTCTGTGCATATAAAGGAGCAGATACCCAACACTTGCATCGCGACATACGGCACTTTATTTCTGGCATTCGATACAGCTGACATAATTGCCAGAAAAGATAACGATGAGCGGATTGCATCCATCAACATCCTAAAAGCCCCAGAAATCTTGAGAAACCACTCATCTATCTTTATGAGGTAAGAAGGATAGTCCTGATTCGCTAGTTTCCCGGCGACCTAATTGACCTCAAACGTGTTGACACTGGTCTCCAGATGCTGCAAGTACTTGTTTGTCAGTGTCGATACACCATAATCACATCGGCGCCCAACGCGCGTGGTGGCGGCGAGTAGGTTGCAGATGTCGCGAGTCACTTAGGCCTATGCTCGGCGGCCACAGGTGACAGAGCTCTATGCCCCCGAGTTCGAAAGACCAGGTGATTGTTGAAGAGCGGTCGAGGGAACAGCAGGCGGTAACAGTAGATAGACGCGCTCAGTAGCTCGAGTTAAGCTACCATACGAACTACAGTACAACAAGCCCAAAGTCCAACAATTCCTCCAGCCCCATTTCCTATCAGACTAAACATCCTCATCAGCAGATTGGGTCGTCTGCATAACACTGTACAACACACGCATGCACAGCCCTCGGGACGTTACGTGGTTTCACTAGGATCTCGCGTAGTTAGTGACAGGATGCTACACTAAGTGGAAGGAAGACGTTCGACTTCGCTGCTTAATACGAAGCTATGTTACAAGTGATATGTCTCAGAGGATTAGCTTGTCTATGCCTGGTCTGGCCGCACTCCAGGCCCTACCTATGCTTCCACGTCTGCCGCGTGCGTTTCGTACAATGACTGAAAGTCTGAGCACGCGTGCGCGCAGAGGTGTATACACCTCTATTCGCTAATAGACTTCGACGTCCACCATGTAGTGGCACAATGATTCCAGCAAATACACGGTCCAGAGAGAGCCTACTTCAGCCTTCATTGCCATGCTTGCTCGTCCCCCTCTGGGCATAGACGTTCTCCAACGCCGAATCCGTGCCAAGACCCTTCTGCCGCAACTGCTCCCCCTTCTCCCTCGCCTGCAGCAGATTCTCCTCCGCCTTCTCATTCAACTTCATGGCCGACTCCTTGTTCTTCTTGGCCCTCGCGTCGATCTTGCCGACCTCGTGCTTGCCTCCAGGCAGGACGCCCTTCGGCAGCTTCTGACCCTTCTCGCCCAGTATGGCGCCTTTGGTGGGGGTGCGCTTCCTGCCTGCGCCTCTCTCTGCCTTGCCCTTGCCGCCTACGTCCTCTTCGGCGCCGTCCCCGGGGTCGAGGCCCATGGCTTTCAGCCTCTGGATCGCGGTTGCGTCGCCGGCGGCAGCCTGTACGCGCAGCTTCCTGCGCAGGAGTTTGCGGAAGCGCTTCTCCTTGTAATCCGCCAGGCGGTCTTCAGGTGTAGGGATTGGATTCCTCTCCTCGATTGGGGTGCCGAAGGGTGTGATGATGGAGGCGACAACGTGCTCGACAGTCTTAGAGGCGCGCAGGCGGTGCATGCGGATCACGTCGCCGGCAGCGAGCGAGTTGTTCGGGTCGTGGACGAGGTGGCTAGAGTGGCTTGCGTAGTACTGTTGAATCCATTAGCACTGGGGTTTCTTCCTAGTTCGGCCACGCAATGCCCTGACATACCTTCCCAATCTTAGGCTCCCACCGCCTGGTAGGCACGCGCACCTTGACCGTGCGATCCATCTTCCCTGCACTGACGACCACGCCCACAATCTCCTTGTGAGGCTCCGTGTGGTCACGCTGCGCTTTCTCCCTCGGGTTGAGAGCATCTGTAGTCGTATGCTGTAGGTACTGTGGAGGGACAGCATGTGCGAGAGGTCTTGCCAATATCTTCTGCTGCTTTCGGATGGGGTCGAATGGCGGAGGAGGTGCAGCACCGCTTCCGCTAGGGGTGACTTCGGCCTGGGTCGCGATGCAGCGGCGGCATACCCATTGCTGTTGGGAGGCCTGCCTCGAGAGACTCCTAATGGGTAATGTGATTGCCCTGTGAGACATTGTGTGATTGGTGGGCAATGCTACACCTGGGAGGTGATACTGTGATTTAGGTGTGTCGCCAGCGGGAATTGAGATGGAGCGAAAGCACAGTTCGGGGGTTTGCAGGTTCGCCGCAACAGCAGTCTTGGCGACAGCTTCATTGGGTAGAGGCATTACATACTGGACTCGAGTCTACGATGAGAAGCGTATCTCCAAAATGCAGATCGCAGGGCAATGAATCGTCAATTTTCTTTCTAGGTCATTCGTGTGCTCTAGTTTGCTCCTTCTGTGATCAATCCCGAAGTTAAAAAATTTCCTAACCGTCATTGAGGGGGGAAACACAGTATAACTTTGATGCAGACGAACCCTTCCATCTAATCGTTAACCATTAACCAGATCTCATCGTTAGACGCCGTTTCTTGTTGTCTATGCTTTTTGACGGTACCGAGTCCGACTCTCGTCAGACTTTGAGCATCAAGCCTTCATCTTCTTCATCAAGCCTAATTCAAGAGTCATGTTAGTACCTGTGTGTATGCCGAACCACGTCCACGTAGCAGAAAGCCAAGCCAATGATCCAGACGTCGAGAGGATTATATATACTCGTGATGCATGACCAGCAGACGGATGAATGTTCTTACTTGTCCATTTGCGCCTCCTCTTCTTTCTCTGCGTCATCCTCGTAGATGACTTCCGACGGGTCTATGTTGTCTTTGTCATGGCTAGCGCTGTCACTGCCTGTGGGTATCGACTCGAGCGTGCTCTGCCTGCGAACCTTGAGCTTCTTTTCCGCTTGCTCACTGATCCTCGTGAGTTCGCCGACGAAGCTCTCGCCCCACCAGGCACTCGTGTACTTGTTGACGTATTTCGCCAGCTTTTGATAGTTGACAGTTCGTTGCTCATCGCCCATCGTGACACTGTCGTGGATAGCGTCTGCCAGCTCCTCCGTGTTCCAGGGATTGATAACGATGGAGCCGTTGAGAGACTGGGCAGCACCTGCGAATTCCGACAAGATCATGCTGCCGTGGCGCTCCTGCTGGCACGCAATATACTCATAAGACACCAGGTTCATCCCATCTCTTGTCGAGCTCACAAGGCAGACATCTGAAACTGCGTACAGAGCAATAAGCTCATCAAATGTGACTGACTTGTGGAGGAAGTGGATGGGAGTGAACTCGATGGTGCCGAATTTGCCGTTGATGCGACCGACCAGCTCGTTGACAACCGCACGCAGATTCTGATACTCCTCGACGTCCTGACGGGATGGTACGGCCACTTGGACAAGCACAACCTTCCCAATCCATTCTGGATGCTCGGTGAGGAAGACCTCGAGTGCATGTAGTTTCTGTGGGACACCCTTGATGTAGTCCAACCTGTCGACACCGACAATGATCTTGACGCCCTCGAACTTCTTCTCGAGCGTCTCGATACGACGCTGCACGTTAGGCTTGCGTAGTCCGGTGGCGAATTTCTCTGGATCGATACCGATGGGGTAAGCGCCGATAGTGACAAGCTTGCCCTGGAACTCAACACCGTTTGGCGTGGTAGCGAGGCCAAGGATGCGAGCACAAGCTGACAGGAAGTGTCGGGCATAGTCATAGGTGTGGAAGCCAATCAGATCGCAATGCAGAACGCCCTGCAAGATCTCATTTCGCACCGGCAGGATCCTGTAGATCTCGGAGGATGGGAAAGGGGTGTGAAGGAAGAAGCCAAACTTGACGTTGCTGCGACGGTTTGGACCGTTGTTGATCTCCTCACGAAGCATGGCAGGCAGAAGCATGAGGTGGTAGTCGTGGACCCAGACCAGATCATTGTCCTGCACATCACGTGCAATCTCTTTTGCGAAGAGGCGGTTGGCTTCGACGTAGCCTTCCCAGGCCGACTCATCAAAGGTGATTTCACCGGGATGGTAGTGAAAGAGAGGCCACAGGATGGAATCTGCAAAGAGTCAGTTTCTGGGGATCAAGCGACTCGAGACGCGGTATAGGGCTCTACTACTCACTCGAGAAGCCGTTGTAATGCCTGTCGCTCAACTCATCGTCCATGAAGATAGGCACAGCACCGTACTCCTTGAACAAGCGCTCCTTTACATGTGGGATCTCGTCTTCGGGAATGTTGACACCTGGCCAGCCATACCACTGGAACTCGGTGGATTTGCTAAGTCCACTCAAGCCTGAGACAAGACCGCCAGATGACATGGAGAAGTCGTAATGCCCATCCTCGGAGCGCTTGATTGTGATAGGCAGACGGTTTGACACGAGCAAGAGGCGGCCCTTAGGTGACGTTTCCTGGTCGAGTGAACCCATCCTGGATATGACTGAAGCTGTACGCGTGGACATGTCAGTATTCAAAGCTCTCAACGTGGATGGGGAGGTCACAAAGACAGAGCTGGATAGAAGAACAGTGGCCAGGTGAGTGTCGACATGCGCAGTTGCGCGTACCTAAGCGTGCTTGATAGGCCTGACGCTCCTGTGTGGAGTCACGGCGTAACGTTGGACGCTGGCTCATGTTGATGCAGCCAGCAAAGGTGAGAGGAGTTGGGCGCCACTACGCACGCAAGCTTGATGCACGATGGCAATGACCGAGACACAGACGGGGGCAAGGGATCGGAGGGACGCTCGCGATGTGTGTGAGAGAAGCAGGGACATACCTGGATTGTTGGATAAGACGTGGGCTTGGCGGACAGTGGCCAGCGATGTGGTGAAGTCGGAAAGTTGGAAGGAGGGTTGCACGTGGCGTCAGAGGGGTGCTGACTGTGCGAGTGCAGGTGCAGGCGTAGACGGGGTAGGGGGAATGGAAGATGTTGTATGCGTGTGAGAGGGAGCGGGAGCCAGTGGGCGTCGTGCTTTCCTGATTCGTGAAGACTGACGTGTTGCCCCTCGATTGCCCTGTCCGGGTGCGGGTGAGTCCTCAGGCAGCAATTCAGGCCTCGAATCCTAGAGAGCTGAGGCTTTTGCCTGCTGGATAAGGATGACGAGTTGGTGATATGTCCGGCCCCAGGTCAATCAATCTGGGGTGTTATATGAAGTGGCGGTCGTTGTGTTGAGGTTCGAGACTTGTATTCCTCACTAGCAGAACCATGGAGGTCGTCCTGATGGATCCGCGAGGCAAATGATGTTGTTGTCTTGCAGGACCTATGGATTGCGATAGGAAGGCGACTACGGGTTTGATGTGCGACGGCGGCACCAAATACTCGGACGGAGTACCCAAGCAATGCCCTCGACCTTGGATTCCTCGCTCTCGGGCAGGTCTGATGTCAGAGCGTAGGTCTATCGGGACGCCAAGGTGTCCTGGGAAATGTCTTGCGACTGACTTGCTCGGGTGGTTAGTTGACGCAGCACACACAGGCGATGTGTTACGCTGTGCTTCCCGATGCTCTGCCTTCGATTGCAGAAACAGGATGTGGCTTGAAATCGCCTGAAGGGCTTGTCTGCAGTCGCACGTTGCTTGCTCCTCGGGCCTTTCCGAGCCCATGCGTCAAGACTTGCATCATCTCTCGGCTAGTGCAAGTCCAGCCGACGCGTCGCGGGGCGGGGCAGACACTTCGGAAAGCAGCACGCGTCTGCCTAAGCAAGGCAGCTCTGCGCTTGAGATCGTGACCCGTCCTGTCGCGCGTCCGAGCCTAGATCAAGCTCCTTTTCGGATGCAGCTGCGATCATGTCGGATTCGGATGCCTCAGAGCGCTCCGCTCGGAGTATGAGCGACGAGCAAATCGAACGGTGCCTCGGCGAAATCGTGCGCGACGCGTTAAAGAACGATGAGGAAGTGACGATCAACTCTGCACGTTCAAAAGCTGAAGCTAAGCTGGATCTCGAAGAAGGCTTCCTGAGGAACGCTGCCTGGAAGCAACGTAGTAAAGACATCATCAGCGCTGTTGTCGAGAATCCCGAGTCACCCAAAGCCTTGGAGAAGGCTCCAACGAAGGCCACACCTAAGACAGGCTCCAAACGCAAACTACAAGGTGCGACATCGAAGAACAAGCGTCGTAAGAAGGTTGCGTCAGAGTCCGAAGAGAGCGAAGCTGAGGCTCTCGTAGAGTCGGACGAGGGAGACACAGAGCCCCAGCCGACAAGAAGGCAATCACGTTCCAAGAAGACAGCGACATCTGAGGACCAGCCAGACAATGAAGCCACGGTCCCAGCGCATGGGAATGGACAGGCTGGTGATCAAGGGTCAGATGATGAAAGCTCCCTCTCGGAGCCACCCAAGACCAGCGCTGAACCCGAAACGAAAGCTGCGGCTGGCGATGCAGCAGCCAATGACAGTAGCGATTTCTCTTCCGTGATAGATGAACCCATACCACAGAAGAAGAAGAAACGACAGAAGAAATCACCATCAACGTCTGTCACACCCAAGCCTGCCACGAAGAGAAGCGCGAAGGGAAAGACAGCATCCGCTAAAGAGGTGTCGCCAGACGACGAGGAAATCAAGCGACTCCAGGGTTGGCTGCTCAAGTGTGGCATTCGCAAAGTTTGGGGCAAGGAACTCAAGAGGTTTGACACGAGTAGGGAGAAGGTCGGACACCTCAAATCCTTGTTGGATGACGTAGGCATGACTGGGAGGTATAGCCAAGAGAAGGCACGGCAGATCAAGGAGTCGAGAGAGCTGGCTGCTGAGCTGGCTGAAGCGAAGGCATTCAATGAAACCTGGGGGCACAATGAGGATGCAGAAAGCGATGCGAGTGATGGCGAGAAGCCAAGACGGAGGCTGAAGCCGAGAGGGCTAGTAGACCTGGGTGATTTCGGAGAAGGCGGTGATAATGACAGTGAGTGAAACCTCGACTGAACGTGTGAAAACTTGCTCGATATCACGACATACACAACCTCGTATCATTTGCATGTCCAACCTGGCCCGATGATTGGATATGCGCACACGCCTCGAAGTGTTGGACCCGATGTGCAGTATCCTGTAATATACTCAATCTAATACAGGGGCAACAGGTATGACAAGATAAGCTGACGACCGATGATGGAAGTAATTAACATGGCCTTTATTAGGATGGATCTAGCTGTTATATATGCGTCTACAAGAAAACCCGCACTGGAAGGACATACTTGTTGCAATTGCAATGCAGCCGTCACCACCTAAGCTCCTTCATGTCTTGCATGCCCAGTCTGCTGGCTCTCCATCTCCACACCGTTTCCCATCCGCCCATAGCTGCTCTCCTCATAGTCACCTTCCAGGAGCTGCTTCTCCTCCATCTTTGGCGTCTTCAACCCGGCAAAGGCATAGAGACTGACGCAAATCGCCTCCATGGCGAACATCATGAACGCTTCGGCCCAGACGTTGGCATTCCCGAAGTAGAAGAAATCACCCGGTTGCGAGAAGCCAGCGCACACTGTGTGGACGATTCTGACCAGTAGGAACGGCAGCGAGAGCACGCACGCGCGCATCAGCGGCTTCTCCTCGTCCCGCACCCAACGCACGCGCATAATGGCGTAACAGCATATCACCGCGAGGACGAGGTAGAGGACGAGGAAGATGATCGATGACGCCTTGAGGCAGTCCAGGCCAGTGTGGACGTCGCTCGCATCGGTATCGTCTAGCTTGGTGCCGCCGACGATGGAGAGGATGATGCCGGGCAGGACGAGGAGTTGGATCATGCGGAAGGCGGACGGACTGACGCCGTGGGGCTCCATGCCGTCGTGGACGCGGTTCTGGAAGCCAAGCAAGGCGGAGATCAAGGGTGCAGTGCCGACTGCGCTGGTGATGATGGAGGTCTCGACCAGGCCGGAGCTGTAGTCGTTGTTGACGGCCATGTAGATGCTGGTGGAGGAGCCGATGACGCGGAGCAGGGAGAGCAGGACGAGGTAGAACCATCCAAGCTGCCTTTTCAATCCGTGCTTGAAGATGATGAAGGACGAGAGGACGAGCGCTGGGCAATAGAACACCAGCATGGCGATGGAGAGGTCGGACTTGGGTGTCAGAGACATGATGGCGATGGTGGATGAGGTTGCCCGGTTGGATGCCTAGAGGCTTGAAAGACTGTCTTCACCGATGAGTTATACTGTTGGGGACGAGTGTCTGAATGTGAGATGTGGTTCGGTCGATGATGAGATCGTTTTGTTGTGATATGATGATATGAGAATACACCTACAACCAACAAGAGCAGGACACCAATTACTTATAAAATGCCAAACTGAAGCAGTTGGATTGCACAGCCATCGAATGAATCACCAGCATATCATCATAGCGCTGCCGAACAAATTCAACTTCCAATCGCATCTCCCCACATCAATGGCAGCGACAAAGAAAACGAGGCAACGGAGAGCGCAAAGGTGGCCGGGAAAGGTCTAGCGCGCGCAAAGCGCAACCTCGTCTCGATTAGGAGACGAGGGCGCTCTGGGATGGCCAGAGCGAATTGCGCCTCAGCTGTCACTCGCCGTCTGGCGGGCAGTGCATCGATCTCCCTCTTCAGAATAGGCCACCCCTCTGCGGCCCTGACCTCATATCCTGATAGCACCGATAGAGTGTCCACAGCGCAAAGACGATGGGAGGGAGAACCCAAACGCATGTGGTTGCGACTGAGTGCGAGCCTTCAACGTCACGTTAAGCTCCAGCCTTGGGGGTGCCTGTCAGTTGACGCTCGGACCACTGCTGTATGAATTTCTGCTGTCTCGTTGTCTTGTTTGCCATCTTTCCCGTTCTTGCTTCTAACTAAGATAGGCGGCATACGTTTAGAGTTATTAGGCATGTGGTAGAGACGCCCGACCTACGCCTGGTAGGAGCATAACCTACAAGCTCACTCTAAGTGTGACAGAAGCGATCCTATATCTAGCAGAACTATATATTACAGGAATGTTCCGGATCAAATTGTACTTGCGAGTGAAGGGCTTGT
Source organism: Polychaeton citri CBS 116435 (assembly GCA_010093785.1). Taxonomy (NCBI): domain Eukaryota; kingdom Fungi; phylum Ascomycota; class Dothideomycetes; order Capnodiales; family Capnodiaceae; genus Polychaeton; species Polychaeton citri. The sequence goes on from MU003772.1 coordinate 81,771, forward strand.
GAGCAATGTATGGAGGGTACCAGAATAGGCAAATATGCTGGATAAAACTTAGTTGCGCCGTTGTCCCTATACTGTGAGTTGAGCACGAAGCTCCTGTCTATTGAGAAAACGTTAGTTCCTGTATACTGGTGGCCTCCTGCGCCATAGCGTTCCAATGTGAATACACGGTTTCCCAAGATTTCGAACAGTCACGTGTGAATGCCTGAGGCAAAAGTTTCCCGGTTGTCTGCAGTGAACGGGTTGCGCCGTAACAGTACATTACTGCGTGCTATTCTACATGAGGAAAAGGAATTCAAGGCAAGACTGGATCAGTGTTGGATGGCATGTGACATGACGCTGTCTCGTCTATGTCCACGCTCGCGAAACAAGACGAGCGTAGGTGGTGTCCCAATAGGATAAGTAACTGGATTGAAGTATCCGATCCCACTCCAAAATGGTGGCCGCATCTCACACTTCCACAAGCATCTCTTGTGAGCGTCAATACATTCATGCTAGTCTGTCAGACGCAAGCCAGTCCTCTTGGGGATTTGCCTTGCTCTATGAGCTTGCTGGCTGTCCAGATGTATTCGTCTTCCCTCGCAGGAACAAAAATAACCACCAGTCGGGTGCATCAGAGCAATCCAACCCAAGGTCACGTGCATGGAGATCTGAAGCACCAACCAGAGCAATGATTGGCACACACTTTTTTCCCCATTCCTTCTGAGTCCCGGCCGACTCTCTTTAGGCTATACCAAATCTCTACAGGAGCGGTAAGGATATCTCTCTCCCCTGCCTCCCGTAAGATCTATCAGCCGAGGTGATACATGTACCTAGGCAAAGGACGATAGGGCGCAGAAGAAGGCTTTCACGACAGTGGGTGGTTGGATTCGAGGGCAGAGTAGGAGCATTGCTGTTGCTCGCTATAGCCACGGCATTACCTCGCAGTGGCCCGCGGCTATGTGCCTACAGGATCTGTAATCCTCGGGAAGGTTTCGGGCTGCCGGAGTCGGCTGCCACGGCTGCTTTTTCCGGGCCAGCCGTCTCAGCACGCTTCCTCGTCGCCCTCACTACCCGAGGTTGTCATCACACGCGCCTGGGGAGAGGTGTGTGTGTGGGTGGGTGTGTAGGTGTGTGTGTACTATAAGCTTTTGATCACGGTGCTGAATCTGCCGCACACGGAAATCTCGCTCCACATAGGCAATGCGTGGCGTGCACGACAGTCCATGCCGGTCAACTTGCCAGAAAACTCAGGGCACGTTGCAGATTGGGCTTTCCAAGCTGCAATTGGTCGCTTGGTGGGTTTCAGGCTATAAGCGAATGGAGCTCGAAATGATGCAAGTGTTCCGTTTTATACACCTTTCCCTAACTCTACTCTCCTAGCAGTTCGACGTCTTTTCCCCCTTCTACAATACAACATCCCCCCAATGAGATGCTGATAGGGTAGCATCGCTTGCCTTGGTTCCAGGAGATTACCATATATGTGGTCATATGCCTCTAGCGAGACTACTTTTAGCAACGTACAGCGACTGGCATGGTCCCAGGCTAGTACGTGGGGTTTCGTGACTCAGAATCGAAATTTCGCATTCAGTACGACATCACACGACCTGAGACACTAGTGTGCCCTAATGCGTTATGTGTTTCGGCCGACGGTATGAAGGCCAACCCACCGATCTATAGATGGCTCTGCATGTCCACCACGCTCTCAGCAATCGAGCTGGAGGAGCCTACCACTTACCTACAGAGTGCTCAGCAAGGATGGCGTCAGGGTCGACTGGACAAATGGCCTGCTGGAGCGCATCACCACCTTCGATGCATGTGCATCGTCATCGCAGCAGACCAAGCAATCTCAGCACTGGAGCCGGAGACAGCGTTGTCGCTCCACCCACCGATGCGCTTCTTGCCAGTGGGTGCATACGGCACTTGCGCTCGACCGGCCTGGCGACGGTGGCTCAAGCATGCGCAAGACGGATGCAGCGTAGCGCAAGGCAGTTTGATGTGCTTGTTCCCCACCTCGTGAGGTCTGTAGCAGAGGGTGTGGCCTTTTTGCTTGTTGCCGTGACGGATGGTGATCAGCGACAGGGCACCGTCACTACTGCGTCGAACATAGCTGTCTCTGCAGTAGTGCGTGAGAGACGCTGTAGGTTGATGTAGGGTGGGTTGCAGAACAGTAGTCGATGAAGATGGTGGGTGTAGAAGAAGGGCATATATTGCTGCTGTGCACCACGGGCCGTCGCAGATCCTGATGGTTCCGGCCTCGAGCCTGTATCAGCGTTTACCGTTTTTTGAAACCTCGTCCCGTGCTAGTTTTGCGTGGTGTGGTTGTAGGAGGTGTGATATCACTAAAGATAGTTGCCGTGCCGTTATACGCTGCCGTGAGATATAAGCAATAGGTGTGTCGTAGTCCAGCTCTAGCACTCAGAAGCTTTTTGCCGGCAGAACAAAGGTTTGACTCTCGCGCATACAATTGGCCAGCAGAATGATCTCCACATATTCCAAGAGCACTGGATGTGCACCGTCTCTGGCCCATCAAACCATGATAAGGTCGGTCATAGACAAATCAGGCCATGCTCCGAACCGAGAGAGGGAACGATACGACACTTCGGTTGGGTTACAAAGTCGAAACGATCGTGTGCATAGTTTAAGCTATCCAGAAGCGAACGTTGACGTGCATGGTGCCAAGTCCTTTCACAGAGGGCATCCTACTACGAGGCAGATCATTTCCCGGATGGTTGCCGTTGACCACAACTCGATCGAGGGTACAGATGCAACCATTTCCCCAGTCAACCCTAAAGCATGAACTCTAATGGCCCCCAAGTATTCTCGCAGCTGCACTATGAGAGCAGTGTAGGACGGAATGCCTTCGAATGCCTGATCTGTGGTCTGCTGGCGATCGCAAGCGGACGGGTTGTGTGACTCGGGAATGTCGGCGTGCTGGCAGCACCTTCCCAGCCGTGATGCGGCTGGGCACTGCCGGATACTGAGGCATGCAGGGAATTGCGTTCCTGCTGTGATGATACAATAGCACACACAAACGCACTCGCACATACTTACTCGCTCCCTTTCTCTCACGGAAAAAGCCCACAGCTCTCGACACAGTTGCACGACCGAGGAAGAGGGTCGTGCGCGAGACGAGCGAGGAAGCAGACTGATTATACCGTGCTAAGAGTCGCCTGACAAAGCGACAGGAAACCAAGTCGCCGCCGAGCGTGTCAAGGACACTGGCATGAGGCGCATGCCAAGAAAGCAACAGCAACGCTTGCCCGTAAGCGGGCACCGGGAGCACTAGTCGAGGCAAGCTTCGCTTAAACTGGGCCTAGAATTATGCTTATCGACACAATAGTGCGCCACCTCGTGGGAGAGCAAAAGTCTTGTCCGTGCTGGCCGCGGGCTTGCTTTTCTTGCGCAGCGGGTGCGGCGTTGCCTAGATCCGAACAGATGCATGTTGCCAACCACGATGACTTCTAGCCCTGCCGTCCACCACTCCTCCCTCCCCAATCCCAGGTGGTATCGCGGTGACAGCAGGCCGTCCCATCGAGAGCTTGCCCTGGGTCGTGGCCGTGCCCAGCAGAAAGCCTACTGGGCGAACGGCCCATACAGACAGTCCCGAGGGAATGGGACCAGCAGAGTCAGGCTGGCAATAAAGAAAAACTTGCTCTTTCCCATGCCAAGCACCGTGCAAGGGAAAGGCTGAGGTGTGAATAAGCAGCGTCAAGCGGGATAAGTCTATTTGTGCGCAGCTTGCAGCAGTTCGTCGTGTGGAGCAAGCTGACGCGGCATCCGTCTCGTCCAACCGTGCGAAAGAATGCAGAGATCGCCTTGTGCGATCGACAGAGCAAGAGTGCAGTATGACGGGAGCCTGGTCCGGCGTGCACGCTTGGGGGTGAAATTCCCGAGCGGTCATGCCACAGGGGATATCTGGTCAGTCCATCGGGCAAGCAGCTAGGCGGCGTGGCATTGTCACCCAAACCGTCTCATCGACTGGCCCTAAGACACCAGTCCGGCCTCGGCGTATGCACGGCGTTGTGGCGCCAAGTGCTGAAATCATGAGTCTGGTGCCATTAAGCTTATGTCCTCGCATTTAGCTCGTCGCGTGCCGCTGACAGCTCGAGTCTTGACTGAGACCGTGCGGGTGGAGAGCGTTTTTTTTTTTTTTTGCTTTTCCTTTTTCTCCCTTTCTCCCTCGATCCCGCGCATGGGTGGATGCGAAGCGTTAGGGTTCAGGAGGGAAGGGGGGGAGGGGGCAATGCTTGTACCCATCTTCGAGCGGGTCGCCCGGTGGTTGACGGTGATTACAAGTGGTCTTCCTTTGTGGGAGGTGTTGGTCCGTCTGCCATACCCCCTGCCTTCTCAGCGGGATGGAAAGCTACAGGGTTTGTCAGCGCAGACACACACACACACACACACACACACACCGTCGATTCGGTCGTGCCACCTATGCAGAGGCAGCAGCATTTCCAGCGGATGATTCGTATCATGTACGAGGCCAGCAACCTTATAGACTAGCTCCACCCGGGAGGCTTAGACAGGCCAAGCATAGTCAAGACATCCATCATGCGTGTCCTCTCTTAGTCCTGCGCGCTCTTCTACCCGCTTAGCCGTAGGCGCCGTTGGGGCTAGAAAGCAGGGTTGCGGCACCCTTGCCCCAGATGCAAGGTGCTGTACTGTACCGTGTGCGCTGCTGCATCCTGCCTCCTACAGTAGACCTGCCTAGTGCCTCCCAGCAAGCACTGGCTGTCGGGGGTACAGTATGGCAGTGGTCTGCACCGCTCCCAAGCCTGCCAATCCTCGGCAGCATCCTGGAGCCAGACAGAGGACCACTAGCTACACAGGCTGATCGTGTCTCGATGGGGCGGTACGGAAACCTCTCTGCAAAACCCAAACCTCCCCCTGGCCCTGGGTCGGCGGCAAAGCACCGAGGACGATGCGTGGTTCTGTTGGCCTGTGGCGTTCTTGGAAACGCCGCACCAGGTAAGGCGCGCAGGAATGGTTCGTGTCTGGCTGCCGCTGCGAAATGGGCGTGGCTCTGTGCCAAGAAAGTTAGGCTCACAAGCATAATTCAGACTTTAGCTCTAGCGCGGTGCACGCCCAGGGATGCTGCCCTTAGCGGCATGGCATCGCATTCCACTCCAGGGTGGGCTCATCAACCGAACTACCTAGAACTACCCTTAGCCCATCCGCTTCGATCCTGCGTCTGCTGTTCTCCTCCCGTTGCACTGAAGGCGCTCTTACTCACCACGTTTTTGCACAAAACACAGAGCGGCCTCCAGCAACAAAACCCATCGTCTCCCTCCCCCTCCTGTGTATAGGACAGCTGACCGGACGCGGGACCACTTCAGCCTGCACCGCCATCGCAACGCTACTCGACTCTGACATCGCTGCAGTCCCTCATTCCTGTCCGATCTTGTAGGTAGCGGCTACATAGCCACCCTGTACCCCATATAGATCTCGCCGTTGCTGACTACAGCCCAAGGAGCAATACCCTTCTTGAGACCTCTGGGAAAAGGTCAAGGTTTCACTTGGAGACTCGACACAGGAGCGTGCAACCTTTCTAACACGCGCATCCACACATACCACCCGCGATGGAGACGTACCATGGTCACGTCAGGACGCCGGCGGATGCCATCATCTTGTTCGAGGCATGTCGCATCGGCCTGTTACCGCGCGTGCAGCGGCGCCTCTCGGAGAAAGAGAGGCAGTCCATCAAATCCGGCTCCGTCTTCGTCTGGGACGAACGTGAGGCTGGAATGCGAAGGTGGACTGACGGCAAATCCTGGAGCGCCAGCAGGGTGTCCGGCAGCTTCCTCACATACCGTGAGATGGAGGGGAAGAGAGGTGGCAGCGGGTTCGATAAGAACGCCAACCGTGATGGCGTACAAGGACAGGATGGCGACTCTGACGGTGGGCCTGATGGATACAGGTACAAGCCTGACGGTCTGATGAAGCAGTCCTTCTCCATCACCACCAACAACGGGCAACACCTGCACCTGATCAGTTACTTTTCGCGGTCGTCGTCTGCAGCAAACTCGCTCATGCAGCCAACCAACGACCCGACGCTGCGACACATCCGTCCAGAGAAGGGCATGTATCCCGAATCCACTGTGCACGAACAGTCCAGCATTCCTCCTGTGACGAGGGGTCCTATGGGTTCACCCGGCTACACCCACTCGCCGCATCACCCATCGCCTTACAGCCGCGCATATGGCGCCTACCCACCTTCATGGGCTCCTCCGAGCCCGATGCACACCCCTCCCCCTCACCCCTACCCTCCATACTACGGCCACCCCAGCCAACATGCTCAATATCCTCAGCACTCGCCAATGAACATGCACTATCCTCAACCACATGGCTACGCACAGCCTCCACCTCCGACGGCGTTTGACAGAGCACCACCACCACTCAACGGCAGTGGACTCCCGCCGCCGCCACCGCCTCAGTACAGCTCTGCACCACCAAGCTACCCTCATGGATACGGCCATGGCTACTCCAGCGGCTATGGCGCTTACCCACCCCACCCAGCGCAACATCACCCAGCACAGTCACACCCAGCACAGCCCCATCCAGCGCAGTCTCATCCAGCTCAGTCTCATCCAGCTCAGTCTCATCCAGCTCAAGCTCACCCGGTACAACATCACCCACCCTACCCGCCGCCACCACCATCGTCGCACGCTCCGTCCTATGACGGCCGAGCATCTATTATCTCATCAGAGAGCGCGCGGAGAGATGACCGTCAAGACTCGCACCAGAGCATGAAGCCAGAGGCCGAGTCCGCACCGGCCCCTGCACCTGCACCTGCACCACCAGTCGTGCAACCACCCAACGACCCTCCGGCACCTCCTCCACCTGCTCCAGCAACATCAGGCCAAACCATCCCAAGCATCTCCTCGATGCTAAACGGCGGCGCCCAGCCACCACCACGCCCGAGCAGTCGAAGCCCCCCTCGAGCACTGCAGGACATTCCAAGCCATAAGCTTGGCTTCGAAGCGAACAGGGACGTGCACGTTCTACGCAATCTGGACAAGACCACCTTCAAGGGATACTGAAGCCTCTTGATACGCACGCACAGACACAGTTGAGGCTGTGCAGTGAGAATCGCCTGTGGAAAGGTCCCCTTCCCCACCCGCACCCAGGTCTTGGCCACGTGGCACGCGAATCATGGAGTGTAGGTAAAGCTGGAGGTCTTCGCTGGCCAACACGGGTCCCACCCCACCCAGAGCCAAGATGTCTTGTGAACAAGTCTTGGTATATTGGCCTGGCTCGGCTTGGCAATGTCTCGGCGCATGACTCGTCTCATCCCGTCGCGTTCTGCTCGCTGCGATGTCGCCTTCGCCAGTGCACTCTGGTCCTACGGAGGTCACGAGGCATCTGTATCCCTACCAGGTAGTACTGGGCGGTCTACATATTGATCCACATTTGCTGGGATGGGTTTCACACTTAGTTCGAGGGATGTGTTTCCTTGATTGATGCAGAATTTAGCGCGGCGTTCCGGATTGAGGCCTCACGTCCTATGATCACCAGTCTTTTGGGTGGAACGGCGTGGTTGTGTTTTAAACAGCAGATTTCCATATTTCATGACACTTGCTTCTCAAATATAGTGCTGCTTACCAACTCAGCCTTGATGTTCTACTTAAGCAATGTTTGTAAGCATCTCGTAATGTCCTGTTGATCATATGACGTTTTCCTGCGCACTTGAAAAAGGACCCGTATGGCGAGAAGTCGCGCACGTAGACATGTATCTGAAGCTCAACTACATCAACTTTGAAATCGTATGACTACCGCTCTTCTGCTGCAGAATGGGGTGATTTACTATCGTGAAGACGTCGTCACGTGTCCAACGCCCTGTATCTCAAGTACAAACCGTTACTCGACCGCAAGCATGCCCCCATCGAGTTATCCGCCAAGTCGCGCACTGTAGATAGAATGATATGGGGCATCTCCTAAGAGAAAGATCCAGGGACAGGGCTCGAGCTCCTGTGCCTGCTGCTGCTGCCCTGCGGCGCGAAGAGGCCACTCGCGCTGGACGACTGGGGGGACGGTGCAGCAGGCCTCTGCTGTGACGAGGCGCTCCGCGAGCTTGACGGCCTCTTGCCACTGCTGCTGTCGGTGTAGGACGCGTTCCACGTGTTGACCAAAGCCCTGCACCACAAATCGCACGTCAGTATACGGGCCACCAGCCCGACTTGACCCGTCCAGCTGACCAGGCAGCCACGCAAACTCCCAAGCGAGATACTTACTTCTGCGTCCTGTCGGCATAGTCCTCGTTCCTCATCTCCTTGACGCCAACCCGCAGCCCGCCGTCCTTGGTGAAGGACATGTGCTTCTTCTCCATCTTCTTGTTGGCGCGCTCGCCGAGCTCCTGGGACCAGTTGTAGATGCCGTAACCGACGAACGCGAGACCGCCGACGAGGGCGAAGAGGATGATGAGGGGGAGGATGCTGGTGAAGCCGTTGGCCATGGCTGCTCGTGCTGCGCGACTCTTCGCCTTGCCGATGTAGGATGTCGAGCGATGACGGGAAGGCCCAGTCGGGTTTTCGGTAGCTTCAGCAAGTGAGTCGATGGTGCCGGTGGACAGATGCGAATGCGTTCGTTATTACCTTGTGTCAGTCTGGCGGCTACTCTGTATGTGGGCCAAGCTGCAAGTGAGATGCGCCGCGGTAACTACGCTGAAACAGTGCTGATGATGAGGGCCTTCTTCCGAACCAGTGACGTCCGACCCGATGGCTTCCAGTAGGGTAAAGCTGACGATTGATACGTCGGTGATGTCTGCGACCCGGCACGTCAGGGAATGGACTTCTCTATAGTGTACAGCCTCTCTGTATTTCCGAAACTAGCATTCGATAGCAGTATACGAAGACATCCAGGGTCTGGGCGAACTGTCTGGAGATACCATGGTAATCACTGCTAGAGCGTGTGGATAAGATGCCGGATGCAGACTAGCCTCAGGCCACTGCACTCCCCCCACCATCACATGCTTTTATGAAGCTCTCATGGAGTTCGCTTCACCTGTTGCAATCAAACAATAGAAGCCATCAGAGAACTTTGATCTGAGGCTATGGAGGTTGGTTGGATGCTATCCGTCCTATATTCGATTTCTCGTAACAAATCCTAACGCTGCATTGATGTATTGTTTTGCCGCTCGTGCGTGGTATATTGAGTTATCCGGTAGACAACCACGAAGCAAGACGTGTACAGTCATCAAGATCGATTCGAGCGATATCATGGACACTGCACTAGACTGGCAACCTTTGAGAATCATTTTAAGCCGTTCGGCACACTACTTCTGGACCGTAGCCCTGGCTCCATGTTGCTACTCTCTATTAGGTCTGAGCACTTCTCGGAATCATTTGAGTATTCAGAATCCCAAACCTTAGCATGACGAAGCATTCTGAAAGCCAAGTGCAGATTACTCCATTCGTTTCTCTGCAGCTTACGAAACAACTGGAACGTCAAGGCTGAGTCAGGTGTGACTCCCTTCTTCGTCCCTACAGTACGAACACTGGTTATCTAGCACCTAATGGAGCATACGTAACGAAGCTCAATGGCGAGAGAGCATCTATGAACCCAGGTGCTGCGAGTGAGAGCTGGTGTAAACGTACTGCCCCTTCAGGAACTTTACAAACATCGAAAGGGCTTCTCAAAGTGTTCTCGAAGGTCAGATACATCAATTATGTATAGTAGAGACTAGATGCGGGCGCTTAGTCGCCACCCAGCCTTAGCGATCCTAGCCGCAATGAGTGTCGATCCTCCGATTATGAAACACAGTCCAGCCCATCTGTAATGAATAGTCAGTACCAGTGTGGTCCAGGAACGTCGAGAAAGGCAACTTACATATCAGCATAAACGTAGCTCCCACCACTAGACTGGATGATGGCACCAGCAATAGGAGGGCCTGTCAAACATCCAATACTTACAATAGTGAACCCCATCCCCATTCTAATACCAGCCTTTGACAGATCGGTAGTCAGACTTGACAAGGTAGCGACAAACAGCCCTTGCATACCAGCGCTACCACATCCGTAGATGGAAGCGAATACAAAAAGGCTTGCTCGCGACTTGACGCCAATCCAGCCAAACATCATGATTCCGCACACAAAAGCGAATGGGATGATCATGTTGAGCGGGCCGAATGTGTCTGCGTAGTAGTTGGGAATCGCGCGGAAGAAGAAGCCGACAGCGACCATGGTTAATAGGAGGTTAATGGAGTCTTGGTAGGAGATACCTAGGACATTACGGCCGTAGCTACCGACATAGTACTGTGAGAGATTCTGTCAGTAAAGCCGGTTTGTTGGAGACGTATGAGCTCTATATGTACGTACGAAAGCGTAATAGATACCCCTACAAAACATGTTAGCAAGTTTCCGCAGTCGAATGCTAATATGGTAGGGTTCCACTCACCAAAAGTTGAAGAACATTCCTAAACAATACAGAGAATATGGCAGCTCCTTAAATGCGGACAACTCAACTAGTGGTCCAGACTTCCTAGGCGGTAACCTTGGTTTCAGGATTGCGATTGAAACGGCACTTGTCGCCACCATGATGAATCCGCAAACACGTATAGCCCAGGGAAACCCAATTCTAGGGAGAAGTTGTTGAATTACAACTGGAAACACAATGCCACCAGTACACGAACCGAGTGCAGCAATACCAATCGCAAAATTCCTTTTTCGTGCAAAGTATGTGCTAAGTAGCGACATGGCAGGGCAGAATTGTAATCCGTTACCAAGTCCGATACATAGTGCTTGGGCAAGAAACAGCTGATATAACTTCGTTGAAGCAGACGTAGCGAAGATGCCTATCAACTGCAAGACATTGCCGGTGATGAACACTGGTCGGAAGAGGCCAGCATCATTTGCACGGCCAGAGAATGTCCCTACAAAGAATAGGAGGAATACCTGGATCGATCCTATCCAGGACACAGTCGACGGATCGATATTCAGGGTCTCTGTGTAATAGGTCTATTGAGCAAAAGTCAGCGTCTGTCAATACGTTGACAGTATGTCGACTCAGATACACACCTGAAACACGCCGAATCCAGATATTAAACCCCAGGTACTAAAGATGGAGAGGTGGACAGCAATAGCCTGGGACCAAGCGTGAATTCCACCGTCTGGAGGAGGTCCTGGATCACGGTATGATGTCGCCGCAGACCTTGAGGAGAGAGTCCGAGATAGGGCGTTTGAACGAGCGCTGACAGCTTTGCTGAGGCCTGACTGGTCTTTCACCGTGTCCGTTCTAGTGCTCTCATCCTGTTCAACCACGTAACCGTGGTGATCTTCCTGTTCTATTGGTTCACTGATGGGTGGCGGCCAGGCGTCAGCAGATACAGTGCGACCCAAGTCTTGCTGATTTTCATGTTGCTTCTTGTCTTCACTTGTCGAGACACTGTGGAGAGAAAGTTCTGTGTGCGGCATCGCTCAACCCAGTTTTGCTTTTGGAATATTACTTAGCAGATCATGAACTCGTCGAGCCCACCTAAAGAGATGCTTGTATCAAAGTATGAAAATATCATGAAAAGAATGCAAAGTCAGAGTGTTGCGAATGACACACATTGAATACATATAGTACAAAAGAAAGTATAGAACTAACGCATTACTAAAGAAACTAGGGAAAGGAAAAGAGTTAGAGATCAACGGGAAAAGAATTGTCCCTTCAAAGGCACTCCTAATGCAGGAGCGACAAACCATTGAGCGCATCATCAAACTGGAAGGTCATCTTTTTTGGAGAAAGCCTGACTCATCCATGTCCCCAACCCCGCGCCCTATGTGGGAGAGGAGATCTACTGCGGCTACTATACTCAGTCAAGATCAAGTTTCCCAATGATGATGGCTGTGCGGTGTGTAAAAGCAGAAAAGCCTTGTCTGTTCGGATGATTTGCCGAAGAGGAGCGATGTGGGCCTTTCTCTTGCAACATGCCGATCGGCCGTGTACACAAGAGAGATTCTCCAAAGTTCGTGCCCTTTTTTTTTATCTCTACAGTTCCATTCGAAGATGCTTAGGTATCTCAGCACTGCCATGCGGCTTTACCACACTATAAGCTGGTCTCGAAAGAGAAAAGAGGGGGATTTGGTACCAGCAGTTTACAGACGGGCGTGCGTGAGCAGATAGGGCACTGATCGAAAGCTCGGGGAAACAGAGCCGAATGACACAGCTGTAGAGCTTTGCCAAAATTGGTTTGTTGAGATCATAATGTGACGCGCCGACGAAGCGGCATTCGAATCACGAAATGGGTCCGTGGTGACCGTTCAGACGAAGACGAGCAAGCTCAGTCTTGTCCAGCATCTATATATGATGGGCTATTTATTATTACAAACAAAACAGCCGTTCAGGTCCTTCCGAAACATGCATACGCCGCGCTTTGCAAACCGTGGATGCCGCGCACGAACCATGATCCGAAATCGTCACAGGAGAGAAACAGTGATTCGAAAGGCTTACAAGCCCTCAAATCCGCCATCGTCTCCCTCGTCGTCAGCTCCCTCGCCTTCCTGGATCTCCTTGGCTAGCTCTCTCTCCCTTTCCCTTGCCTTTGCAGCTTCAGACAGCTCCTGCCTGTGCTTGTCCATAGGGTATCGCATCGCCATCACGCATTCATCCCTCATGCCTAAAAGGGCGCTGATTCTGGCATGGAAGGCCTCGCTTGGTTCGGTCGTGCTATAAGCGTCTTTGGCAGGCACAGTGACAAGGTGGCCGTTCTGATGATCAAGCGAAGCTTCGATAACACCATCACGGATCGCCTTTGCAGTGATGTATTCTGCACTTTCTTCACTTGAAAGCGAAAGACGTGTGCAGATGTCCCTTAGCGAGATACGCGAGTAGGAGAGAGATAGCATACGCACGCCTGTCTTGATGACGTTTTGACGCAAACGAAGTACAAGGGTGTATGTTGTGTCTTTCTTGAACTGTGGGGCATACACCTCAACGACCTTGAGGAAGGCCTGCAGGTCACCAACTCGCACAGCCTGAACGAGACGGAAGTAAGGATGCAGGCTTTCCTCTAGCGACGGTTGTCTGAACAACGCGCGGTCAGGAATATCTCCCATCAGCAGCTCAACCACAATGAGTAGCTTTGTTGCCTGCTGGTAGAAGCCTGCTGCCGTAGTAGAGGTTGGGGATTTGCGTGTGGCTGACATTAAGTGGTCGTGAGCCTCAGTGTAGGCGAGCTGGATGGCGCGAATGCGGCCAAGGTAGTAGAGGTACCGGCAAACCTGGTTGTTCGACGCAGCGCTTGGGAATTGCGTCTGTGCAATCAAGAGGTCGGCCTGAGTGATGTCTGCTGTGCTGACGTAGTTCCTGAGAAGCAGTACTGTCACAGCAGCCAAGGTGTCATTGTCCTTGCGTAGAGTAGCTGACCGTAGGGCAGCCAGGAGCTTGGGGCGAATATCAATCACAGGCGATTGCTTCGAGGGGGGCTTGGGGTCGAGGTTCTCATGGAACAACGAGTAGTAGAAGTATGCCTTCGCACCAATCGGGTCTAGAGTCCGCCGGTTGAATGTTCTGATCTTCTCGACAAAGTTCTCACTGAAGTCCGCACCCTTCTCGTACATCTTCTGGTCGTACAGGAAGACTTGCACCAACAACCCAAGATATGCCCAAATTTCCGGCACTTGCTGGCTCTCATCTGGCAACCCTGCTCTTGCCTCGCTTAGTGTTGAGCCATTCGCCAACGGAGACTTCGCTGCTGGAAGCACCTGCTCGAGTACTCTGCGTGCCGGGTTCTTTGGATTCGTAAACGCTGTTCGTATCCCCAACAAGATCGGATCTGGAAGGTTGTCTGCTTTGCGGATGGTGCTGATGCTACGCAGAGCGCGCAGGGTGAAGCGGGGATCGAAAGCATTCACACCTTCGTCGATGAGTTTGAAGTTGTCGGTGATTACTACAGGGGACAAGTGTCAATGATTTGGGACCGCCATGAAAGTTCCTTCAACAAGATAGATGTAGACGTACTGCGTTCGACAGGTACTTGAGGCGCTGGGCCAACGGTCTCTTGTTCCTTCTCGCCGTTGACGGCGTCAATATCCATCTTGTCCGCCATCGTCACTTCCTGCTCTTACACTTGAATGGACAAGATGAAGGAACGGATATGCTGCGAAATCTGTTTGTTGTATAATGTTTGAGGTGTTGCCTTTCGCGGGAGCTGCTTAGTGATTGCGTAGACGTGATATTGTTGCCTCAGGCATTCAAGGATTCACGAGCCTTTCCTTTTCCAGTCATATGCGACGTCGCGGTCCTCTGTCTTGCATTAGTATAGCCGTGCTATGCTTCGTTGATCTATCTATCACCTTGCAAGCGTAAGGGATACTACGACGCCTCTGGAAAAATATTGAGGTTCTTTCTAAAGACACAGCATAACGCAATCGTACATAGCAAGGTCAGTCTCCAACACCGAAGATACAACTCACGTACGGACTTGCAAGCTTGGGGCTACATAGCCAGAAACTTCCAAACTGACTGCGTTCTACGTGTCCAGCATGGCGAGTAATCTCATGATCAAGCCCGACTCAATCGACGCGCTACCAGGCGTCAGCCGTGAAGAAAAGCAACGCTACAAGAGTGGGTTAACAAATCTGTGGCTACACTACAACACTGCACCAGATGGCAGCCCGCAGAAGACCAGCTTGGAAGACAAGATCAAGGCAGCGAGCCAAAAGATCATGCAGACTGTTAGGAATAGGCCAGGTGCAAGACCGCCAGGAGCGCCGCAGCAGCAAGCACAGCCGTCCACGAGCGGACAGCATCAAGATGGCAGTCAGACGACTCAACAACCTAATGGTGGACAGACAGGCGGACAACAGGCATATCCAAACCAGGCTACGCCAATCAACCCTCAGAACTTCTCTCAAAACGTGAAGAACTATCTGTCAAAGATCAAACTCTTCCCTCCATCAGGCATGTCAGCCCAAGGCCCTGATTTCGAGAAACACAAGCGGGAATGGTATGCTCATGCAGGTGGCTACCTATCACGGCAAGAGAACGCTATGAGAGCACTCGGCCCCATAAAGGAGCAGATGCGTCAGATTCAGAACGCGCAGAAACAGATTCCTCAAGAGTTGCAAGACAAATATAAATTGTTCACACAGATGAACGCACAGGCACAGACCGCCTTCAAGGAACTCAACCAGAAGAATGAGCAGGCTAGACGTGCTCAGGAGGAAGGAGCGGCAGCAAACCAAACTCAAGCACAACAGCCTGCACAACAGCAGCCGGCTAGCGGCCAAGCTGGCGGACCGATGGGTGTGAATGCACCACAACAACAGCAGCCGCCACAAAGCACACAGAGTGAGAACACCAACGCCACTCAACTGACTACTCAGCAAAGTCAAGGTCAATTCGCTCAAAATGTTGTACCTCCCCAAACCACCCAAAACCCAACCACCCAGCAACAGCCCGTACATACTCCAGCTCAATCACAACCTCCACAGCAACAGCAACAGCAACAACAACAAATCCCTCAAGCCGCTACCCCACAACAGGCAACGCAGAATTTCCAACAGTATCCACAGGCTGCTCAACAGCAACAACAGCGTCCACAGCCGAATCCCCAACAAATGCAACAACACCCAGCTACGCCGGGCGGCATGCAGCAACCACAATCTGCTCATCCAAGCCTACAGCGCCCGCAACCGCTTTCTCAGGCCGATGCCATGGCACAAGCTGCGCGTTCCTACTCGCAACAGCAAGCACAACAGGCTCAATCACACGGCAGTGCCCCGCAGAATCCGCAGCAGATACCAAATCCTGCCATGCCCTACTCTTCCCAATACCCACAGCAGCAGGGCCAACAGAGCACTCCGACTGCCACCGCTTTTCACCCGGGGACGCCTCACCCGCAACAGCAGCAGCAGCAGCAGCAGCAGATGAATTCCGCCCAAACCAAGTTCCCCATCCCCAAGAATCTGCCGCCCATGACAAGTACCTCCACGCCCGTCCCTGGTCCACAATCACGTCCTAGCATGATAGGTAACAACATGATGATGCAACCGGGCATTCAGAAGCCACCACACTTCACGCTCGAAGGTGAAGGCGACCACGTCCTCTCTAAGCGCAAACTGGACGAGCTGGTACGACAGGTGACGGGCATCGACGCCAGCACAAGTACCGGCAATGATAGCGGTCTGACGCCTGAGGTCGAAGAAGCCGTGCTGACGCTCGCCGACAATTTTGTCGACGCGGTGATCACGTCCGCCTGCAAGATTGCCAAGATGCGTGGGTCTCAGACGCTCGACATCCGTGACATCCAGGTCATCCTGGAGCGCAACTATGGCATCAGAATTCCCGGCTACAGTCTCGACGAGGTGAGGACGGTCCGCAAGTTCCAGCCTGCGCAGGGTTGGCAGCAAAAGATGCAGGCCGTGCAAGCTGGCAAGGTCATGGGTGCTGCGAACAAGGAGTAGCTGGCCGCTGATGTGTGTCTTATTTTAAACGGTCCGGCATAGGCCAAATGCGAAATTCAATGAGAGCGACCTCATGCCAACGGTTCAATATATCGTTACTACTGTCGCATCGGGCTGTAGGAGGAGCACAGAATGAATAACAACGAAAATTATAGTTTAGCGTGGAGTCCAGGGTTGATATCGTGCATTAACACTAGAAGCAGAACCGTTTACAGATCCAGAGTAACACATGTCACTGGAAAACTTAGCCTAGAGCAATCTGAGATGTGTTCATTCATTTCGCATTAGCACTGTAGACATCTATTGCAAAGGTGTTTTGCAGTGGCATCAAGTCATTGACACTCGCAGGTCATGAAGACGCTCCATCTCTACCAGGTTCACAGAGACCTCAATTACCTTCTCTCAAAGATAGCTAATCATCGTACCTACCCTCATTCCTGCCAGCGTCATAGGCATCATCAAGCCTGTCACCGTACCCATCCACGTCATCGCCGAACCTCTCGACATCGCCAACCTTATCGCCGACCCAGGCGGCGGCGTTCTCAGGTGCGTCTTCGACATCATTAACAGCGTTGTCCCATTTCTGGTCGACACGGTCGTCGAAGCGGTCGACGCCTTGCTCGATATCGTTGGGGATGTTCTCGACCTCGCCAACCTTATCACCAGTCCACCTGGCGGCGTCGTAGGGGGCGTCCTCGACGTCCCGGCCAAAGTCATCGAATTTCTGCTCTGCACGGTATTTATCACCGTCCCAGTCTTCTTCTGTAGAGCGGTGTAGATTAGCTTCAGCTTCATTCGCTTGGATATGTATGATGGCTGAGGTGTATGGTGGACTTACTGGCTTCTTCACCCTCGTGCATGAGGAACGCTCCACCAGCCAGGCCAGCTGCGGCGCCAAGGGCGCCATATTTCAGCCCGCTGTGATCCTTCTTCTCATGGTGCTCTTCACCTCTGTACTCGTTGCCGTATGAGCCCTGCTGGGGTGGTCCACCGTATCCGCCGCCATAACCGCCGCCGTAGCCTGCATTGCGGCTCTCTTCATACCCGCCGCCTCCACCACCGTAGCTCTGTTGCCCACCATAACCGCCCCCAGGTGGACCACCATATCTGTTCTCGCCGCCATAACCACCACCGCCGCCACCGCCGCTGGGGAATTCCGTTGACTTCTCGCCAGTCTGTTCGTTCACGAAGATGTAACGGCGCTCGTCCTCTATCCACTGGGCACGCCACGGGTAAGGAGGCTGTGGAGGTAGGCCTTCCTGTGGGCCACCTTGATGTGAAGAGCCTCCCATGTACTTCTCAGCGGCCTTTCCGACCATCTTGCCCAAAAAGCCGTCCATGCTGCTAACTGGAACCCTCTTGCTTGTGCGGTATTGAGAAATTGGATTAAAGATTGAAAGTGTAAAGTATGTGGAGTTCGTAACTCACGGTGGTATACCTGGACTAGTTGTTGCGGTGGCAGGTGAGGGACATAAGAATTTATAGATCGCCGTACACGTGTCCAAGCACGCCCACCTTTAGGCCGTATGCACCTGCAGGTGACGGAGCGACCAGCAAACGCCCTCAGCTTGACGCAAGCTGCATGTGCTGGGTTGTGAGGTGGGTACGGTCATAACTATCAAAGTTCCGTAACCTATGCCGCTTGGGAGTATGTCTTTCCGACCCGCATTGGTGTGAGTGCACATACTAGGCATCTGCTTTTCACTCAGCCACTGTGCAGCTTCAACCAACACCATCAATGGACACTATAGACGTGTATATTCCGAGATGGTGATCGATGGCTGTGAGAGGACTAATGGAGCCCGCGGTAGTATCCCGGCATGATGCTAACCTACCCTCTCCCTGCCTGCGGCCCGTTCCAGCATACAAGTCCCTGCATCTTCAAAGATCCGCACATCCGATGTCGACACTTTCATCCGTTTCTATACTCTCGCGATGAGGTCAAAGTGTCTTCTGCCATTTACGAAACTCTGAAGTCGTCATCCTCGTTACCATATACAGTAACGGTCCCACAGTATGAGATTCTAAGCTGTATTACCCCATTTCTACAAGAGTATAGACTCTAGGTCTTGGCGGCTGTCGTCACATATGAATGTTCGCAAGACAGCATCCATCACAGTCCGCGGACGCGTCAAATACTCATCTCTGTTGACACGAAATCCTGCTATTGGTAGACAATTAACGTGCTAAATTACTGACTCATCTAGGTAATATGCTTAGCAGTCACTATTCAATGCATACTCTATCAAGCTTATAACTATATGTTGTGTGAGTATTTTGAAGGTGAGGTCTTAACGCGTCGCTGACAATTTCAGTTACAGAGTGGATTACAGAGTGAATCTTAGTGTGAATTTAAAGAACGTACTTCATTGCGATACTAATTGCATATGAAATACCCTTTACAAATTAATGTACTTTGCATCATGGATACGACTCTAGGGCTTGGCGCTTGCTGTTCAACAGTATAATCACAGGAAACAGCATCTTTTGCAGTTTGCGCATCTAATATATCACTGTACTAGATGAAGCTATACTGCAAGAGAGCCTGCCTTCTACACTTTGAATCATGTCGAGCGAAATAGAGAAAGGATAATATCTGCACATACAGAACTAGATTAGTCTTACAATTATCCTAACCCTAGAATCAGGACAACTTCGAGAGAAGCCCCTAACCCTATACATAATAACCCTATCACATACACTCCTTGTGGGAGATTTTAAGTACTATGCCGTAAATATTGCACCAATCTATGCATGTATGTAGCCATATCGTGCTAAGTATAGTATACTATATCGTTGTTATGATTTGGTCTAACATAAGAGCATATAAGCTGCGCAGACTGTGAAAGATGCTGTTTTCTGGTGATTCTCAAGTTCAGTAACAAGCGTCAAGCCTTATAGTCGCAGCGATTATGCAAAGTACGTTATCAGCAGTTGCTAAGATCCACAGCTCGAACTATTATGCAAACGACGTCAGTAGGTGTGGCTTAGGTAGTTGTGAGGCCGAGCCTGCATGCGCTAATACTACAGCATCAATCATGGTACCCAATTCTAAGATCAAAGCTCCCACTGCCAATGCATCATGTTCGCAATGTATAGGTCTAGATTCCGTCAGCTGGACATGAGTTTTCCTATGAGAAAACACCATGGCGGCGGCAAAGTCAGAAAATAGTTTTAGCCGCCATACCTACTCGCCAATCGGCCCATAAGACATCCGCCTCCTCACTGTCCGACCTTCTGAGGAGCAACATGCTCCTATCCAACGCCACATTGCCGCATGTAGGCGGCGCAGCGCGCGCCTACGAGGCTGTCTCCTACACCTGGGGAGACGCAGCCCTTTTTCATTCGATCCATTGTAATGGTGTAGAGTTACCCGTTACTCTGAACTGCCATGCGGCGCTTCTGAATATTCGAGGCAGGACAGCTGAGCGAGTTCTGTGGATCGATGCAGTGTGCATCGATCAGTCGGACATCCGGGAACGCAACGATCAGTCGGACATCCAGGAACGCAACGATCAGGTGGCATAGATGGGTGAAATATACTCGCGAGCGCGCCGGACACTAGTCTACCTTGGCTCTTACGATGAGACGTCAGAAGCACACTTCCATGGATTGGAGATGGATCAATAGCTAACGATGGACGACGATGTAAGTCTCAATGCCTCCCGTTCTTTGAAAGGCCGTGGTTCTCGCGGATCTGGGTCATACAGGAGATAGCTCTGGCGCAGAAGTGCACGGCACTCATTGGAGAACACGAGGTGCTCTCCAGAAAGCTTGCCAAATTCTCAGCCAGCTGCAGCGGCTTCGCGAACCATACTGTCATTAAAGCTGCTCGCTTCGCCCATGAGCACGGCGTGTGTGTTTGGAGAAGAGGGAGCACCCTGCAAAGAGATAGGAATCTGGCGTTTTTGGAAATACTAAAAATTACGAGCACGTTCGGCTGTGTGGACGACAAGGATAGATTGTTCGCAGTCCTGCCGCTCATCTTCGAAAAAGTCCCTCCTAGCCTTGTCGCGCCTGATTACAACAAGACCCTAGCATTTGTTTTGGCAGATTCTACCTGGTACCTGCTGAACACGGAACACTCTGAACAATTACTTTTCATTGTCGTGGGATGCCATGGTCATAGCTCGTTGTCTCCCTCATGGACACTTTGTTTAGGTCGCACTAGTCCATTTGTAGGGCGAATAAAAGAGCACACAATAGCAGCAATCTTTCAACCCAGCGCTGGTATTAGTGACCTGCGCCATGACATTAGACTCGAACGGCTGATGCCATACGTCATATCGCTGCGTGGAATTGTTGCTAACACCCGTGCAGGACCTTGTTTATATGACGCAGCGTTGTCCCGTTCCATCATGGAAAGCGTCTATCTACATCCCGATGAGATCTGTGGCTATGGCGTATCTGGGGCTGCCATCCTTTCTCGAGTTGAGTTGACGCCTGGTGATGCTGTTTGTGTGTCGCTCGGTTTCAACGTGCCGTTCGTGTTAAGACACCGATCTGACCAAGCTTGGCAACTGGTCTGCGAGTGTGCTCATTCAGTAGTAATGGATGGAAGTGCCGTGGCAAACATTACTAAGGAACGGGCTCAAGCAAAACAAACCACAGCTCGACTTGTCGACTTCAAAATACGCTAATTGTAATGCTAGTAGTGATTTGGATCTCGTACTTGGTTGCAGAGTTTTAATGCTCACAGAAAGAGAACCCTCCACTATTGTCATACCTCCCTTTGACCTCTTGGACGAATGCCTTTCGCTCTTCCATCAGATTAGCGCGTAACTCCTTTGCTTCTTCCAGATCGATTGGCATGTCACCTGCACTGTTGACAGTCCACTCGCCGAGCTCGGCTGGTAATGCTGCGACTCGCTCCAAGCCAAGGACCATTTCTCGCCACCATTCCTTCTGCTGTGGTGGCACGTTCTTTGTCGAAGGTATCCTTACATGTGGATCGACCAGGAACAATGCTACGATCTTACGATGGCCTGGACGGGAGGCATCCGCAAGCTTGAACGGTTGCACACGGTGTTGTAAGACATTTGGAAAGGTCAAGAGCCGTCCTTGTCTGGTGAGGACACTCCCGAGCTCCTGAATTTTGGGACCGTCTTCCTCGATATCGTAGAATTCCTCAATATGCCGGAAGCGGGATTGCTGGTACTCAAGACCGACGAAATCAGTCAGCTCACGGAAGGCAAGATGGCTGTCTGTGACGTTGTCGCTGTCGTAGTAATACAGCGCTGTTGCGACAATGTGCTCATTGAGTTGGCCTTCAATATGCCAGCTACCGCCCGAGTATTCAGGTTTCTCGGATGTGAGGTGGATATTTGCCAGCTTCACAATGATCTGCAAACCATCCTCTCTGAAATGTTCGCGAAGATCTAAAGGCATATGCGGATGCGAGTGGTCAGTGTTTTGTCCTATGCGGGCACTATACTTTCGGGGTTCCGGCGGCAGAAAGGGGATGTCGTTTTCTTCGGCCCACGTGTAGTCCAATTCCTCTCGCGCGTATTCACCAATAGACCTCACTTCATCATCATCGTCGCCGTCGTCATTGTACTTGCTCATTCTCTTACGCCATTCGTCCTCACCCCAGCCCTCCGGCCGTTGACTTTCAAACTCGTAGTTATATGTATCGATCCTATTGCTTGGTCGATCCCGTTCTGTTGAAGCGATTGTTGCATTCCACATTGGCACCGCACTCGCAATGATTGTCTCAAGCACTCTGTATAGATCCTGATGTTTCTGCGGATGTAAGTTGTTGATGTAACTCTTGATCCTTACACTATCATTGTCCTGAAAAGACACATCACAAGGAAGCCACTGGAAGTTACGGGAATAAAGACCGTGTTGAGTTCCAATGTCTTCGCCCCAGGGTGTTGAGATGAGCGCGCCTTCCTTGGCAGCGAGCAGATCCTCGTCCTTTGGCACTGGCATAATCACTCCCTTCCCAGTGTAGGAGACGCAGTCGTTGAGTGGAACCAAGCCGTCTGCTAAGATCCTAGAACGTCCGTACTGTAGTGGGAACAGAGATGGGTGCACAAGATCCAGCACCTGTTCATCGGATCCAGGATGCCAGTCCTTCCGAGGAGCAGGGACATCTTCTAGGGGCGCAACTGCAGCGATGAGCTCTTGACGAGCTGACTCAGACAAAAGCTCATCCGATTTGAAGACGATGGCAGAAGCAGTAATGGCGGGCACGAATTTGAATTCGCCACTGTATCTGGCATAATCTTTGAGTTCTCGTGTGCACTGTCATAGTGATGAGATTAGCACAGAACCCTCGCTATGCACCAATTCCTATCGAAGCATTCGATCGATCAAATCCGAAGCATGAGCGTGGCATGGACTAAGGATCAAACTGCCGCACTTACGTAGTCGAACATAGCCTCGCTGAACCCCCCCTTCCGCTTCAGCCCCATCTCCATAGCCTCCTTCCTCCACTTAGCAATGATCGACTTGTCACCAAGTTTGCGTATCCAGTCAGGCTTGTCGGTAAGCTCACCCATCAACGCGATCATGGTCCTCTCTCGTAACGTGAGAGGCGTGCCTTGCCAATCCTCGATGGCATTGTCGAAAGTGAAATTCCAGAACTCGGACGAGACATCATCATGCTTTCGCCACGATCGGGAGATCGAGGGTTTGTTCAAGGGTATGTTGAAGCCGAGGACCTTGAGTTGAGACTCAGGCGTCGGATTGGTATTGATGAGGGTATTTGCGGCTGGTGTAAGGCAGAAAGCCTTGCCAGAAGAGTCACACAGGGCCGCCATTGTGTTCCTGATGCAGCCACTCTGTCTACACTGGGGATGGTAATGGAACGAGATTGGAGTTCACCACTCTCGACGAGCAGTATATATACTGACTAACCCTTGCAGCCTCTTAGAACGTGCATACAGCGACTTAGGCAGCAGGGAGACTGAACGTGGATCAGCCAAGGCAACGACCAGGTGCTGCCCCATCCAGTAAATGAAACAATTTGAGGTTCTAGAGATTTGCCTCTTTGGACCTGCCATTGCAAACGCTACTTCTCCTCTCGGACCGGGAAAGGCAACGGTCTAGGCTGCACTTCCTAAAGTGGCATCACTCGAGTTCCACTTCGGGATTCACCGAGTTGGCCCGTCTACTCACGTGATATCACCTCCGTCTACCTACGTATTGAAGGTACCTGGATGTGTTGTTCACGCACATAGCAGAAGGGTGAATCGTTGGGACGCGACAACAGAAGAAGCAAGTCCATGGCGCTACTCAGCTTTGAGCGCCAGGCAATGATAATAGAATTGATGGGTCTATATCCAGACACACCCTGTAGAGGGGAGTTGTTGATGATGGGCGGATGCCTGGATCAAGCGGCTGCCACAACCCTCGGCTCTTGAATCTGTTTCTCGGAATCGCCAACCTCAGCCATCGTCTTCCTCAGATCTTGAACGGGCACAATCACGGCATCTTCTTCTTCGTACATGCCCTCGTCATCCTCACCCTCTAATGCTTCATCCCTGGCCTGCCTGAGAGCCTTTTCCTGCAGCCGCTCCTCCACCACCCTTTCCCATCTCCATAATCCCCTGAAATTCCTCAGCGCTCCATCGCCTTCAAATAAAACCTTCAGTCCCTGCCCACCCATGCCTCTTCGTAGCTTGACGATGCCCTGTAGTGTCCGACCGAGGATCCTCCCTGTTTCAGCGTCGAAATCATATACTTCTCGATCCATCTCTGCCAAGATGGAGCACATTGCTTCAGGGTCGAGATTGTTGAAATTATGGACTGGCGAATGCAGTGCTAGGTGCAGATTGTAGAAAGATGTGGTTGCTCCCAAAGCAAAAGACGTTGGCCCATGCGACTTGACGGTCGGTAGAAAACATCGTGTCAATGACGAGTTTGGGAAGCTGCTGGAAAAGTGTCGGAGAAAACGGACCAGATGCCTTGGATACGTCGACGCCAGGAGCTCAAGCTCGGAATACTCAATGCTAGCACCGCTTGATTGGTGTGGCCGCGCTATCGTCTGTGACTCAACCTTGCTGGCTGTTGACTCTTTGCTTACCTTCTTCTTCGGCTTGCCCTTAGCCTGCTCTCTGAAGTCGGTGCCGGCAGTATCTAAGGCCAGACCCCTCACTCGCGAAAGGACTTTATTCTCAAACACAGCCCAGACCTCTACATCCGTTTTGGCTTTCCTCATCATAGCATCCACCCGATCAAGTTCTGTTTGAGCGGCTATCTTGACCGCATGGACCTGTCTTGCTACAGCTGCTGCGCGGATCCCCTGCCGTGTTGCTCTCTTCTCTTCCCTTGCTGCCTCGCGTGCTCTTGCTGCCATTGGTCGAAGTGCCTCAGGGAACCGAGGCAAAGGCCGTTGCCCTCGCACATCCTTCTCAACAGAGTCGAGAATACTATCTAGGGATATAGGTTCACGGCTTGGCTTCTTACGTACTGGTGTTGTTGCTTCCGCACCTTCTGCTGCGGCCTCTTCCTGCGGTCTCTTCTTCATCTGAAAGAGCTGATCGAATATCTTCTTCTCTGCAGGCGTAATCGTAGAACCCGCCAATTGATCTTCGATTGACTCCGTCTCCTGATCGAGGTTCTCAAATGGGATGTGGTCCTCTCTAACACTAGTGCTTCGCCTTGTGCGATCCACGTTCCGTCGGGAGTGAGTAGATTGCGACGGCGACCTTGTGCCATCTTGTTGACCTGACGCCGGTTCTCCATCCCAAGCACCAGAGCTTGTCGCTCCACCTCGCCTATCGGAATGATAGAATCGTGTCGATTGAATCGTCCGGGTACAGTAGAGGAATGGTGCAAGCGTCCATGACCCCCGCAACGCATTCCTAGTGGTATGCTTCGTGAGCTGCGTTGGTAGCATTCTCAGCGGCCAAGCCTGTTACTTGGCATTGGTCTCTCCAGTGCCAGATATCGTTTTAATACCGAATCTCAACAAGCTGCACTTCACTCATAATGTAGAGGAGCTCCATCATGATAGGAAATAGCCTGCTCTTGAGGGTTAGGGTTGGACATGCTGGATAGAGTGAACGCGTCCACGTCACCACTGCGCGAACCCGACGCGACTTCGTGATTGATTCTTCGACAGCGCAAACATTCGTTCAATTCGCCTACTGATTCCCATGTTAATGTAAACAACAAACGGAAGACGTCATGGCAGTCAAGAATCAGCAACTATCGGAATATGAGCGTCAGCGGCAGGAAAAAATTGCGAAGAACCAGGCACTACTGCAACAATTGCAACTTGATGCAGCGCAGACCGGCCTCGGTCCAAGATCTAAACCTAAACAACCGTCTACAAAAAGCCAGAAGCGAAAAAGGCCTGCCACTGAGAGAGTCAAGAAGGAGGAAGTAGCACCTCGTCGTACATCATCACGACTTCGTGGTATTGTAGCAGATTCTGAAGTTCAGAGGCAGAAGGACGAGCAGGAAGCGCAAGTGCTCCAAGAGGAGCAACGAGCGAAGAGGCAACGGATGAGCGAGGACATAAGTCTCATGAATGCAGTCGTCAATGGGCAAACCTGGGATAAAGCAGGCAACTGGTTCACGGGTGTGGCCCCAGCACAGGCTGGGGAGCGGACGTTCAATCTACAAGATGTCAAGGACACGACGGACAAAGAGGTGAAGGAGCTGAGAGAACGTATGAGTGGGCTAGAACTGTGGGAAGGGTTCGAGCCGACGAGAATCAAGATCACACCAGAGAGAATATACTCACTCGGGTTTCATCCCACCAAAGATAAAGCTTTGGTCTTCGCGGGCGACAAGATGGGTAACTTAGGCTTGTTCGACGCATCACAAACGACACCGGACAGGATCAAGCAGGAAGCTGAAGATGCCGATGAGGACGGTGATGTGGATGAGGAAGAAGACCCAGCCATCACGACTTTTAAGATCCATACACGAACCATCAGCGCCTTCCAATTTGCACCACACGATGCCAATGCGCTGTATTCTGCATCTTATGACTCCTCCGTTCGCCGGCTGGATCTTCAGAAAGGCAAGGCAATTGAAGTATACGCACCAGAAGACAGAGGTGCCGACGAGCCACTTTCAGGAGTGGAGCTCAATCCGCTAGACGCAAACATATTGTACTTCACCACGCTTGATGGCCGGTTTGGGATTAAAGATCTACGCATGCCCAGCACGGATGTCGTGGATGTGTTCCAGCTCAGTGAGAAGAAGATTGGCGGGTTCAGCTTGCACCCTGCCGCACCACACCTCGTTGCGACGGCTAGCTTGGACCGGACAATGAAGCTTTGGGACTTGAGGAGTATATCTGGTAAAAAGGGTAGCGATAACAGACTCCCGATGCTGCTTGGGGAGCATGAGAGCAAGTTGTCTGTATCCCATGCCGCGTTCAATGCCGCAGGGCAGGTTGCCACGGCTTCCTATGACGACACAGTGAAGATCTATGATTTCTCTTCCCTCACTTCGCAGACCGTACCGTCGAAGAAAAGGACATCCACCGCTGTGGAACCTCTTCCAGAAGCAGCCATGCAACCTGCGACAATTGTGCCTCACAACAACCAAACCGGGCGGTGGGTTACTATCCTTCGTGCACAATGGCAATTGCAGCCTCAGGATGGGATACAGAGGTTTTGCATAGGTAATATGAACAGGTTTGTTGACATATATACCAGCAAGGGGCAACAGCTTGCGCAGCTTGGGGGAGAGGGCGTGACGGCTGTGCCGTCGGTGGCTAAGTTTCATGAAAGTATGGATTGGGTGGGTGCAGGCACTGCAAGTGGCAAGCTGTGCCTCTGGATGTGATTTCGAAACCCTTTGTTGCGTTGTCCTTGTTCTTGTTGGATTTGGATGTGGATATTGCATGTAGGTTTTGGTTACTCAGTGCTGGCAATCGGGTGGGAAAGTGCTCCAAAACGCTTGATACGAGCATTCTGAATCGAAGTCGAGAATTTGTATCAAATCGTAAGTCAGAGCTTCTGATATCGTATGTACTTCTATGCATCTACTTGCGACCCTGATCCTTGATTTTCACACGAACAATCAGCCAAACGAGACTTCTGCGTCACCATCATGAAGCAAACAAATCATCTAAGCTACCGGCTCTACGAGCTGCCAACAGTCAGGCGGTAGATATAGATTTGCATCATCCATTCTGCTTGCTGCAACGATGTCGTATTTGGTTTGTGTCGATGCAAGTATGCCATGAGAAAGTAGATGCAACAGTATTCTGAGGAAATTCACGTAATCTTGTCTTTGAGAAAGTAGGTGTAACTGTATCATGAGAAAGTACTGGGATCGTAAGGAGCAAGAAGCACGTGCTTAAGGTGGGGTACATGTCACTCAAGGCAACCTTGGGCAGGTGCCTGGCCAAGTCATGTAGTGTATACAACCCCAGACAACTCGAGTCAGGTCTAAAGGTTGACATTGCTTCCAGGAGATGCTTCGCGCATTTTGCGTAGATTCGTTTTAATCATGGATTTGCGCACGTTTGTTTCCGACAGCCTCATCGCCCTGGTCGGCGCCAGCGACCCGATGACAATCGACTTCGTCACGTCGACAGCAAAGTCTGCGAAAAGCCAGAGCTCGCTCCATGCCAAATTGACTGATATGCTGGACGATTCTGCAGAGTTGCAGAGGTTCAGCGAAAAACTTTATGCGCGATTGGCTACTGCAGCGTCCGCTGCAAAGCCAAATGGCAATACGAATGGAGCTGGCCCCGGGAAATCAAAGAAGGAGGATAGGCCCGCAAGGAAGAAGTATGCGCTAGTTGACATGGAGCTTGAGGAGGAAGAGCAACACGTTAAAGATGAGGAGGCAGAAAGGAAAGATAGGCATCGCTCACGGAGGAGGGACCATGAGAGACGCCGCTCGAGAAGCAAGGATCGCGGCCACAAGAGGCACGCGAGGCGTCAGAACGGGGACTTCGAAGACAGATGGGGCGATGAGGAGGCCGATGGGGAAGATATAGAAGTTGAGGAACAGGAGTTCCCATCGCCCCCTGCAAAGCGTGTGAGGATCGACGAGGGTTCAGACCAAGAGCAAAGTTCCATTGAAGACGAAGAGGTGCGCGACCGTCGAGAACGGAGAGAGTTCGAGGAGCGTCTACGAAACCGAGATAGCAAAGATACAAAGAAGCTGGTGAAAGAGGATACGAAGGATGAGGTTGCAGCAGAGAAGCGTCGCGCACAAGCTGGCAAGCTCTCTGAAGCTGAAATTAATGGTCTCCGTCTACGGTCGCGCCAAGACTATTTAAAGAAGCGCAGTGCTCAGGAACTAACCCTACTGCGACAACAAGTTGCTGAAGAGGCACAGGAGCTACAAGAAAGAGGCGAGCAGTTGTCACAAGCAGAGAAAGATGAGTTCGCACGGAATCGTGAAGCGTTACGCCTTGCGGAGGAGAGAGAAGGCATTGATGACCATGTCGATGGCTATGCCTTGCCAGATGATTATATCACCGAGAAAGGCAAGATGGACATGAAACGGAAGACCGATGCTCTGTATTCGCGTTATGTCGATCGAGATCAGAATGGTCGGGAAAGATATGTCACTGAGCATGAGGAATGGGAACAGGAACAACTGGCGAAGACGAAGGCTCAGATCGTTGTTGGGGAACGCGTAAGTGAACCACAGTATGAGTATGTCTTCGACGAAGGACAACAGATCCAGTGGCTTTCAGACAATGCGCTAAAGGGCGGTATGTCGAACATGGAGTCACCAGAGGAGCGTTTGCTAGCACAGCAATTGCTGGCTGCAGAGCGCAAAGCCAAGACGATTGAAGAGAAACGCAAGACTTTGCCCGTGTATCAGTATCGGGAACAGTTTCTTAGCGCAGTCGCTGATTATCAAGTCTTGATCATTGTCGGAGAGACCGGTTCCGGAAAGACGACCCAGTTACCGCAGTACTTGTACGAGGGTGGCTACTGCAAAGACGGGAAAAAGGTAGGCTGTACACAACCTCGTCGTGTGGCAGCAATGAGTGTTGCTGCCCGTGTTGCCGAGGAGATGGGAGTCAAGCTTGGTAACGAAGTCGGCTATGCCATACGTTTTGAGGATGCCACCAGCGACAAGACCAACCTTAAGTATATGACCGACGGCATGTTACTGCGGGAATTTCTCACAGAACCGGATTTGGCTGGCTACAGCTGCTTGATGATTGACGAAGCGCACGAACGTACACTTCACACTGACATCTTATTTGGCTTGGTGAAAGACATTGCTCGTGGTCGACCAGACCTGAAGCTACTGATCTCCTCAGCCACGCTTGATGCACAGAAGTTTTCGGAATTCTTTGATGACGCACCTATCCTCAACATCCCTGGCCGTACCTACGATGTGGAGATGAACTATTCCCTGCAACCTGAAGCCAATTACCTCAGTGCCGCAATTACGACTGTGTTTCAAATTCATTTGTCACAGCCCATGCCCGGAGACATCTTAGTCTTCTTAACAGGGCAGGACGAAATTGAACAAGCAGAGCAGAGTCTACAGGAGACAGCCCGCAAACTCGGCAGTGCCGCCCCTGAACTAATGATATGTCCAATCTACGCAAACTTGCCCACCGATTTGCAACAGAGAATCTTCGAGCCCACTCCGCCAAAAGTGAGAAAGGTGGTTCTTGCTACGAACATTGCAGAGACCAGTTTGACCATTGACAACATCGTATATGTCATCGATCCAGGTTATGTCAAGGAGAACAGATACACACCAGCGACAAACATGGAATCGCTAGTTTCTGTCCCGATCTCTCGTGCATCTGCCAACCAACGTGCAGGCCGTGCAGGACGGACAGGTCCCGGCAAATGCTTTCGATTATACACTAAATATGCCTATTACAATGACCTGCCTGAAAGCACAACGCCTGAAATCCAGCGGACCAACCTCAATAGCATCGTGTTGATGCTGAAGAGCCTGGGCATCAATGACTTGATCAACTTCGACTTCATGGATCCGCCGGCCCCAGACATGCTTATTCGCTCACTCGAACAGCTGTATGCCCTCGGCGCTCTGAACGATAAGGGCGAGCTAACTAAGATGGGTCGGCAGATGGCCGAATTTCCTACAGATCCTATGCTAGCCAAGGCAGTCCTAGCTGCAGACAAAGAAGGCTGCGTTGACGAAGTGCTCAGCATCATTGCGATGCTTGGCGAGGCTTCAGCGCTATTCTATAGACCAAAGGACAAGAAACTACAGGCTGACGCCGCACGAGCGCGTTTCACAGTCAAAGAAGGTGGTGACCATGCCACATACCTCAACATCTGGAATCAATGGGTCGACAGCGACTTCAGCTACGTGTGGGCGAGGGAAAACTTCTTGCAACAGCGGTCTCTGACACGCGCACGCGACGTGCGAGACCAGCTCGTCAAGCTGTGCGATCGGGTAGAGGTGACAGTAGCATCATGCGGAGCCTCCAACCTGCCACCCGTTCAAAAGTCATTGACCGCAGGCTTCTTCCCGAACTCTGCTAGACTGCAGAAGGGCGGCGATAGCTACAGGACAGTCAAGAACAATCTGACAGTCCACCTGCATCCCAGCAGTGTCCTGCGGGAGACGAGAGAGAAGTGGGTCATTTTCTACGAGCTCGTACTGACGAGCAAGGAGTTCATGCGTAGCGTGATGCCCATCAATCCGGACTGGCTGGTGGAGGTGGCGCCTCATTACTATAAGCAGGGTGATGTGGAAGCGTTGGGTGTTGACAAGAAAATGCCGAAGACTAAGTTGTGATTGCACTGTTTGTTCGTGTTAGCATGTAAGTCAGAATTTGTACAATACTTAAGGACTGAAGCAAGGATTGGCGTCATTGAACCAATCTCGTTCGAAACTCTACGGTGGAACAGGTTAAAGCCGAGCTATCTCCACCAAGTCAGTCATTCCAAGCCTCGGTGAATGTCACTGCGAGCCTGTCAACCGTTTGTCGTCGACTTGCCCTGCACTAAAGGGTACTCCACCTAATCGATTGCAATTTACTTTTTCGTCCTTGCATACTAATACATGCTTCGACCAGGATGCAATCACTTTACCATCAAATTCACCACAACGACACAAAGTTATCACGAACATTTACGAACATACGTATACATGTTAGCAGCCATCAGTTAAGTTATGCAACGAAGCCCACCTCAGATTCGCAAGTTTGAGGGTGATATATCGACAAGTTTGAATTCACCGCCCGCATGAACGAGGGACATAATTCTTGCCAAGACGTGCTGGAAAACGATTTCAGACCGGTCGAGCCACCGCCAGATGGGGGCTACGGGTGGATATGCTGCCTTGCAGTGGGTATCATCAACGCCTTTACGTGGGGAGTTGCTGCGTCGTATGGAGTATACCTGAGCCACTATCTCGCAACAGATTACTTTCCTGGGGCAAATTCCTTGGACTACGCCTTCGTCGGAGGCCTTCAGTTTGGTGGCGCAATGCTGGTTTCACCGCTGTGCACGATCCTGACCAGGGAGCTGGGTCGCAGAGTGGTGATGCTTACCGGGTCGCTGTTGATGGCAGTTGCATACATCGCCGCAAGCTTCACTGGCGAGATCTGGCAACTCTATCTGAGTCAAGGGCTACTCGTTGGTATTGGAATGGGCGCACTCTTTGTTCCGAGCGTCCAGGTGCTTCCCCAGTGGTTCCTGAAGCGGAGGAGCCTTGCTGGTGGGTTGGCCTCGAGTGGTTCAGGGTTTGGAGGCCTTGCGTTCTCGCTTGGAACGAACGCTATGATTGAGCAGCTTTCTCTCGCTTGGGCACTGCGAATCACAGGACTGATCACTCTCGTCGCCAATGTAATAGGCGCATTACTGATTCGCGATCGCAACGCCATAGTCAAACCCCCTCAGCTTGGGTTTGCCACCCATCTTCTAAAGCAATACGAATGCTTTTTACTAATGTCCTGGGCGTTCATTAACTTGCTTGGGTATATGGTGATACTTTATTCGATTTCAAGTTACGCCACACAAGTTGTAGGGTTGAGCCAATCTGAGGCAAGCATCCTGACTGCTGTCTTGAACTTGGGAACAGCGATGGGGAGGCCATGCATTGGGTTTGCAAGTGATATCTTCGGACGCATTCAGACAGCGGCGGTGCTTACTCTCACATGTGGCTTGAGTGTATTTGCAATTTGGGTGCCTGCAAGTAAGTCTGTTGTTGTAAAGAAAGGAAATTTTCGCCTCTTGCTGACATTTTGTAGACAGCTTTGACGTGTTAATCTTCTTCTCTTTACTTAGTGGCGCAATTCTGGGTGTTTTCTGGATGGTGCGTCTGACGGACTCCTCTCGATGTGAGCACCCGCTAATATGTAAGCAGACAATAGGCCCGCTATGTGCGGAAGTTGCAGGACTCAAGGAGGTGCCTTCTTTCCTATCCTTGCAATGGCTTACAGCAGTCCTGCCTACAACCTTTTCTGAAGCCATTGCCCTGGTCCTCAGACGTCCATCCTCCACGAGATGGGCATACTTTTACCCACAAATATTTGCTGGCCTTGCATATCTTGTAGCCTCATCTTTTCTATTTGAATTATGGAGAGTCAGGAAGCGAAAAGCGAGAATTGTTAGAAGTCCTGATGAGTTTTCAACGTGAGAGGCGTTGTCTCCATCGCCAAAGTTCAGGCAGCCATACTAAACCTGGTGAGAACCAATAGCGAAGAAAGTCCTTTATCATTGACAATATGCTTCAGTGGGATCTTTTCGAGTCCCACTTTCCCCCTATGAGGAGATCAAGTCAGAGGCTACAACTCCTTGGTTCCTTTTTCTTCCTTCGTCCATTCAGCAATGTCCACAACCGAGACATCGGGATCACAAGAATGATCCAAAAAAAAGGTACGGCAGTAGGTCTCTTCGTGGGCTACGGTTAAAGCTTTAGACTAAATCTATACTTTCTGGCACGTTCTCTAATACTAGCGTCGAGCTTCGATTAGAGTTCGAGAATTTACACGGAAGCATGAGGAGACCGGAAGGCCTGGAAGTATTATTCGCCTAGCTTCCAGCCTGCCGGAAGGACTGCTGTAGCCAATCCTCCGGATACGAGCTGACTTCTTTTATCTACAGCTCCGTTTCCAGCAGAACCATGTTCAAGCGCAAGCTAAGCGGGAAAAGCCCGTTCAATTCAGTGCTCGCGACCGTGTGGAGCCAACGTCGTACCAACTTCTCGACTTGTTAAATGCTCCCAATTGCATCGCGTTCTTGGGTTTCCACCCACTGTTCGTAATAAAGGAATGTACGCAATCGTTTCGTATTTTCCGAAGGCTGACTGAAGAGCTTCTAAGCAAATACTATTTTGGTGGACTAATTTTTACTGCCTACAGACTAGGTTGTCTGGATTTATCTGAATTTCAAGGATGCATTCTCTGGAAAACCATCTCCATAATACACGGAAAGTACCATATACCATACGGCTCTTCTTGGTCTCGCGAAAAGATTATCGGCAGAAGTTGTAAGGAATAGAACAACGTACCTATGGTGCCCTCTTTAGCCATGAACGTGATTGCGTCTGGGAACCACAAACACGCATTGATCCATGCAGCCTTTGAGAAACTTCCCTTAATGTCCTAATACGCTTCTCAAAACTTGTGGTCAATGCCGATTATTTGCTCACAGAGTCTTTTCTGTTTCTATCTCAGTCGTCCTTTCCTAGATCGTTGTATTCCTTCTCATCCAG
The DNA here is from genome assembly GCA_010093785.1 of Polychaeton citri CBS 116435. Classification (NCBI taxonomy): domain Eukaryota; kingdom Fungi; phylum Ascomycota; class Dothideomycetes; order Capnodiales; family Capnodiaceae; genus Polychaeton; species Polychaeton citri. Next base: position 115,730 of record MU003772.1, read on the forward strand.
TCCCTAGCAAAACTCAGTCTCGTGATGAGTGGACCCAACCTTTTGCAACCAGTGCGGTCTTTTCCTAGGTTTATCTTTCTCTTTACCTTTTTCCTTGCACTTTGCCTCCTTTACGACACATGGCCGGCGCACAGCCTGGTCTACAGATCTTCTAACTCGATACCAAGGCCAACAAAGACGCAAACGGCGTCCGATCAGTCGAGTCTATACACCGAAGAGCATAGCAACAGTGGGCCTGGAAGTCCATTTGAAGCACCTGAGGCGACAACGTCACTGGCGAACGCCCTTCACCAATGCCGTAGCGTCCTGGGTGCTGATAACGTCATGGTTGTTATGAAGACCGGCGCGACCGAAATTTACGAGAAGCTCCCAATCCACTTGTCTACGATTCTGCAATGCGTGAAGCATTACATGATCTTTTCGGACCTGCAACAATCTTTTGGGGGGTTCGAGGTTCACGACGCTCTTGCCAATGTCAGTTCTCAAATCCGGAATTCCCACGAAGACTTTATTTTATACCGTAAATTGCAGCAATTCCAGAGCGAAGGACAGGATACAGCATTGCTGAAAGGTCAGCAAGGCTGGAGTCTAGATAAATGGAAGTTTTTGCCTATGATGCATCAAGCCTATGAGAACGCCGGCCCAGATGTCAACTGGTTTGTCTATATGGAAGCCGATACCAGTATGTCTTGGACAAACCTGCTTCAATGGCTTACCACGCTGAATCCTTCTGAACCACTGTATCTTGGCGCTCAGAATACGATCGGTAATACGGTTTTTGCCCATGGTGGTAGTGGATTTGTCATTTCAAGGGAAGCAGCTACGCGTCTCGCTCATGCTAGGTCGACAATCGGCCACCAAGAGTACGACCGGCAATGGGAAATGGCAACATTACATTCTTGCTGCGGAGATCAAATCGTTGCAGATGCACTGCTCGCTGCTAACGTACCAATGACCGCCGCGTGGCCCATGCTTCAAGGTGAAACCATCAGCACCTTGGACTGGACCACGCGGCATTGGTGTGCACCAGCCATCACATGGCACCATGTCTCTTCTATGCAAGTAGATCAGATGTGGTCGTTTCAAGACGAGTGGGTCACAAAGCACGGTTGGTATGTGCCATACCTATACCGCGACGTCTTTGATAATTTCATCAACCGCCACGTTGGCGTCAACAGGACCTCCTGGAACAACTTGAGCGCAGACGAATTGCTGACGAGTGAGGATTTGGACGAGGCAGTAGTAGAGGAACTTGATGCCTCAAAGATTGAAAGTGGAGATTATGGTGCTGTAAAGACCGAGGAAGGCTGTGCTCACGTTTGTGCAAGGAGAGACAGCTGTATGCAATGGATGTTCAGGCCAGGGCGGTGCTGGCTGGGGAATGTAATCCGCTTTGGACACAGTGAGGATGGTAGGCACAAGCCAAGGACTTCTGGATGGATACATAACCGCTTGGTCGGTTTCAAGACTTCACTGGCCAGCTGCAATGTGAACTGGATGGGTTAAAGAACGGCGCAGCTTCTACCGAGTTTTCTTGCTGGCGTTTATACCGTGAAGCAAGCTACCCATCGAAAATTAGGCTCCCGGCTTCGCTTGTTTAGAGTCTCCAGTAATGCGTACATGTACAGTATCGAAGTATGAACATTATCAGCAGGCTCTGCGATCAACAAAGACACCCACTCTGCTTTCTGATTTACTCCTCTGAATCCAAGTTGACTGGAACGTTCGATACGTAATGGCGTCTATTCAGAGGCGCTATACATAGTCGAAGCTTTCATGAGGCCGTATATCATACCACGAGAAGGCGATGACGCTATAAGATTTAGATTTGCACCAACTCCTCCCATCTACAGGGACCTCCATATAACACACTGTGTTCCGGTACCTCTCCATCCTGTGTTTCGCTCAAAAGCATGACCGTCTCATCCTTTCCCTCGAAATGAGCGGTGTGACCCGTCGTATTTGCATCGTTGGCAAATATTAGCCCATGTCGGCCTCCTTGAAGCCAAGTCTCTTGAGAGCTGTTCGAAAGGGTAATATGGAGCAGGCCGGACAGCACCCACGTGAACCTGACTCTCCATTAGTGTGCTCATACTTCCAAAGTCACCATTTCCGGCTCGGATTCTCGTACACTGGTGCCGGTGCATTTTTCAGGCCGCCTGTGGTTCCTGGTGGCTGCATAACCCAAGAGAACGAGCTCATGCTGCCCAAAGCCAGGACACTCGCGCCAGTTAAGCCATTGGAACCTGTGGATTGAATTGGGGTTGATAACTGCCAGCATTCAAGGACAGAGAGACCGTTACGCGCAGTCATGGCAGTGACATTGAAATATTGCGTCCCATTTGCCGTCACCGCGAAAAGTAGATTTGTCAACGGATCTAATCTCATATTTGGAAAAAGTTGATTGATCGTAAACCGATGGGTGTGGTACTTAGCCTTTTAGAAGAATGTGGGAGTCTTTTAGAATCACTGATGGAGTAGAAAGCTTTATGAAGACCTGCGCGTTGCATATCCCCATGTAACACTATCCAGAACGGACTTAGTGGTAAATTGTCATCTGAAACGTCTTGATATAAAGCAACACCTGCATGATGAGTCGACCACAGTTCGATTTCGAACCTAGGTATTTGTGTCTTTTAACGCGCCTTAGTATGAACTGCACTGCAGTCGTCGCACCTGATAGCAAACAATAGACGAGGCGTCACCGTATTGGACACGCATTCACTGTTCCTGCTGAGGCCAATCCAAATTCAACCCTGCGTCTCCTGCTACTTGGCTATGAGAATTCTCTCAATTGCGGACCAATGGTCCATCTGCATGGAATGTCATGAGAGTGGACTTCAAGCACCAGTGAGTTTTACCATCAACTCGGAAGCTCTCTTTTGATACATCTATAGTCTATAATTCGTCATGGCCAGCAGCGCCTTTCAACTTCTCAGGCCGACCACTGTCCTTCATCAGGTTCACTCCATTCTTCTTGCGCCACTTCTCCCATAAGCTATGGAACTCCTTCTCCATACCGCTCTCCATCTGATCCGGTAATACAACCACGTATTCCACATGCAATGACCCAAACTTAGTGTCTCCAGAATGCTCGTGATCCCAGATCGGCATACCCTCGCCCTCAACAATCTCGACATGACCTGGTTGTACAACCTGCCCACGCTTTCGAAAAAGCTGAACAACATGGCCGTCTAGGTGGGTAAGGTTCCTGGTCCAATCACCCATCCACGCCTCTCTTAACGACAACACCTCGCGCCAGAAAAGACTTGTATCCCTGCGCCTGAAAAACGTCCCATCGGTTCTATGCAAATCCTCCTGTCCAGTATGCGCGCCTTCCTCAGTCACATGAACGATCAAATCTCCAGCCACCCAATCCGGGCTGTCATCACCTTCATTCTCGTACGTCAACCTCACGCCCTTCGGCATACCTTTCTCAATGTCGAGGGAGAATGACTCCTCTTCCCTCACCACGCGTGCGCCCCCGCAGGCCTTGCACTTATGCTTAACTGTACTTCCCTTCCCGCCGCAAGCATCACACTGCGTCTGCATCTGCTGGAAGATACCGGGCGCAAGCATGTGCTTCTGTATGACGATGCCTTGGCCTCCACACTTGCCGCACCTCTCTCGCTGCCCGTCTTCAGATCCTGAACCCTCGCACTTGGCACATATGCCCTGCTTCTGAACCTTGATCTCGTGTTCTGCGCCGGTGTAGAAGTCGCGCAGAGGAATAGCGACGCGCAACTCCATGTTGGGTCCCCGACGCTGTCCTGATCCGAAATGGCCACCTCCACCGAAGAACCGGCCAAATAGGTCAAATGGGTCGTGCATGTTGCCTTGTCCTCGTCCACCACCCTGTTGGTGTTGCTTCACACCCTCATGGCCATACTGATCGTATACCCGCCGCAGTTCCTGGTCCGAGAGAACATCGTAGGCTTCGCTTACTTCGACAAATTTCTGGTGAGCGTTCGGGTTGTCTGGGTTCTTGTCAGGGTGATACTTTTTGCTATAGTTCACAAGTCAGTCCAGATTTCGTCATTTCTCATGATGGCCTGAACGTACCTAAGCGATCTATAGGCTTTCTTGATCTGCTTCTCGTCTGCATCGCGGCCAATGTTGAGGAGTTTGTAGTAGTCCTCAGTTGCGGCGACGAGCAGGACTAGGAGAGCAGCGGCAAAGAGCGCGAGTCGCAGAAGCATGTTGGGCGATAGGAACGACAGTGAGGAAAGGGTATGTGGATGATGGTTACATTAAATCATTTGAAGGACTTTGCTTGCGACAAGGCAAGAAAAAGTGCAATTAAAGAGTGTATAATCTGAATATCAAGACTGGAGCATGCTTGTTTCTCAGATTGAGTTATCTCAAAATCGCAGCAATACCCGAGCCCTCCAGACACTTGTTCAATCCCAGTGCATGTTGCGCCACAGTGGCTGGTGCGGCTCATAAACAATGGCAACCTTTACACCATAAACTACGTATGCATCCAGGTATACAATCAACGACGTTCATCTTATGAACCTTCTATCACGAACCGGTCATCCACTTTCGAGTCGCACAAACTGCATTGAGCTAATCTCGTACCCATCTGATACGAAGTCTAGTGTACACTCGCAATCCCATGCCTAGATCACCGCTTCTATCGCATAAAGATGCAAGAAGGGTTGAAGATTTTGCAGCACTCAGGACTGCCTCTCGAGCTTCAGGTCCGGATTATCAAGCACAGCGCCGTGTTTCGCTGGGAGGACTGCCCCCTTTGGAGGCTTGCTCTTTGATTTGAAGTCATCGCATATTTGCTCCATGGTAACCCACTCAATCCCTTCATGTTTGTTTATCTTTTCGATGATGCTAGAGCGGATCAGTGATACTCGAGCGTAACCAGTACATGCTACTTACCGCTCTAGCATGAGAAGCCCATGCGGATGGCCACAGACATCTGGGTGGACGGTCACTGGAAACACGAACTCGTCATATTCGCGGTAGAAGTAGTTGAACTGATCGAGCCACAGCTCCTCGACATCTCGAGGGTTCACCCAGCCGTGAGAGTTCGATGCTTTCTTGATGAACATCATTGGAGGCAGCTGTTATTAGCCGTTAGCAAGTTCAAACACAATGACGCGCTTGGCCATGATGACAAGAGATGCTACTAACATCATCCAGATACCAACTACTGGGAATCTCAACCAAGCCGGTCATTGATCCTCCTTCCAGCGGCTTCATCCAATGATCTGGATGCTTCTCGTAATCTATTGGAATCCATTTGTCCCCAGTTCTGAGCCAATAGCACTGGCAATCATGGTGACTGAACGAATGGTCATACTCAAGTCCATACTTGAGCATCAATTCAGCACCTTCCTGACTACTCTCCCACCACGGTGCCACCATCCCCCGTGGCGGCTTCCCTCCCTGAAACTCTTTGATGAGCCTGTAGCATTTGTCCATGATGGCAGTCTGCTGCTCTAGGGTCATAGCAATGGGGTTCTCGTGGGAGTAACCGTGCAAGCCGATCTCATGGCCTTTATCCACGACCATCTTGCATTGTTCAGGGAAAGTCTCGAGTGAGTGGCCGGGTATGAAGAAAGTAGTCTTAATATTGTATTTGTCGAACAGCTTCAGCATGCGCTCCACGCCAATTGTGCCAGCAAAGAGACCGCGCGAGATGTCACTCGTCGAGTCCTCGCCGCCGTAAGACCCGAGCCAGCCGGCTACAGCGTCAATGTCAACAGAGATGCAGCATTGGACTTCTAAGATAAGAGTCAGCTGTGAGCACACTGTATCTTTAAGGCCGACTTGGGCTAATCTAGAATGCCCTACTCTTCTTAGACATGATAGATGTCTATAGTATCTTTTAGCTGTGTTGGGAATTTTCTTGATAGTGAGATTAGTCTCACCTACTAATACGATATGTGTACAACAAATGAATAACAATCTAGTCTCTCAAGTCTAAATTCCAGAGTTCCTTTAGTGAAATGAATCGCCCCTCAAAATGTCTGCTCAATAAATGGGTTAATATATCGATCCATGATAGCTTAGAGTTGAACCGAAAAGCACTTCTCCGCATGACGTCTGCTATTGCAGCTCCGAGTATCCAAGTCGAGAATCATCGCACTTGTGGCTCTCTATCACCTAGCTTCCTTATCACCTACCCGGCGAAGTATCCTTTTGGTGTGCCTAGCGTAAGGCGAGAGCTTCGATCTGCCGACTGCTTGGCTTGCGTGTTCCTGTGATGCTGCATTTCGGCTCGCTCTGATATCAAAACAAGGGCGACCGAGGAGCAGCTATCGCGGAAAAAGATGTACCACGAAGCACGAGTCTTATAAGGCGAATGTGAACATTATGGCAAGCACAAGAGACATAGGGCACGTATGCGAGCGAAGTGCAGCGAAGGAACACTATACTTAAATTCCAACAAGTCTCAAAAGCCGGTCAGGATGACCAGCCCAAGCGAAGATGCTATTATTACATACATCTTTCAACTTCTCCCACAAGAAGCACGGTAGATTCAGCACAAAAATGACACCAACTCCCAATAACTCCTTTTGCTTCCGGCTCGTACCAGTCCCATATCGTACTCGTACTCAATTCGAACATAAAAAGCCCATTTCACGCTGTCGTCGATCTCGTAACCATAACACATGCTCACAGATAACAATCCACTCATGTGCACACTTATTTACTGGCTGAGCCAGTCGCTCAGGTAGCCTCCTACCTCGTCTTCGAAGGATAAGCTGTGATGATCATCCAGTGCACCACCAGGACCCATCTCTAGCGCTGCTGGGGAAACGGTCTTGACGGTGGCTGCGTCGTCTCCAGACAGTGGACTCGTTGGCGGCGTGACATGTTGCCATGAGCCAGCGTTGCCAAAGTCTAGCATGTTGTCTAATATGTGATCATCAGAGCCGAAGCTGGACGAGTCTGGGGGTGTGATCGGCCCACTCTCAGAACCAGAGACACTGCTTGCCTGGTAAAAATCTGCCAGAGCGGCTTCAGCGGCATCGAGCTCAGCATCGAGCTGGCGTGCTTTTGCCGCCTTGCTCGTACGCTCTTGCAAGCCCGGCCTGCTTCCGCCGTTCTTCTTCGGCCTTCCACGCTTAGGCGCTGCACCCTCTTTCCTCTCAAAACCAGGGAGTGTGCCTGTGCACATTCCTCTTTGACGGTGACGAGTGAGTGCGTCTGCTCGTGCAAAGGACTGACCGCAGGGGCACTGGTTCTCGCGCTCTCCAGTGTGAATCTTGGCATGGCGTTTAAGGTCGTGCTGGCGCACGAAGCACTTGTTACAGACATTGCACTTGAACTGGCGATCCCCTAGGTGAGTCTGCACATGCGAGCGGATGTTCTCTTTACGGCCGAACTTCTTACCGCAACCCGGGAAGAGGCATGTCCAAGGCGTTTTGTTGTCAACCGGGTCTTGCTCGGAGATGTATTGCTGGACTTCTTCTGCTGAGATTCCCGTCTCGTTAATGCTGGCATCAATCTGCATGCTGTCGAGAGCGGCTTGACGATCGTCCATAGGATCGAGCATGCCCATGAAGGCGTAGGGGTCCAATTCATGATGGACGGCGCCAGCTGTGGCTTGGAGCAGAAGGTGGCTATCATCGGCACACGTAGCGTGAGCGTGCATGTGGCCATTTGGCGTGGTGGCTTCTTCGAAAAGTGTTGGCATGGGTGTATGGTGATGCTGCGGTCCTGGCGAGGATGGATCGACCACGGATGAAGTGTAGGCTGACGATGCATAGTCGTGATCACTTGCGCCTGCGAAGACCTCATCGAAAAAAGCCTCACCAATTGCCCCTCCTTGGTTTCTGAAGAGTGGGGTGGTATCGAACGAGCCGTTGATGGCGTTGACATTATCCATCGGTGCGCAGTCGAATTGGTAACTCTGGCTACGCGCGTGCTTGGCTTTCGAAGGTGGTGGGCTGGGCCAGTTTTGTTTGAATGTCTGAGGGGTGTTTGGCACGGTTCGAGCGTAGCTGTTCGATAATGGTGTCTGTGGCATGCTTGGTGCGTATGACGAGAACGAGTTGAAGCATTGCTGCTGGGGGATCTCTACGGCAGGAGCATCATGCTGGCCGACCTGTACGATTGGGGTACTGGGCTTCTGTTCGAGATCGATGTTGACTTGGGGTGAGGAGCCATAAGTCTTCTTAAACCATTCGATGTGTTTCTGAAGTTCCTCCGCTGCTTGTTCTGGGTTTAACAGCGATTGCCGCGATGGCGACTGGGGGATTTGAAGTTGCGGTTGACTTTGACTAGTACCACCTTGAATTTGATGTTGTAGATGACCTTGGAAGTCGGCTGCGGCAAACCCCTGATGGGTCGGCTGCTGCTGAAGGTTGGCCATTGGTTGCAGCGTCGGCGACCCTGAGTGTTGCTGAAGCTGATGGTGAGGTCTGATCTGTGGCTGACTGTTGAAGCGGCCATTATTCTGCTGCTGTTGAAGATGTCGAAAATCCTGCGCCAGGTAGCCCGGCTGGCCTATTGGCATTTGCTGCTGCGTTTCTTGCACTTGTTGCTGTACCATTTGTTGTGGTTGTCCTATGTTAGTTTCTTGTACACTTACCATTTGTTGTGACGGTGACTGAAGCTTTTGTCGTTGCTGAGGCCCATTCTGAGGGAGCAGAGGTCTGAATCCAGATGGCGACCGAGGCGCACTAAGGCTCTGATCAAGGCTAAGTCCTCTGCGGTGCGCTGATCTGGATTGGAGTGCTCGCTTTGTTGGATTGACTGGGATTGGTGTTGCAATGATGGGTACCTCGAGGGATTGTTGTCGTCGGTGCTGTTGTCGTCGTCGCTGTATACTTGATGTCGAATTGTTGGACAGCATTTTTGAAAGCGAAGGCTGTTCGTGTACGAGTGACACGATATGCTGGGATCGCTGACGCAAGAGATTGAGTCCGGATTTGGTTGTCGAAATGGTTGAGAATGAGTGCAACTTAATGCCTCACGCTGGTTTCCGGTACTGCACAATGGTCGGTTAGTCAATGCCAATGGGAGTTCTACAAACGACCGTCATCTGTCTCGGTCGCAATCCGCAACTCACCTCACGCAGTACAAGCCGCAGCCGCCGGGCGCGGTGTATAGTTAGATGTCTACTTCAGTGGAAGTGAAGCTCAACTGGTTCACTTGACTTTAGTAGTGGGTCTGGCCTTCAGGCCGTATCTGTGTAGGATCGTGTGATTTCTTTCTAGCCTTGCAACCTTTCTCGTCTTCTCTTCGCTGGAGTTGTGACACAAATGTAGGTATTTGCGCTTTTGCTTGTATAGAGGTTTGGATGATGTATGGAGTTGCGATTCAATTGGGGAAAGAGAGGAAGCAATAAGCAGCCTCGCAGACTGACGGCACAGCTCGATCAACAGATGGCGTCGCGACCATTGCCCTGGTAACCGATCTCCGCCAGTGCCTGAGACCATTTGACCGAGCTTGTGCGTCATGCTGAGTTCGAGCCTGTGGCTGGTCCCGCGCTTGCATCGTGCCAATCGGCTTACCTTCTCATCTTCGCAACGCCAAGAATTTGCTGGCGCACAATCGATCAAATCCCATCTTCAGCTTTACACTATAGAGTTCTTCTTTTCCCTTAAAGGTTCATCCGCGTTTTATCTGAGGAAGCCAGCAGTGGTGAGGTGAGTACTTGCATCGTGAGGTTTCTATTCTTCACGGCCTTGACTAACTCTATTGAAGGACAGGATGCAGATCTTCGTTAAGACCCGTGAGTCTCATTGTTGCGCGCGACGCAGCGAGCGCACGACAGATACCGAGCCAGCATACTAACTTCTACCAGTAACGGGCAAAACCATCACCCTTGAGGTTGAGTCCTCGGACACCATCGACAATGTCAAGTCCAAGATCCAGGACAAGGAGGGCATCCCCCCAGACCAGCAGCGTTTGATCTTTGCTGGTAAGCAATTGGAGGACGGCCGTACCCTCTCGGACTACAACATCCAGAAGGAGAGCACCCTCCACTTGGTCCTGCGCCTGCGTGGTGGTATGGCCAAGAAGAGGAAGAAGAAGGTCTACACCACCCCAAAGAAGATCAAGCACAAGCGCAAGAAGACCAAGCTCGCTGTGCTCAAGTACTACAAGGTGGATGGCGATGGCAAGATTGAGCGTTTGAGGAGAGAGTGCCCACACGAGACTGTAAGCTATACTGATCTTGTTGGAGTTCTGCTGGAGTGAATTGCTGACAACACCCTAGTGCGGCGCTGGTATCTTCATGGCTGCCATGCACAACCGCCAGTACTGTGGCAAGTGCCACCTCACTTACGTCTTCGATGACCCAAAATAGATGAGACGTGACAAGTCTAGAAAAGCTTTGATGTAGTAACAAAAGAAGTTTTTCAAACACCAAACCTCATTTTGCCTTTTCCCCCGAGTATACTGCCGAATCCCCTGTGGACTTGATATTTGTGATGAATGTGGTACCTCAACAGTTCCGATTGCATTCCTCTTGCAACATAGTCCACACCCCACCTCGACAGCTACAAGCTGTCTCTTGAGATCAATTTCTTTCGCTCTTTGCCCTCGGACCGCAATACATAACATAGTAGACACCCCTGACACGCACTCCGACTCAACTGTCATCACCCACGATCACAAGAAGGACGAGCTTGGGAAGTATGTGAAAAGACACTGGTTATCGTAAAACTCTATGCCGTGATGAAATATGTGCAGGCTGACCACTTCGAACGCCATCCCCCTTGCATAGCTATCGTACATGTATTCAGAACTCCATACTGTCCCCATCTGTACCTCGTTCCCTTTTCAAACCCGTACCTTCCTCTTTGAGCAGTGTACCTACGTGTCCCTTGAAGTAGTCCACATATGGCTTAAGACTCGTCTTCTGCCAGTCCTGCACCTTCGCCCTTTCCTCGCTACCCAGATTCGAGTTCTGAAAATCCCACGCGTCGATCTCGTCCAGCAGCTGCGTGACTGTGGGTACTTCGAAAGGATCGAATTCCTCTACTTTCCTCACGTCAATGGGAACACATACACGGCCAGTTCCGGGGTGGATGACGAATGGTGATTTGAGCAAATGATTCAGCTTCTTTGATACCTCGGCATCAAGGCGAGGGTAGGTGTACTCCAGGCTGATATCTTCGCGTAGCTCTTTCAGGTGAGTGTTCTTTAATGTGCTGAGGTTGCCGGCTTCGGCTACTGAGTTGATGTCAGCCCACTTTTGGGCACTAGATCGGTTTGGTGCGCTGTCCCATTTCTTCTTGAGAGCAGCTACCAGGCTCTTGTCTGGTAGCAAATTAAGGAGTTTCTCTGCTTGTTCATTGGTCTGCCACGGGTCTTGTTCCGACAAGACCTCGGATTGGAAGTATGGTCTAAGGAGCTTGAGGCTGCGATCAATGTGAGGGTGTAGTGGCCGCCTGAATACCCGGCGTGAGCCGTGGTCAGAACCTGTGATGAGAGTAAGGTAGTTGGCGATTGCTCTGCGCTTAGTATCATCCATCTCTCTCGCACGCTTGTCGCTTATCCACGCATGGGCACCACGACGGCCAGAGTACACCCATAGTATATGTTCGAAGCCGAAATCTTCTCTCAATGCCTCATCGACGACTTTGATTGCCATGACAATAAATTTCCAGCATTTCTTGCAGATACTCGCTCCAGTGCAGCAGGTACGAATTGGGTCGTAGTCTGTCATGTCAATGTCGAAGACTAGCTCTTTCATTACAGGTCTGAACGTGCTGGCCTTGCGAATGGATTTCCGATCACGAGGATTCGTCGTGTACTGAGGTCCTATCTCGAAACGAACTGGTGTCTGTTGCAGGCATTGCTTGCGGAAAAGGTCGACAGTGGGAAAAGACTGGTAGCGGAGGTATGCATCGTTGGGCAGGACGAATGCGAACTCGCGATTCTGGAAGTCCGGCCTGGGTACTGGGGAGTGATTGAGCCACTGAAATAGGGGTCGGAAAGGAAACAGGCGCTGGTAGAATTGTCGAAGCGTGTCTGGCTCTGAATAGGACGCCTTCATGGAAGCCGTCGGTTGCGAGCTGTCTGCGGGTTTGGTTGGTGCGCTGGAGCTGAACTCGCCGTCGCTGTCGTTGTCGTCATCGAACATGTTTTCCAGCCCTCTACCAGGCGATCCATCCGGTGGTATTGAAGAGTCCATTTCGGTATCGCATGCAGTGCTCGTTTGGCTTGGGATGGCTGCTGGAACTTCAGAAAGCATAGCAGTGTCCATTTTGTCGCCTCCTGAAAGCGGTAAAACGGCGTGTGGCATAGTGACCTGCGGAACTGCAATGCGATTCTGCAATCAGTCTTCAGTGTTGTTGTTCCAAATGTGAACTTTTTAAACTAATATGCAAGAACAGTATTCGCGCGATAGTAGAAATGGGTTGGCCTTGACGCGTCTTCCCCGCGATTTCTCGCGTCATCAGCGCGTTGCCTTGGTCTGTGTGCCTTCCTACCATACTGTTACGCTTAAAAACAGCAGCTCCTCATTTGAGCTATGCTCATGCTAGGCCCTCTGAACCATGGCTATGCATAAGTAATAAAGCCAATTTGACTCTCTGTTCTTGAGGAAACGTATCTTCGCGTAAGATCTATCTACACAGGTGCTCTGGAACTCCACCACTTCAAACTTGGAAACACGATGACCACAACAGACTGGGTCAGTGGAGCCGGATGGATCTCTGATGAATCAAGTGACTGCGGTAAGTATGTCTTGCGAGACTAATGAACAGCAGGGCCACTGACGCTCACCTGCTAGATGGCGAAAATGCTATGAAACAGAAACTAGATAGGTCCTTGAGCCCAAAGATCAAACCATGCAAGGCTGGCGCAAAGCTGAAGCAATTGTAGGAGGTTCCTATGTAAAAGGAGCCTGACAGTACGGGCTTGGAGCTCGACCAGCCTCAAGCTTCTCTGAAGACCAACTTGAGTTTACAGGACTCAACTTTCAATGGTGCTGCAAGGCAAGCCAACGTAGACGGGACCCAGTCATCCACGCCAAAATCTAACAATTGCGCAGAGCGTTACCTCCCTACTATTGAGTTATCAGCCATGTCTCGTGGTTGTTTCAAAGGTGATGCTGCTGCCCAGCAACGTGGTGAAACTATCAAAAGCTTTCTGAGTCGCGCTCCCGTTAGGAACCTTGCAACTGCTGCCCTTGGCCTATGGATGTAGGCAGAGAATCCCGAATCAGCAGCAATTCAAGCCTCTGTTTATGGTGTAATGCAACTGCTGAACCCATTCACAGCATCAACGAGAAGCACAGGTGACTCCCAACCAGTTTGCGACTCAGTAGCCAAGTTACCAAAACCATAACCTCCAAGGTCGCGGCTCGAGGAAGATATTCTTAGGCTTGCCATCAGAACTAAGATCAGCTGTGCCAAGCGGATGTTCTTTGCCAACGCGAGAGATGTCTATCTTATCTAGCGGCTTGTAGCAGAAGTAAATACCAAAAGCCGACTGGGCTCTATGTCCAAAGTTGCGACTACAGAGTCTTTCGGTAAAGCTATCACGACACTGATATGGGTGTGCGCTGAAGTTTCGGTGACACTCCAGACGTTTGTCGGGTTTTGAACGGATTGGTCAAAATTGGCATGTTTCAGAAGCATGGCAAGCCAATTATCTGTAAGCCTGACGCATGCACTCACCTCGTCATAAAATCCAGAAACACTCACAACATTCGGGCAAGCCAGTTCAGTTCCAAGGATATCGTTGAAGAGGATTCTAACGTGCTGGGAGAAGGAGCCATCGCACGCATCCGGAGAACGTGTGTCTGACTCTGTAGAAGCTCCTGATGACCGCATCGGCGTGACAGCGGCATTGCATCAACGACTCCACCATTGTTGTTCATGTGAGCACCTACAGGCCGGTTTGATTTCGCAGGTGTCCATCAAAAGGGTGATTTGGGCACGCCAGCTGGCAAAGGTCGTGACTGGGGTGAGGCGGCGAGGAGGCATTTCGTCCAATGACTGCTTTGCAATCCACGTGATTGCATCCGAGGAACGCCAGTCGACGACAATATACATTTTCACGGTACTCGCCTAATGATTCAGCTCCATCAACGATGTCATAAGTGCTGTTTCTGGCCAAGCTAAAGGCCGCCGAGTGCGCAATTGGATGTCAAATCAGCTTGCGCGGAAGAGATGCTATCGAGTAATGATCGAGTAATTTTTATTGAAGCCTTTTCGTGGCTCTCGGCAGTACTAGCCCGTCACTGAGAAACGGTGACGTTGTGTTCTGGAAAGCCCGCGACGTGTTTGTGGTGTCCAGGCGAATCTCCCCGGAATTTCACAAACGTCAAACTTCAACAATAGGGTGTGGCAGCTATATATATATATATCGGACAGAGATACACTCAAAGGTGACTGCAACGTCTTACAGTGATCTTCTCTGTCCAATAGCCAATGCTGCGCTGGCTGGAACTCCTTATCAGTGCCGGGCGAGATCGGCCAACCGCTTCACACTAACGCTACGCGGTCCGTGTCGGCAAGCTTATCAACACGACACTTCATCCTCAACGAAGGACAGGCTGAATTCTTCCTGATGCGGCAATGTCAATCCTGGGGCTGCTAGATAGCGTATTTGGCGCAGCTGTTAAACAGTTTTGATCGAGTAACGAGGCAAGCCCCGCTGCTGTCATCATTTCTTAGTCGATTGCTTATACACCGGTTGCTATCGAGTAATGGCAATCCTACAACTTCCACCATGGCTTTCTCCAGACGGTCTCTGATACGCGCCATCTCTACAGTGCAAACCATGGCCACATCACCTTAGCTTCTGAAGTATGCAACAGGACCGGCCGTACTCCTGTCAACTGCGGAAACTCTCGGTCGTGGGATCGCGCAGCGTGTCGCTTGTCGCTCCCACCCGCTGTCCTTCCAAAACCTTATCAATGCCTGTACCCCAAGGCCTACAACCGTGAAGGTAGGCAAATGCAGTCCCCTCATTCTCATTCACCCTCACTCTCTGCTCTATCGCGTTCTTTTGGGTAATTTGCAAAGGAACCTGCCTTTGTCAAATTCAATCCGCAACTGCGACTCACTCTTTGTCTTACACTCCTCACTTATTATCCGCAAATCCTGCTGTCCACACTGACAACGATTGATCTCCTTGCAATCGAATTAAGATAAGCTGCAGCCATGGCACCTTACGCAACAGGAACGAACTCCCCACACACTATCGACACACCAGTCTTCGACGCTCGTGGGTCCAACCCCTCGGAGATTGTGGTCCTTACCTCTTCACGAGCCGTCATTCAAGACCGGATCTCGTCCGCCACGATCGTGATATCTGCAGCCACCGGCAAGATCATTGCTGTGTTCCATTCGATTCTGCCTCAGTCATCTTTCCCAAATGGCACTTCATACACCGACTACAGCCCACGCATACTCCTACCTGGTTTGGTAGACGCACATGTACACCTTAATGAACCAGGCAGGACAGAATGGGAGGGCTTCTGGCATGGCACGCGTGCTGCTGCCTTTGGTGGTGTCACCACTGTCATTGACATGCCACTGAACGCTATTCCACCAACCACAACAGTAGCAAACTTTCAAGAGAAGATCGATGCTGCACAAGGGAAGTGCTGGGTCGACGTTGGGTTCTATGGTGGCATAATCCCTGGAAATGTCGAAGATCTCAAACCCTTAGTTCAGGCTGGTGTCAGGGGTTTCAAAGGCTTCCTCATTGACAGTGGTGTCGAAGAGTTCCCAGCCGTGTCGGCGACGGACATCAGTGCAGTCTTTCAAGAGCTAGCCGACGAGCCAACCACAGTCATGTTCCACGCGGAGATGATTCCACCCATCAGCGACTCAGTCGGCGACGATGTCCAGTGGTCATTGCCTCCACTTCACCCTACCGGCCCCCTGAACTGCTACCAGACTTTCCTCGATTCCCGCCCTTCCTCATTCGAGGTTTACGCCATCCTAGAGATCTTGGCTTTCGCCCACCTTGCGCCTAACCTCCCTCTACATATTGTACATCTTTCTGCGCAGGAAGCCATCCCATTGTTACGCAATGCTCGCGCCAAGGGCGTCAAGATTACCGCTGAGACCTGCTTCCACTATCTCAGTCTTGCTGCCGAGCAGGTCCAGGAGGGCGACACCCGACATAAGTGCTGCCCACCTATCCGTTCGCAGTCAAACCAAGACGCCCTCTGGAATGAGATGCTCGATGACAGGGAGATTAGCGTCATCCGCACCGTCGTCTCAGATCATAGCCCCTGCACGCCCAATCTCAAGCTTCTCCCATCCAATGTCCCTGGGGCCGAAGGTGGTAACGCAGTCGGCAAAGCCGATGACACTAGCAAGGGCGACTTCTTCTCTGCTTGGGGAGGCATCTCGTCCGTCGGCCTTGGGCTCAGTATCCTCTGGACAGAAGCCATGCGACGTGATATGGATGTCGAGGAAACGCTGCTGGACATCACCAAGTGGTGCTGCGTCAACACAGCGAAGCAAGTGGGACTGGAGCACCGCAAAGGCGAGTTGAAGGCTGGTATGGACGGCGACATTGCTGTGTTTGATGATGGGGCTAAATTCGAGGTCGTGCCAAGCACTATGCTGTTCAGGAACAAGTGCTCACCCTACCAAGGCAAGGTACTCAAAGGTGTCGTAACGGACACTTGGGTACGTGGTCAGAAGGTGCACACACGAGAGTGCGGCTTCGGCGAGAAGGTTGGTCCCAAGGGTGAGCTCCTGCTGGAGCCTAGGACTAAGGTACCGAGAGTGGTAGGTAAGGGCCGAGCTTGATTCTGCATGACACGTCACGACAAAAAAATTGCATATGATGCTTTTGCTTCTCAAATTGATACTTATGAATACCCTTTACTCGGAGTTTGCTCGCATCATGGCATGCGTACTTCTGTGAGCTCATGCAACAATGAGCTATGAAATAACATATGAAAATGAGATTTTAACATATTCACTTTTCGAGTAATTGATCTCAATATTGATTCCTTGGTATCAGTTCCATCTGCCTAATTGTACTGGCAGTAAGTGTAGGGAGAGACTGAATCCCAAAACCCTACTCATCTAAATGTATAACATTTTAAATGCTGTAGAACTCACTAGCTTGAAGAGTATTCGCCCGACAAGAGCAGATACCATACGGCCACCATCTATTAACAGAACTGTAACCTTAAGGCTTGCATCTACCCATGTAGCGAGGATAGAGACATGTATCTCTGACGGTGTGCTGCTTACACAGCCAGGCCAGGAAACGCTCGAGGCCCAGACCGTAACCTCCGTGCTCTGAGGTACCATAACGACGCTGGTCGGTATACCAGTAGTAAGGCTCTGCGGAGATGCCCTCGCGCTTGTAGGCAGCGATGAGCTCTTCGTAGTCATACATACGCATAGAACCTGAAACATGAACGATCAGCCGATATACTCAATGAGTGCAGGCCAAGAAGAGAATACATACCGCCAACAATTTCCCCAACGCCCGGCATCAGGCAGTCAACGCTCTCCGTCACCCTGGGGTCTTCCACATCCTTCTTCATGTAAAACGCCTTGATCTCGGCAGGGAAATGCGTGAGAAAGATGGGACGGTTGATGATATCCGTCATCCTCCTCTCAGCCGCCTCGGCAATGTCATCACCGAAATGATGGGGCTGACCCTCCTCGTTTGGAATATCATGCTCCCTCAGCCAGTCGATCGCATCGGCATACTTCATTCGCTTGAACGGCCTTTCTGGCATTTGGAAGTCAGGGTTAAGATCCTGCAACATCTTCGCAATTCTGGGGTTACCCAGCACAATCTCTAGAACGCCGCAGATGACGTCCTCGAGGTGCGTTAGTAGGTCATCGAAGTTGATGAAGTCGAGCTCGGCCTCAATGTGGGTGTACTCTGACAGATGGCGACGCGTGAGCGACTTCTCCGCACGGAAAGACTTCTCAATACAGTAGCAGTTACCAGCAAAAGGTAGCACAGTCTCAAGGTAGAGCTGGGATGATTGAGTGAGGTAGGCCTTGTCATCGTAGTAAGGGACGTTGAAGAGAGTGCTGCCACCTTCAACCTGAGTCTGGACGAGAGCTGGAGGAGCCACCTTGATGTAGTTCAGCTCATGGAATTTGACGTTGAAAGCATGCTCGACAGCGTCACGGACAAACATGACAGAGCTAGCTTTCTCGCCTCTGAGGAGCAAGTGTCGCTGGTCCAGCAGTGTCTGCGCATCGCCTTTCTCCTGGACACGGTTGGTAATGGCGTCCTCGCCTCCAGGCGCCTCACCGATGATCTCAAAATAGTCCGCATGCAACTCCCTGTTGTCAGGCGCATGAGCACCAGGCGGCACCTCCCACATTTCGCCTTTGATCATCAAGCTCGTCTCCCTGGTCAAGATCTGCATGGCGTAAGACTTGGCCAAGTCGCCAGCCAGCACACACTGCAAGAACCCATGCCCGTCTCTGAGCGTGATGAAGCAAAGACCTTTCTGTTTCCTCTCACGGTGTACACGGCCATAGACCTGCACTCTGCTCCCCCGGTTACCACTGGCATAGTCGACCTCCTGAGTCCTCTCCCCCGACCCCAGCTTGACGACGTCTGGTCGTGTCTCGCCAAGGTTAATCCTCACAGCCTTGGGTAGTGACTCGTTCTCTTTAATCACGATCTTCTTGGCCTCTGTAAGGGCCTTCTCGCGCTCTTCCTGCTCCTTCTTCTGTCTTAGAGCGAGGTCCTGTGCGGTCTTGGCCTTCTTCGCCTGCTGTTGAGCATAGTTGACAGCCTTCTTCATGGCGGCCTTCGCAGGCGCTTTCCAACTTGGCTCATCCTCGCCTTCCTCTTGTCGCATGACTAGGTACTCGATGTCGCCACCATGTTGGACGTAGGCATCAGGTAGGGATTTGTATGGGGATGTCTCTGTGCCGTCTGCGCCTTCAGCCAGGCCAGCTGCTTCGTCCACATAGATTTTGCTCGCCATGGTTGACAAGTCTAAGCTTCGACACGATCAGTGATCTAGCAAAAAGTCAGGAATATGTGTGAAGCATATCGTGGGACAGGGAACTCACGATCTAAATTCAATGGCTGTGAATGACTGGCTGCCGAGGAGTCACGAAGCTCGGTCTGAATCATTTTGTCCAGCCCACCACAGACAGATAACTGGCCCCGCGTCACTATCAAACTTGGTTCCATTACTGGAGGTGGTGCAGCCTGAGGCAGGCAAAAAGGGACACATAGACAACCACCATTTTCCTTGCTGGGAAGACTCAGATAGATGCGGTCTCGATCACAGGTTGTAGTGTTTCGAATGCAAATTAGTCTATCAGGCATACCGTGCCATGACTCAGTCATTCGATATGCACAGAGTGGGAACTTAAGGAAATTGAAATATGATACAGCACGATACAACAGAGGCCCAGCTATAGACAAAATTCAAAAGGCAAATGCTGTAGTTTCGACATAATCAGCGCATTCCGAGCGCCAGTTGCGCGCCGGCTCTGCGTGTTGTCTGTCCCCTCTCACATCAGGCTCTTTCACACCCTCGCCGCTTCTACTTCTTCTTCTCCTTCTTCTTCCTCTTCCTCCTACTTAAGCGTGGATAGCCTTAGAGTAAGTAGCCATAGCAGCCTCCTTGAAAGCCTCCGCAAGGGTGGGGTGGGCATGGCTCGTTCTCCCAACATCCTCAGTGCTGGCGCCGTATTCGAGCGCTAATGTCCCCTCTGCAATCATCTCACCGGCGTTTGGTCCGACAATGTGCACACCCAATATCCGGTCGGTCTCAGCATCAGCGAGGAACTTGACCATGCCCTCGCTGTCGAGGTTGGTCTTGGCTCTGCTGTTGGCAGAGAAAGGGAAGGTGCCGACTTTGTACTTTACGCCGGCCTCCTTAAGCTCGACCTCGTTCTGTCCAACCCAAGCGACTTCGGGGTGGGTGTACATGACGGATGGAATGGCGCCATAGTTGACGTGACCGTAGTTTTTAGTGATGTATTCGATGGCTGCGACGGCCTCCTCTTCGGCCTTGTGGGCGAGCATGGGCCCGAAAGTGCAGTCGCCAATCACACGGATGTGTGGGATCTTGGTGCGGTACTCCTGGTCAATGACCAATCTACCACGGTTGTCGGTCTCTAGGCCAATGTTCTCAAGGCCAAGACCCTGGGTGTACGGTCTACGACCGATGGCAACGAGGACGACATCAGCCTCAACGGTCTCCGGCTTTCCGCCCTTTGCAGCCTCGAGGTCGAGCTTGACAGTGTCACCACTGTCATCACCCTGCATGACCTTGGTGTTAAGCTTGAACTTCATGCCCTGCTTGCCAAGAGTCTTCTGGATGCTCTTGCTAATATCGGCATCCATGCCAGGGCCACCGATCTGCCCCAAGAACTCAACCACAGTGACCTCAGCACCCAAGCGCGACCAGACTGAACCCATCTCCAAGCCAATGATACCACCGCCGATGACCACCATCTTCTTAGGGACTTGCTTCAAAGCGATAGCGCCAGTGGAGGTGATGACCTTCTTCTCATCGATGGTAAGTCCAGGGAACGGAGTGGCCTCGCTGCCGGTCGCGATGATGATGTTCTTGCCCCTGACGCTCGTCTCGCCGCCATCGACCAGATTGATGGCAACGGTGTTCTCATCCGCAAATGTGCCAGTACCGCGAATGTACTCTACACCGTTCTTCTTGAACAGGAACTCAATACCCTTTGTCAGACCCGACACGGAGGTCTCCTTCGCCTTCATCATCTGCTCGAGGTTGAGTTTGACATCGCCAACATCGATACCGCGGTTCTTGGTGTCGTGCAAAATCTGGTGGTAGAGATGGGAGTTGTTTAGAAGCGATTTTGAGGGGATGCAGCCGACGTTAAGGCAGGTACCGCCAAGGGTGCCGCGCTTCTCTATACAGGCAACCTGCGCAAAAGAGAAAGGTTAGCTATGCTGTGCAACCTGCTTGTGTTTTGTAGGCACGATCGTACCTTTAGGCCCTCCTGACCGGCCTTGATGGCAGCGACGTATCCGGCAACACCGCCACCGATGATGACGAGATCCTTCTCCTCTGCAAAAAGAGGTCAGCACTCGGCCCCGTTACTCAGTCGGTTAGACTTTGCCTTTTGGGCAAGCACTACTTACCTGAGGGTGACGCATATCCTCTTCTCTGATATAAACTGTTCTGCAGCAGAGACGAAGATCTAGCGAGAGGGAAACCGGCGCTCTGAGAGCTCTGTTGTCTGAGGCATTGGCGCAGAGGCGCCGTGGCGCGGGGGGCGAATCGGTTCAACATGGTCTGCGGTAAGAGGAGAGACAGAGGAGGGCGGATGTATCGCTGGAGACAAAGAGTCAAGGGATTGTAATGGGCGACGAGGTGTCTGTAATGGGAGGGTCAGGTGTTATTGACCACACAAGCCAGCGGTAGAGCAGTTTTGGAGACTTGATGAGCTTCTTCCGTTGGAGAGCAAGCTAAGCTCTACCCGTTCCAGTCTGCGGGCCGATTCCGATCTTTTTTCGTCCACTCGGGAGTCCTCCGCTACTGCCTTACGTGAACAACATTGGATGCACATTCACGGATGGACACACTTAATAGCCGAGAGTATGCCATATTCTTGTTTCAAGATGTGTCTGAATAACACAATACTCCATGGAGATTTGAGATTGTTACAAAGTCACTTGCAATTCTACATATAGCATCACTTAATACGTTTACATAGTAATCATGAGTACAGGTATAATCTAATCACAGTTCGCGCCCATTGCCAGAGGCTGTTGATCAAAACAGAGCCCAGAACACACCCAGAACAGTGGCAGTCAAAGGCACCATGACATGCTGTGAAGAACTGGGGGCACTGTTCGTTCCTGGTGGCGGGACAGCGATGCTGCTGCTGCTGCTGCTGCTGCTCTCACTGGCACTGGAAGACGGAACGGCTGGTCCCAAACCAGTAGGATAGACGCTTGTCTTATTGGCGCCAAAGAAGTTGTCGGCATTGCTTGGAGGAGCCTGATCAACTTCACCAGCATCGGAAAGGGACGATGGCTGGCCTGTGGACCCTGCCACGCAAGTACCGTTCCGCCACGTAACCTGATATGCTTTGCTCCAAACGAGACTCTGCTGTAGATACATGGCTGCGGTGTAGAAAAAGCGGCAGTCGGCAGCTTCGTAGACGAACTGCAAAGGTGTAGCACTATCGTCGCCGGGCCGGATGTTGTTGCGAAGGTTGATGGAAGCAGTGGGTGAACGTTCCAGCGCGTGCTCTAGCGCCACGATATCGGAGGAATAGGTATTGTTCAGCTCTTCTGCCACCTCGGGAGCAATGACCTCAATGGTCGCGGTGAGTACTGAATAAATCAGGCTGCCTTCCTGGACGTTGGCGCCCTTGACACCGCCAACACCTTGCATGGGTCCTGTCTGCTTGCGGCCACCAACTACGACTTGCTTGACACCGGCTTGATTTTTCATGAGCTCTGCGAAGATGGTGCATGTCGACGCGCAGAAGCCGTCTAAGAGCATGACAATGTTCTCGGACGCGAAGGTTTGCGGCTGTGCCCTGGTGTCGTTGACACTGTATCCGTAGACATCGTACGATGCAGTGTTGGCTTCGCTACTAAGATTGTACTGTTGTAGTGTGGTGAAATTGCCTCCATTGATCTCATCTGGGCCGAAATAGGACTGCCAGTTTTCGAACTCCTCGCCTGTTGCATTCTCGAGTCCGCGTCCGTTAAGGAACAAACCAAAAAATGATTCTTCCCCAATTGGTAGCTCTGATGAATTTGCGTAGGTGTAGTTGTCGAAGTAATCGGTAAACGCTTCGCCGAAATCGTTCAATATGTTACTAGCACGGAGGTTGGTGAGACCAAGAGGAGATTTGCCTGGGAACAATTGCTTGTATAGATCAAATGCAAGAAAGATATCACCGCCAGGGTTGCCTCGAAGATCGATTATAAGCTTCGACTTATTTGCAGACTTTGCAGTTGCAAGGAACTGCCTGACCGTGTTTTCAAAAGCAGTTGCTGCAGCACCAAGAGTAAAAGTAGGGATCGTAAGCACAGCGAGGTCCCGATGTTGACTGGGGAAGAATCCACCAGCCCCGTAATGTTCGAGCAGCGCAATAGGCTGTGGGTAGCCCGCAGGCTTTGTTAGTTGGGCTGAGACATTGGCTGGGATCGGCTTGTAGGGTACTTGGGTGGTGTTGTTCGAAGGCTGTCCCTCTTGATCGCCACCACTGCTTGTACTGTTATTTGGCGTGCAGAATTTGTTGAAGAAGGATGTCCCGTCTGTGACACCAGTGAAGTTTAGTGGTGTAACAGCGTAGTTGAGGTACTGTCTGGTTGTCCCGTTTGCAAACTCGACAGTGGTCGTCTCACTCGCTGGTGGATAGATGCTCAAAGCGGTGCGTCCTGAGAAACCCTGATCCAAGTTGAAAGTCCTTAATGGAATGATGGGGAAAACAGAGTTGTAGTTAGCGTCTGGATCCTGAGAATTACCTTGACTCGCGACGTTGTTGAGATAAGCCTCAACATCAAGGCCGTCTATTCGCATAATCGCTGACGGGCCACGAGTTGTGCTGTTACCACTCAGCGCGGTAAGTATGTCATCGTAAGTGTATATCTCAGGCAGAGAGACGCTGTCGTTTGAGACGGACACTAATTCAAGTCTGTCTCCAATAATCCATCCGAAAACGTTGTTCACGATATCCGCTCTGAAGGCAAAGTGTCCGTCGTAGGCGCTTGCGATGAGGCTGTAGAGATCCAATTGGAAATCGTACTCATTATTGTAAGCTTCATCATGGAGTCTCTTCTCAAGAGCATCCAACCCAGCAATGATGTCAACACCTGGGTATAGATAGCCTTCAGGCGGGTCCTCCAAGAAAGCAAGAGTGCTCTGAAATTGAACTAGCGTTCTGACGCCCTGGAGCTCAAGAAGATTGCCTAAGTCAAGTAAGCATCTTTGGGGTCTGCGATTGGCCCTCAAAGAAAGACTTACCTTCTACATCGAGAGGAACAGATCGCAAGCACTTGGTGGCTAGGCTAACATCAAACTTGTTGATACCTTGTGCTTGGGCTTGGCTAACTCGTGCACAAGGCTCGGCAATTGATGTTGTGTTGCCAGCTGGAGTGGTGGAGGCAACACGGATGTAATCAGCAATTGAGTGTCCTGCTCTGTCCTGCAAGACTGGGGTTGCAGATACAACCCCCAGAACACCAACAGCAAGACTTAAGTTCAAGAGATGCATGGCAGAGCTTGAAAGACAGTGGATTGAGATGAGCGACGACAACAAAGTCTGATACTCCTGTGGGAGCGAGCCTTTATGCTTCTGATGCTTGACCATGCCTCAGCTTAAGATCGCTTCCCATAGCCCTATATGTGAGTGCTTCCATGACATCCAAGTGGGTACAGTCCCTGATCCTTCGCCACCAGTATAGCGTATTGTCGTCCTCGCAGTAAGGAAGGCTGTGCTCCCCAGGCGAGCAATGATGGTATGCCATCCCGGGGCTGTCAAACATCCTCTAGATTCTAAGGCGCCTTCATTATGGCCCTAGAGCTAGCGTCAGCATAGTCTGGGGCTGAATCCTGAATATTCACCTCTTGGGGGCCAAAGAAAGAAAGAATGGCAGCCGTGCGAGAGGGTACATCGTCATCTCCAGCCTGACACACGGCGGTGCGTGGCTGTTAATGTTGATACCTGCCTTATTGGTCATTAGTCCGCTGCTACGTTTCCGAAACGTATATTGCTCGATTTTGGCAAGCCGAAAATCTTGCTTCCCGAAGCAAGGTGATAGTGATTTACAGCAGTGTTGATAGCCTCATGGTGTATTCCAGTAAAGCTGGCATCTTGCTGCATGAGATGCTTGGTTGGTCCAGACACACTTGCTATACCTGCCGCAATCCGTCACCTAATACAGTAGATGGATCAATATGAGGAAGCCAGTCAGCGCTTAGCATACGGCTTGTTCTGTGATACAGCGCGGTACAGCCTTGCTAGCGGGAAAGCTCCTACGGAGAGTCCGTGTTTGCTTCTATCTATAACCAATGCGGTATCCCACAAAACATTAGGATTATCGTGTATAATGAGGCATAATGGTGCATTGATGGAGACTCATGAGATTGATGATCTCCTGTGGCGATCAAAGGGTTCCATGGCCGAGTTCCTGCCGATCAGAGTCAATGCTTGACAGCTGTTGCTGCAGGCAGCTGCGGCAGCTTGTCATTTCGGTAGCGAATATTCATTGTGCCTAGGATCCAGACTGATGCAGTCACGGTGGTTGTGATGGCTTCATAAACTGCTGACGACTTTATCGTCGCCATGTCGGTCTGTTGGGGCGTGTATCGATGCTTCTTCACAATTGAAATGCATCTCACCTTGCCCTTTCCCATCAACCCTCGTAGCGTGTGAAGTCGGGCACTGCTCCTGTAACAGTATGCTTCGGAACTCCGACAAATGCATGACGATTATTGCTGCAGGTACAGCCAACAGAGCCGAAGCTTGCTGCTTGGTAAACGTACGGTAAAGCTCACAGCTGGAGAAGGATTTTTTTGGCTACGTTCCCTTTTCTATTGCGTTTCCACAGTCATTCGTTACGAACAGTGTCTGCACACATTTCCCGCCCTCATTCCCGGTACAATGGTGTCTGAACCAAGTGAGATAAGCGTGGCTATCGCTGGCGGTGGCATAGCTGGGCTTGCACTGGCCGCAGGCCTCGCAAGGAAGCCACACGTTAATGTCAGAGTGTACGAGTCTGTTCCAGGTTACAAGGACATAGGAGCTGGATTGGCATTGCACATGAACGCCATCAAAGCGTTGACACTTATCGGCCCCGAAGTGAGGGATGCTTACTTCAAAAAGGCACTCAACATGGGCGAGGAGGATCAGGAGATGGCAACCGAAGTCATTCTTGCGCAGGGTCCTAATATGGGGACGCAAGTCGCGGAGCTAGGAAGAGCTAAGGGCAGGAAGACGGTTTCAAGAGCTGATCTGCTCGACGGGCTTATGGAGTGCATCCCAGAGGGCGTTGTGAGCTTCGACAAGAGACTTGAGAGCATAGAAGAGAACAGCAATGGGATCAAGCTCACTTTCAAAGATGGGGAAGTCGCAACCGCAGATTGTTTGATTGGCTCGGATGGTATTCATAGTCTAACGCGTAGATACCTACTCGGCGATGAGCACCCAGCCACTGCCCCCAAGAACCATGATGGGTGGCAGGTGTATCGCACCATGGTCCCAACAGCGGAGGCAGAGAAGATGATCAATCCGAAGTGGTGCAGGACAGTTCCCATCCTGCTGGGACCGAGAGGCCATATCAACTGCATACCTCTTAATAAAAATACCCGTCTTAGCGCTGGCGTGGCCGTGAGAGGTGCGAAGTTCACGGAGACTGGAGAAGCACCCCCACTAGACCCAGAGCTGTACAAGGACTACAGTGAAGAGGCGCAAGAGATCGTACGCATGGTTGCACGAGACACGTCAGCATCGTGGACGGCGGCAGATCATGATCATGCGCCGTACTATTCTAAGGGTAGAGTATGCATGATAGGTGATGCTGCACATGCATCGATGCCTTTTGCTGGGAATGGCGCCGCTCAAGCTCTGGAAGATTCTGCAGTACTGAGCTGCCTTTTCGACCAAACTAGCGAACTGAGCCAGATCGAAGCCGCATTCAAGGCTTATGATACGACAAGGCGCCCAAGGTCGCAAGCTGTAGTTGATCTGGCCCGGCAGTTTGGCAGAGTCTATGCATACGCTGAGGATGGCATGCATGAGGACCCTGTGCGGATGAAGCAGTTCTTCGGCAAGATGGCAGCATTCACCAACGCGTTCGACGTCAAGGGCCAGAACGATACCGCGGTGAAGCTATTCCAAGACTCCATCGGCAAAGGTTCAGGACAGGAAGAGGGCACCAAGACTACTTAGTCAAAAACGCCCAGCCCTGTATTTGTGTAGCGTAGATGTTCGACAGCTTAACTATGAACAGAGGCAAGTTCCACCTCGTGCTTGTTCAGGGAGGCGTTTCAGACATGTGGTGGGCATCTCTACTGAGCTAATACCGTTGCCCGTTCATCTTCTGAGCAATTATACTGAATATCGCAACCGAAGACATAAAGAGTGCAAGGTTATAGAACTGGAACTTGTCAGTAATGACTCTGAATAGATAGTTGCAAGACTCCATATACTGCATGTCTAGAATAAGCACTCTCCTCAGACTCTGATCTTGCTTCTACAAAAAGCCGCCGCAAGTTGGGAAGGTTGGATGCCTGTCGACATCGTCAGTAGGTGATATTCGTGACACTCATCTAGGAGACGTACCATCTTGGACTCTTGGAATATTGTCTAACGATCACGTCGTTTGAATCTAGGGAGAAGGTGGGATTGATTCACGCGTCTCGTGACCTACCTGATGCTCGTTATTGGGAATAGGCTCCAGCACAATGCGACCCGACCTTGAAGCCATAAGTCTTGGCATCAATCTCCAGGGTACAGCCATGCCACTTTACCACCAGTCCATCCCGCATTAAGAGTGAAGAGCTCGCTCCACTTAGGTCACACTCGACAGTAATCGCCGCTCATCCTCAAAGACTCGTATCAATGTCGCCTCCACCTTGAAAGAAGACTCACCGTGTAAATTCCCCGAGATCACGGCAATATAGACTCTACCGAGCGCAACTCGTCCCCGACATCAGGCAGCGAGACAGTTGAAAGATCGAGTTGATCTCGAGTCACTGTACGGCCCAGAGGAATCGCATACATCATGGCGGTCAACAGGTTAAGAAGTGCCCTGTCGGCGCCAAAGAAGGGTGAAACACACGAGCTGCGAGCAGGTCTGGTGTCACAGTATGCGTGGGAACGCAAGGAATCGATCCAACGGACAATCATGGCAATGACACTCGGCAAGGACGTATCGGCGCTGTTCCCTGATGTGCTGAAGAACATTGCCACGCCAGACTTGGACCAGAAGAAGCTTGTGTACCTCTACCTTATGAATTACGCAAAATCGCATCCCGATCTCTGCATATTGGCGGTGAACACTTTTGTGCAGGACTCAGAAGATCCCAATCCTCTAATTCGAGCCCTGGCAATACGGACGATGGGTTGTATCAGAGTGGACAAGATGGTGGATTACATGGAGGAGCCACTGCGGAAGACACTGAAGGATGAGAGTCCATACGTGCGGAAGACTGCTGCCATATGTGTAGCCAAGCTTTTTGACCTAAACCCAAGCTTGTGCCTTGAGAACGGCTTTTTGGAAATATTACAGGAAATGATTGGCGATTCGAACCCTATGGTTGTTGCAAACGCAGTAACGTCGCTTGCAGAGATTCACGAATCTGCACCAGAAACGCAGGCACTCGTGGTAACAAGCCAGACACTAAAGAAGTTGCTACTGGCACTCAACGAATGCACAGAATGGGGACGTATCACGATCCTGTCGAATTTAGCAGAATATCGTGCGCAAGACACGAAAGAGGCCGAACATGTCTGCGAGCGAGTCAGCCCCCAGTTTCAGCACGTCAACCCCTCAGTCGTTCTCGCAGCCGTCAAGGTTGTCTTCTTGCACATGCAGAACATCGACAGCCCGCAAGTGCATGCAAACTATCTGAAGAAGATGGCGCCGCCGCTTGTCACTCTCGTCTCGTCACAACCTGAAGTTCAATATGTGGCACTCAAGAACATCGACCTTTTACTTCAAAAACAGCCAGGGATCCTCGACAAAGAGATTCGCGTGTTTTTCTGCAAATACAACGATCCTCCGTACTTGAAACTTACAAAGCTGGAAATCATGGTGCGGATAGCAAACCAAGCAAATGCAGACCAACTCCTCAACGAACTCAAAGAGTACGCTATGGAGGTCGACATGGACTTTGTCAGGAGGGCAGTTAAGGCAATCGGTCAGGTTGCGATCAAGATTGAGGAATGCGCTGAGAAGGCTGTAAACGTCTTGCTCGAGCTCATCAACACCAAGGTGGGGTATGTCGTACAAGAAGTCATTGTCGTGATTAAGGACATCTTCAGGAAGTACCCAGGATACGAAGGCATCATTCCTACATTGTGCCAATGCATTGACGATCTAGACGAGCCAACTGCTCGAGGAAGTTTGATCTGGATCGTGGGCGAGTACGCCGAGAAGATCTCGAATGCTGGCGATATCCTTGCTGGCTTCGTTGACGGGTTCAATGAAGAGTTCTCACAGGTAGGTGTTCGTCGACTCCGGCCAAAGCCTGTAAATCATACTGACACCTGATTCAGACACAACTACAAATCCTGACTGCAGTGATCAAGCTCTTCTTGAAGAAGCCAGATCAATCACAAGGACTCGTGCAGAAAGTTCTCCAAGCCGCAACAGCCGAGAACGACAATCCAGACATTCGCGACCGAGCCTATGTTTACTGGCGACTATTGTCCTCCGACCGCCAAGTCGCACAGAACATCGTCCTCTCGGCAAGACCACAGATCACATCAACCATCCCAGTTCTACCTGCCCCTCTCCTGAACACTCTCCTCAAGGAACTCTCGACCCTCGCGTCAGTCTACCATAAACCACCGCAAGCCTTCCTTGGCCAGGGTCGATCTTCTGCCCTCCAGGCCGCAGCCATCGAAGAAGCAAAACAGAACGCGCGGGAGAACACAGTCGCTGCAGCTGCAGTATCCGCAGCAATCAGCGGCACCAGCTCTGCGCCCGTGCAGGCCACTGCTGAGAACCTGCTCGACATCGACTTCGACGGAGCTGCACCGGCTTCGATGCAGAAGGCCCCACCGGTTGGCACCACTGGGTTGGAAGGACTATCGGGCACACCGCAACGAGTGGCCAGTCCTACCACTGGCCAGTCGGCTGCTGGAGGTGGGATGGAAGACCTGATGGGCATGTTTGGAAATGGTGGCGGTACTGCTGCTGCACCGCCAGCAACCTCAGGCAGCTTCGGAACTGCCGGCGATGACCTCATGAACGGTTTTGCAAGTCTGAACATGAACGGAGGGCAGACACAACATCAACAGCAGCAACAACAACAACAACCATCGACGACTAATCAGGCCAACGGCGCAGGGGGCGGTGCACAGCAGGGCAACGACGACTTGCTTGGTCTGTTCTGAGAGAGCAACAGTACAAGATCCTGAAGGAGATTCCGCTTCCCTGCTGCGATTAAGAGCATTCGGCTTCATGCACTAGGGGAGCGCTGAGCGTGCTAAGCAAAAGTTGCCAACCAGATGTTAGAAGCGTACCTCACGGACAGTCAAGAACCCGATAGAGCCCATGGCGCGGAAGAGCTGCACGACCTGACGGCATACGCTTGAGCAGTCAAGTTGGGAGAAGGCTCAGAAACATAGCTTAGTGCCAACTATCCAGCAGCAGAGGGCTTGCCCTAGTTGACTCAGTATCAGTCGCACGTGTAGTACGAGCGTCACACGCACATACATAAATATGTCTGCAGCAAATTGTATGAACTCACTGCCGCCACTGTACGAGTTCCATAGGGACCACAGAGTCACTATCTAGGTAGCTGGCACGCTGGACAAGTGATTGTAAAGCCAGCAATGTTTCTATTCGTTTCTTTCTATCTGTTGATAAAAGCTTCTCCTTGCACATAACGATAGTGCCCCTTTTCAGACTTTTAGCAGAATCAAACCAGTCAGTCCTACCGCTCCATCTGTCGCATCAAGTCAGAGTAAAAGAGCTCCTAACTCGCACTTGCATTGGCGCCTGCGCCCTCATTCCCGCTTCCATTCCCACCGCCTTCAGCGCTGGGAGTGTCCATGCCTTGTATGGCATCGCCAAATGCGTTGTCCATGCCTAGCCCACCGTCGAAGTCTACTAGACCGTCATCGGCACCGAAGTCAGCAAGGTCACCAAAGGTGTTGTCATCGTTGAACATGTTCGTATCAGCTGTTTCTGTAGGATTTGCGGCACTATTGTTACTAGTGTTGGTATGTTCGCCAGCAGTGCCGTTATTGCTTGGGCCTGCTGACTCCATCGATGCTGAAGGAGGCGCAATTGCTGGTTGGACGGTGCTGGTAGAAGGAGGTGGTGGCTGCGCTTGTTGAGGAAGTTGTTGCTGCTCCTGTGGCGCAGCTGGTGCGTGTGCTGGGGACTGCTGCTGCTGCTGCTGCTGCGGCTGCTCGGGTTTTGAATCGCTTTGGTGTGCCGGTGTTGCGCCGGTAGTCTGGGGTGTTGGGTTGTCTGAACCATGGGCAGCCATCTCGTGGTCAAAATCGAAGGCCGAGTTGTCGATGTCCATGTTCATGTCATCAAGACCGGGAGTCTGTGCGGCAGAGTCGCCCCCTAGAGAGCCACTTGGTTGGTTGTTGTTGGATTGATCAGGTTGAGGTGGCTGCGTAGGTGCTTGCTGGGGTGGCGTTGCGAGGCTTGGTTGAGACACTGTGAACGGCAGAGAATCTTGGGGCAGGCTTTCCTGCAGCAACTGTGTTGGTTGTGATTGGGCATCGGTAGGCAATGGCGGCTGTGGTCCATTGGAGTTGGCTTGCTGTCCTTCCACCATCTGCTGATCGATAGTTTGCTCCGGAAGTGCGCTTGGCTCTCTGAGCGGTCGTTCTTCCCGCTCCAAACCACCCTTCTCGATCGTCTTAGCATCATCTTGATGTTCGATCTTGACCTTGAGGTCTTTCTCGACGCTTCGCACGATCTCCTCGACGGTCTGTTTCGGCTCAGTATTGCCATTGGCATGACCATTCGCAGTGGGCTCCTCGACTCTGAACATGCTTGGAGCGTCTCCCTGGTCCTCCCACTTCGCATATCTCAGCTTCCTCTCCGCCTCAGTGAGCTTCTTTGTGGCCTTCCATTCCTGCATCTTCTTGACGTGGTCTGCCTTCATCTTCTCAATTTCGGCGCGCCCGTCTTCAAGATGTTTTTGGATACGCTTGTTGAACTCATCGATCTGCTCTTGCTTCAGGTCCGTGAAAGGTGTTGCCTCTCTCGCCTTCAGTGGTTTATCCTTCTGGTCGAGCATGTCGAGACTGGGCGGCTCCAGGATGCCCTCAGTCAAGCCCTTTAGAGCTCCCATCAAGCCAAGCCCCAGATCGATTGGCACGATCTGACCAGATGCATAAGGCGATGAAAAGACCTCTTCCATCCACCGATGATGTTGCGCATATCTGTACGTGCTGATATCTCTAGGCGTTATGTGGTCAAAGTAGTCACCGAACGCAGTGTTCTCTTCCTCTTCCAGAGACAGGTCCATTGGTGGTTCCACAGCAGGCGGTATGGGATTGGGTCCCGACTGGCGCTGACGCTTCGCTGGCGGTTGACCAGCTCCAGCAGGGAAATACTGTCTCGGCATTGGATGCTGCATTGGCTGACTCGGGTGCGGTGCGATAGGAACATTGATCGCAGGCCAATGCTCGCGGTCGTGGAGCATGAAGTCTTTCCTCTCCAACCTCCCTTGAGACTCGAGCCACTTCCGCTGTGACAGGATGTGCTGCACAGGCGGAGTCATCGGCACCTGACTGACGGGGATATGCCTATTCTGTTCTGCGCGGTGATAATGCACAACCCACAGAGAGGGATCAGGAGGCGCAGCAGCAACGTGAGGTTCCTTCCGGACGAAGTGATACCTCGTACGCGCATGGCAGGAGATTTGATCCTGTCCTGGCCTGTACCCAGAGCTGTGCACGAGGATCTCAATCTCAAAGCCGCCCAGATTTTCGCGGTATGTCGTCTCTGGGTCTGCCCAGACATATCCATCGCTTGCGAATTGCTGATTGCTCTTGTGCTGCGGAATCCATTCGAGCCAGATTGTCCCTTCAGGCGGAGCAGTGAGGTACTGCCATGACATGGGCGCGATCTGCTTGACAAGGGTAGGCGCATCAATGAGGTACTTGAACACCTGGTTGATAGGGAGGCTCTGGATCATGGGAAACCGGTGGCCGGAGATGAGATGCACATGGTTTTGCTACGTCTCTGTTAGCCATGCCGCATGCGCACAGTTGGGTGGAGCATCGTAACTCCAAAGGTTTACAGGCGCGCAACAGGGTCTTGCTGTTTGTGACATACCAATGGGCCTGCAACTCCTTGGCTGGGGTCCTGCATGTTGGCTGGAAGAGCGCTATGCGCATATATACCCAGATAGACACCGGAGATGGGTGCCTACTATCTTCTAGTGGAAAACAGAGATGCACGCAGATGTAGTCGAGGAAGAGGGACAAGACGCGTCTGGCTTTCTACCTGCATCGAACAGTCGCAAACCACCTCGAAAGAACGCGCGACAGGACAGGCAACGCTCTCCGGGCCACGCCAAGTCTCACGTACCAACCTGAGGCACCAGCGTCACCAAGTCATGTAGTGCGTGACCTGAGTCATGTAGGACTCATGTTCTCAAATATACACATGCGGATGCGCATGAACGCGGAGATGAGTCACGCTACTGTAGGCAGCAGCCCGCACAGGCCTGGGGTCTCTCGAGAGCACATAAAAGTCTCGCGCTGCCACTCCCACTCTTCCACTTCTCTTTCTCCTTTTTTCCTCATCCGAGTGCACGGGCATTACGCACATCAGTGAGGATTCGTCCGAGATTGCGTTTTTGCTAGTTGAAAACTTTACAACTGACTGCTCCAGTTGGTCTTCGGATCGGCTGGGAATTTTTGGACACCCTATACTGACATCTGTTGTCTTTTCATCAGTTCCATATCAAGCTCTGCTGCATGCGGCGGGCTGCTGGAGAAGAGGCTTTCAGATGGATGTGCTATGTCCGACGTGTTGTCGACGGAATCAGTCATGATGGTTTATGCAATTAGGCTTGCATCCCGTATTCGGTTGGCAAAGCAACGCAATATATTTAAAGGGAGACAATGAATGCGAAAGGATTTGCCTTTTCATCACTGAGCAATGCTTGCATACACTTAGGATGTGCTATTGGTGATATAGTTGAGTATTGATAAATACCATGCATCTTTATGTGCAGACAATACGGAGTTGGTGCAACATCATCCGCCATGCAGTCTAGCCCACCTTTACAGTGACATCCGCTAGTAATTCTTGAACCTCTCTTCTCCCCTCCGCACAAATCTGAGCGGTACCTTATCCTTCCTCATCTGGATGGTGATGATGGTCATCATTCCGTTCCGCAACAGCCAGTTCGCCCTCGCCCTCGCCTTCTCCCATGCCGCTCGCCTCTCTGCCTCCGTCGCACTCTCAAACTCCTCGTCAGACAACCATTCACTTACATCCAGCTCCACAGTCCACGACTTAAACATTACAGCCAATACAGCAAGGATCTCCACCTGTGCGAACCGCCTCCCTAGGCAGCTACGGTACCCGTCACTGAAAGGTATGTATGCGCCACGAGCCGGGCGGAAGAGGGAGGCAGCCGTGTCTGGGCGTTTGTCTGTCTGGTCAAACTCCATACCTTCCTCTTCTTGGTAGGCTTTGTCGTCACTGCCGAAAGCGCCGTTTGCGCCTTTGGTTTCGTCGAGGAGCCAGCGTTCAGGCCTGAACTCTTCAAGATCTTCGATGGAAGTGTGAGGCCAGTATTTGGGATTGCGGTGCGTCGCGGCTGTGCTGATGGTCACGTATGATCCGCCTGGCACGGTGTAGTGCTGCCCATTGAGTTGGATGCCTTGCGGTTGGCCTTCTGGTGTCGATTTCGGGATGCCGACCACTGGCGCGATGAGACGCAGCTCCTCGTTCATGACTGCACCGCACATGCTGCCGAAGAGCTTCGGCATGTCCTCGTCGTAGTCCCATTGGGAGACTGGTTTGTCGCCCAGGACCTTGTCGAGATCCTGTTGGAGGTGCCGCTGTGAGGACGGGTTCATAGCTAGATAGAGGGTAGAGAAGTGGATGGTGTTGGCAGCCGTCTCATGGCCGGCTAGAATGAAAACAAAGGCGTTGCCGAAGATCTCGTCGTCCGTAATCAGTTGCTTCTTGCTGGGAGTAGCACCCTTCTCCGAGCCGACTTTGCCATTCTCTCTCAGACTTTCAGAGGTGATACCGGCTCCCTTGACGAGCGCGCCCATCAAATCCATTCCCTCACGAATCTCTCCAGACCTGACTTCTTGCAGCTTCGCATTGTACATCTCCCGCATATACTGGCCCCACTCCCTGAAGGACTCCCAGGCGACCTTGTGAAGCTCGAACGGCGAGTTCTCCAGGAGCCAGCGTGGAGTCAACATCACCGTGATGATGTTGTCGAGGAGACCGCTCAAGGCGTCCTTATAGGTAAGTGTGTGGCCTGGTGATGGTTTCTCGTCGCCTTCCTCATGTGGCCAAGCCAGTCTGACCCCGAAACCTGCGCGGCTGATGACGTGTAAACTCAGGCGCATCGCCTGAGCAGCAACATCTTTCAAAGCGCCCGTCGTCTTTTGATCCTTATCGATCCAGCTAGCCATCATGCACTGGCCCTGGTGCAGCGATTCCGTCCAGACCACGCGGTTACTCTGCTCATTGAAAGGCGGACTGGTGATCTTCCGGTGGTGCCGCCACATTGCACCCTCAGTACTGACGACGTTCTTGCCAAAGATGTCAACAGATCCATACAGATGCGTGGGCTTTGGGAAATCGTTCCTCCTCGATGTCATCTGTGCTGTGGCTTCAGCATCCGCGACCCACAGGGTGTTTGCGCCCGGCGCAACGAGGAGAAAGCAGTCGCTGTTCAACTCGCGGAAGCAGTCGTACAGCTGCGCCCACGGAAACTCCGGCACAATGAATGGTCTCCATTTCTGCGTCCATGATTTGGGTAAGACATCGATGAATGGTAGCCAAAGCCTGTGCGTCACAAGCCAGAACCGATTGTACGTGTAGACCGGCAGGCATATGTAAGGGAAGCCTGACGTCTTTGCTGCGGCAAGGTTGGCTTGGAAGCAGCGATAGTAGTGAACGAGATAGAGGGCTGAAAGGCCTAACGCAGCCAGTCCTAGAAATGACACCATTGCCACTCCAGCTTGTGATCGAGGGCAAGCAGCAGATGCGTGGTATTGGTCCTCGAGTTGACAAGTATCAACAGGGCGCGCCCTTTCCGAACAAGAGCAGAAGTATTCAGCAACGTATACAAGGCAAGCTGGCGCAGCCAAGGTGCGATCTTGGTGGTCCCGACGTCGCTTCAGGTCGACCGCTTGAGTTCAAAAGCCACCGCAAACTCTCAATCACCAACACTGGATATTGTACAGAACGAACTATGGCAAGAGTATAAAAGAACGTGAGGTGCAGAATACAAAGGGGACACTTGATCTCGCCACAAGAGGCCACGCCTCGCCATAGGCATCATCATTCCACTGGATCACATTCATCAAATTCTTGTGTCGGCAAGATCCCATCCGGGCTCTCAAGTCTCCCTCCAGCTAGCGTGATGATGCTGGGTATCGTAGACGAATCTCGGATCTCGTCTCGCTTCGAGAAGGCTGCCCGTCCTGGAGCTGCAGGGCTAGGCTGTGTTCGGCCAATCCGTCTCTGCTATAGGGATACTTTCCCACTTGTAATGGTCCACCTCAGATCGTGTCTATCACATGAGGATCAAGGTCGCTCGGAGACTTTTCTCTCGCACCTATCGATTCACATCAGCAATCGGTCACCATGCACATTATCTCTGGGCCTTATAGCCTTGTGATTGGCTGGATGACATTCGGCTGATCTCATGACTTTTCCTGAGTGAAAGACTCCGGACGCACGTAGCTTGGCACTCGTTTGAAATGCCTAAGGCATGGAAGAACGGACGCTAACGGCCGGCCGCATGACAGTCTCGGCGTCGACAAATCGATAATCTCCCCTATCGCATACGCCTCGTCTGAGATGTTGGAAAGGTCTGCCTGGATAGTCACGTAGGCCTCTGGAGACATGGAGACAATTGATGCCAACCCAGCTCATGTGACGAGTCATGCTCCAGCATTGTAGATACTATAGTCGATGTTACCCAGCCTATGACTTTTCCGCCTGTCCATCTGCGCGCAAACGGCTGGAGAGCTGGCCATGATCAATTGTGTCTGCGCCTATGTAGGGGCACGGTTTCGGCATGAGTGCTCATTGGAAGAACATATGAAACGTCCGGATTTATGAGTGATGGATTTACGCATGAGAATGGAATTTTGCAAAATACGCACATAATGGTGAGATGACTCAAGGCTGTACGGTATAACGGGGAGTCTCTGCAAAAATCAGTCTGGGCGCATGAAGCAAGTCACCCAGCCGTCTCGCAAGTAACACTTGCTATACTACGTATGATGATGAATCCGATGAGCCTGTGCCTTGCTATATACAAGTTAGCGCACTTTCCATGGTAGAGTACTCATTATCTCATAGCGGTTGTATAGAGGCAGAAAGGATCTGAAGGCGTGAAACCACTTGGAGCATGGAAACACCTTCATGACCCTGAGCCAGCGATGAATTGAGGGAATTTCATTGCAGATCAACCATATAAAGTGTGACGAGGCAACTTCACAAACAGCTGCTTCCAACCCTTCTCTTTCATAACCTCTAGAACAACATCTGGGAGGCAGCTCTCTATCATGACCCAAAGATGCGCTTCTGCCACAGCATCATCGCCGCGATGGCAGCGGCGGCCTTGTGTTCCGCAAAGCCCATCTCTCAAGACGGGAACACCATACCTGACAGTTGGTGGCCTCCAAAGGAGAGTGACGAGCCGATCCCAGGCACCTTCGTGCCAGACCCTACATATGAGTCGGATGAGAACGAAGTCGAGTGCGAGTGGAGAGGAGTATGGATGAATGTAGAGGACTTGGGAGTCGGCATTGCTTCGTTTTGCTGGGGTGAGCTGTCGTTTTCAAGCACACTTGTCCCTTGAAAGTATCGGTTTGCTGACGGCTATAACCATCAGATGTGCACAAGTACGTCATACCGCACCAGGATAAAATCTGCCATAGAATCGATGGATACAAGTTGCGTGATGGGACGAAAGGCGCATTCCAAGGTAAAGCTCGTCGATCTGAGTGGTCATGCCTTACCAAACAACAGTCTGCTGACGAGGCTCAACAGGGACGATCACGAACAACAACGCCGAATACTCATACGTGGTGAGTCGCCAGCATTGTATCGGCATGATGACCAAGTTCATCCTACCGAAGTGCCACGACTCGAATGGAGACTCACAGGGCGGCGACGTCTGGGACAATGAGTACAACCTCATATTCAGAGCGGATCCAAACGCCCTCGACACCGCTATATGTGCCGACGATTAGGCTTGCGCTTTCGACAAAGCATAAAGGCTAGGAATGGTCCTGATTGTCAGGCTACTGGTGTGAGCATCTGGCTTTGAACTAGCGAAGTGACGAATTCGTGGGAACCATCTTTGATAGCATTCGGCAGACTCCTTCGAACTCACCCTGGGCGCTATGAGCGAGGGAATCACGGGCGAGTGAGTTTTGTCTTTCGTTGTGTATGTTGTGTGGGAGAGGTTCTGGGCCTTTCGCCGTTGAAGTACTACCTTCGTTAGTAAAGTTAATGATGATAAATGCGATCCTTCGATGAGCCTCAGTTGTTCAGCCCCCCAATTTGTTCTCTCCGACCGGGTGATCGTCACAGCAAGCCGCATCAACCGACTGATCTCGGCAGGGTACCCAGTACCACCCTGCCTACATTTGCATGGCTAAGCGCTGCTGTGACATGCGCGAACAGGGGCGCTTGCAGCGCTTCCACCCTACGGTATAGTCTTCACGGTGTTGTGTAGTGGTTGCGGATGCACAGCCTACTTGCAGTTGCTGCCTAAGGGGTGAAGTGGCACAAGAGATGAATCCGTGTCGAAGGAAGCGGTCCGCAACGGACCGTAGTATTCTGCCAGAGCAGACTCGGGAGAGACACCAACATGCAAAACACTACAATAGATAGGTTCCCTAGGTCCTCGGAGTCAGTATCCCGCTGACCATCAAAACGTCTGGACTGTGCTAAGGCGTGTACGCAGCCTGATGAGGGAATGTGATCAGTATCAAATGCGATCACTGTACACG
Source organism: Polychaeton citri CBS 116435 (assembly GCA_010093785.1). Classification (NCBI taxonomy): domain Eukaryota; kingdom Fungi; phylum Ascomycota; class Dothideomycetes; order Capnodiales; family Capnodiaceae; genus Polychaeton; species Polychaeton citri. Next base: position 154,504 of record MU003772.1, read on the forward strand.
TATAGGCCGTAGCCATGGCAGTGCGGATCGTCACGCACCCCAGTGCCTTGGTTTCATGGTGATGCGGATCCCTCTGCGAGAAGATTGGTACTTACCCCGTGTCGTCTCGGTTGATGTTTCGGTGTTTGGACGGGTGTGACGACGGGAAAACGTCCTATTTTACTGCATACTGACAGCTCACGTGGGCAACAAGACTGTTATCAAGCGTACATGAAGATCGCGAAGTGGTGAAGCCGTGGAAAGGATTCCCCCGTATTCTGTGGTTCTCGACAATAGGGAGGTGTAGACTTTGAGAGGATACACGTGTCAAGAGGAAGGTCTAAATCCTCTCAGCATGATCGAGTTTGGTGTCTTCGTGTCTGGTGTGGGTTGTGATGATGCCAACACAACACTTCCGATTGGCGTACATCTCAGCAAGACGTTTTACGGAGAATCGAGGGGATCATATGGCCCTCAGCACGAAGCTGGACCAAACTTTGTCGCGCGGAAATGGACTTTAGCGCAATACGACGATACAAACAGTGTGCTTGGTGTAACCAATAAAGAGGACATCTCGGCCAAACAGCCAACCGAACTGGGTCGTGAGGATGATCTGAATCAGATCAGATCACCTTGCGAAACCGTGTGGACAGCTGGGTCATGAAGGTGACCGTCGAATCCCTCCATTGAATCGTGTAGTTCGCCCTCAGGGCATGATAAAGTTGCTGACAACCCTGCAACCCTGCGACCCTACAACACGGTAATCATGATCGTTGATGCTACATGACTGGTCTTTATGTAAGCGGAAAGACGGCACGCAGCATCAGCACCAGCACCAGCACCCATCGCCCACCAGCACGAACCACCACCTCGCTTAAAACGATTTATGGCCGGCATATCACCGGACAGCCAAGGGCTAACTGAGCATTGCGTAGAACACACGCAGCTCTACGGGAGACGCCATCTCTCACTCACTCACTCACTCACTCACTCACTCACCCTCTCACTCTCTCACTCTCTCTCCCTCCCCACCCCCCCACCCCCTTCGCATCTCACACAGGGAGCCTGGTCTCTAACCAAGCACAGTAAGGGCGGACCCTCGTTGTTGCGGCCTCGCCTATGCAAATCATCCAGGCTCGCCTATACAGATGACACTACGGCACCTACTACCGCCCAGCAGCTGGGGTCGGGCCACTCAGATCAGCGAGGGTACCAGCAAGGCGTGACAACAGCTCGTTTAGGGCTCGAATCCCTGGGAAAACGAAGCACGCTGCTGCACCAGGGTTTCCTCCATAGACTTTCACCCGAGCATCTGTCCCCTTCCAATCCTCCTCTACCCTCCTGCTCGCCTCTCACGCGCGCGTTACCAGGCATTGTACCGAGCCCTCTGCCCTGGGACGCTCAGCAGCCATCGTGTCGGAGACGCGTCCTAGCGATGTGCACGGCATCGGCTGGCACGTCCGCAGACGGACCACTCGCTCGCTCGCCTCGCCCGCGCACGCCTCGCTAGGGATAGAGGCAACGATGATGTCGCCAGTAGGTATTTGTAGATCGATCCAAACGAATGGGTCCCCGTTCTCTTCCCTCTCCTTGCCCTGCCGCGTACTTCCACGCATAATGGAATGCAGAGGGCAGGGTGGGTTAGTTCATGCCGTGGTGTCCTCGCCAACGAACGATCAATCAAGGGTCGACGGCTGGTAGGTTAGGTTAGGTTAGGTTATGTCTAGGTGAGAGGTGAGAACCTTGATTGATCTCTACTTATTTATGTTTAGACACGCTTCCAGCATCGGAGTGGATGTCCTGCGCTGTAACCTATTCCCTTGCCTCTAGTGTCTGTCATGTCTATTTGAAAGAGGAGATCTGCAGAGGTAGGCATTCTGACCAAAGCATAAGGCCGGCCGTGGACTCGACATCCACCACTCGACTCATACCGAACACCATGATGTGTGTTATTACATCAACGGAGACAGCAGTGCCGGCGGCGGCAGCGTCGTCGTCGTCATCTGGCGAACAGGCCTCATCGTTATCATCATCATCAGCATCGCACACCGAAGTCAGCCAATCGTATCAGATATTCCTGCAATCGACACTCTCACATCTTCGCGCCTACAGGACAGGCCTTCAGAAGCAGCAGGAGCCCGAGCGGGCACAGAAGCTGGGCGGCGCAGACCCCCATCTAGCCCTACACTCGCCCTCCGGACGTGCTCCGAGTGCCAGCAGCGGCACGAATCCATCATCGCGGTCGACCTCATCCTCCTCCTCACCACCGCCATCAAATGCTCACAGCCATCACGCTCGGCGTCACAACACCGTCAGACGACACAAAGCACCTGCAGTCCGGGTACGACGAGTAAGTAGCCGACGCGTGACAGCTTGAACGAAAAAGAAGAAGAAGAAAAAAAAAAAGCTCGCTTGCCTTGCCTCGCTTGCCTGTGTTTCACTCGCGTAAGCGCGTCGTCGCATCGAGCATGAAATCCATGTGCATCACCCTAGCATGAGGAGGACACCTCCCCCCTCCCTCTAGATGAAGCGAACTACCAATTTCGGGTATGATGTGGGCTCGCATGTCGCTACCCATAGTCCTTTCGATAGACAGCATATTATCTCGCATCAAGCAGGCATGTCTTGGCAGTGTTCAAACAGCAGCGCTGCCTTTTAGCGACGCGGACACCGTCCAACGCCCAATGGACGTGGCTACGGCAGAGACCAGGCTCGACACGCTTGACGTGCATATGTTGCATCGATCAGCATGTCTCGCCATAGCCTGATTCCATCGATAGCACATCCATGCCATGGCTTCGCACCCTGGCGAAGACTCGGCTGGACGTCGAAGGCAGAAGCGGAATACAAGAGTGTGTCTCCCCATGCATCGATCTAACCTCCATCGATCCCATTCAATCTCGACAACTAGATAGCTAGACACGTCGGAGCACGTCTCAGCACCCTGCCGGTCCACTTCAGCACATGACCCCCAAACGCGAGAGACCCGGACCGCTCAAACCCGCAGCCGCAGCTCTACTGCCGTCCACGTAAGCGTGGTGTGCTGCAGTCGTCCTCCTTCACGCAAACCAGCTGCGACGGCGAGAGTCACGTGAGGATGATGCCTGCCAGTTGCTCTGCATGACTTGCCCCAAGTGCCTGGGACGCACACGCCAAGCCGATTGCTCCCTGACGGGGTTGGGGGGACAAGCACTGTGGACCCGATCAGGCACTGCCGGCAGGGTCGGTTGGAGGCACACGCGCGACGGCTCACTGCATGTATCTAGCCTTTTCGAAATGAACGTGTCTGTAGATGGTTTTTACATTTGACCTGTGAAGAAGGCGAGATCTTCAGAGTACCAGTCAGCAAGTGCCACGTATATAGGCATGAATGCTTCAGTCACAGCCTGTAGACAAACAGCTCAAACACAGCTCAGCAATGAGTAATCACCCTTGCAGGGGTCAGATGATGCAGCCTGATCTACAGCTACTTCAACACCCCAGCCCAACCCGGCGGTCCAGAAGATCTTAGAGGCTCTAGGTACACACGTGTTCAATGGACAGGATCGGTCTCATGAACACAGCATGATGTAGATCATGGATGCAATATCAAACGTGGCAGCCCGCTGCCTCCCTGTTCTCTGAGAACTATATCGGTCATGGGCTACGGGGCATTGCAGGCTGGTAGCAGTGGCAGTAGTAATACGTTGCATTTCAATTCGGATTCGCTCGGCTGGGGCTTCCAGTTCAGTGCCGTTCAATACATAGTTCAGGGTTGTGGATATCATCGCGAAAGACAAATAGACGTCAAACAAAACGAGTGGAACGTGGGGGCCAGAGGCTCTCTCTCTCTCTCTCTCTCTCGCGCAAGCCGTTGCCTCAGGCAAACCAACCCGAACCTCCCCCAATCCCCAAGGTTTCAAGCCAAGGGTAAAATCAAGTCACAACCCATTCGCTCCCCCTCTTGACGAACTTGTCCAGCAGTACTCCCAGGTCGTTCAGCACGAATCTGCAGACGTAGAAGCCGAAGAATTCAGCTGCGTGGCGGATGCTCAGCTCGAGACCCACGTGGGTCGGGCTCGAGTGTTTCAGGCCTGGGTCTTCCACTTGGCGGGCTATTTGATCTGGAGTTGAGGGTCAGCTTTTGATCTGGCGTTATATTCTAGGTTCGGAGGGAGGGGTTGGAGCTTTACCTAGCACTTGCGCACCCTCCAGCAGCCGCGCGAGGGAGGACATGTACTCCCTATGCGGGCCTTCGAAGTTGAGGTTGCGGATGTCGCGCTTGCCGCCTCTGCGCTCGACCGGGACGAAGCTGGTCATGGGGACGGAGGACAAGTTGGGGGGAAGTTGCTGGTCGCGATGGAGTTTGTTGGCGTTCGCTGCTGATGCCGCCGCCGCTGTTCCTGCCGCGCCTGAGCCAGGGACAGCAGGGGCGGAGTGGGTATGAGGGACGGAGGTCGGAGCACCAGAGCTCTTGCTACGCAGTTTGCGCCAGGAGAAACTCTTGCCCTCTTTGCCTTTGGAGTTGGTCTTTTCGCCCGACTGCGTCACTGTCGTCGCGCTGCTGGCATCGTCCGAAGGGTTCATAGCGGTATGTGCAGCAGCAGCTGCGGCAGCGTCCTTGAACATACCTTGTACGCTGCTTACCCCGACTTCAGATCCGAGCTTCTTGACCAGGACGCCTTGGACCCGCTCCATGACGCCTTCGAACGAGTGGAGTTCTTCCGCCAGGGCATCGGCGTCGTACGAATCCACACCTGCCAGTCGGCCCAGTGCTGCGGTGAGCAGATCACAGTTGGCTATCTTCTCATCTGTTGCCTTCAACTTGACGCCTTGGGTCTGCCATACCTCGCGAGGCACGAATAGCTGGGTTGTTATGAACCCTCCACGAGGATGCACCAGCGTCTGGCAGACCGTACGCAGAAGCCAGAAGGGGCGAAGGAGGAAGGATTCGGGACACGGCTCAAGACCTGTAGGTACGTTGTTCGGACCTGGCGAGCGGGGCAACATGGGTGACTTGGGCATATCATTCGAGAGGCTCGTATCGAAGAGGAAGCCACCGGAAGGATGATGCATGCTGAGGGCTACTGAGGAAGAGTTCCATGGTTGGAAATGCGCACGTTGTGAGGTGAGTGGGTCGTTGCTCTGTTTGCGTCCGATGCCGAAGGTCATGAATGTCGAGCTCAGTGGCGTTACGGCTGAAGGCTGCGAGTCTTCCGGCGAGGAGAGTACAAGGTGTTGTTCACGAAGGCTGACCGATGACTTGTTCTTGCGGAAAAAACTTGGCCGAGCAGACGGTAAATCGCTCGGCATGTCATCTGCATCCATTGTCCCCGTTGTCGTGTCGAGCGTTGTGATTGTGTTGGGGATGCTCAACATGGAGGACTGTGAGTGAAGGTGGAGAGAAGGTGGTGACTGCAGGACATGCTCGTGATGCACGTCTGATATTGTCGGCACAAGTGGTGTGCTATCTACCGTCTTCGCATCCGCATCGGTGCCGCCCTTCTGCTGGTCTTCGAGAAAAGAAGGGCTCGTTTTGTGGTTGTGGAAGGTCGATGCTCTCTTCCGCGACTGCGGTTTTGTCGTTTCTATCGTTAAAGGCTTTGGGGCATGACCGGACAGCCTTCTAGCTCGAACGGTCGACGCTCGCTTTTCACCGCCTCCAGTCGATGCCACCGAGGTACGGCGTTCTCGCAATGATGGGGGCCGAGGCAGGGCAGAGGTAGGTGGGGGTAGAGCAGGTGGTAGAGACTCAAGTGATGGCATAGTTTCTGGGATGACCGCATGTACTGACGAAGTTGGAGCTCCCACCGGCTTTCTGGACAGATGCGCAGAGAGGGATTCTTCGCCAACAGTTGAGAGGGATGTGGCGGCTGTGTTGCGATCTGAAGGTTGCGAGCTCTGCCATGTACTTCTCGTGCTGCGAGTGTACGAGCTTGAATCTGACTGCCTTGGCAGGGCGGACTTGGTCCCAAGGTCGAAGTTGAATCCTTGGGCGTAGTCCTGAGTGATCTCATCCAGGAGCCGTTCTTCTTCTTCGTCTTCCATATCGCTGGTCCTGTTATGGCTGGCATCTATGTGATCGCTCGGGGAAGTGACCTCCTCGACACCCAAACTCTCACCGGTAGCATGACGCTCATGGATTGCAGTGAGTCGCTTCCCACGGCCATTCAGGTCTGGCTCGTACCCTTCGTTATAGGCTGCTTCCACTGCGGCGTCGAAGGCTGCATCAAAGTCTGGGTTGCTACCCTCACTGATCTGTCGTAGATGCTTGCGTCGAATGCCCGTCGCTGCATCCTGTGAATGAAGTGACTCGCTTTCGGAACACGAGGAGGCAGATTCGTCAAGAGTGTCCAACCAAGATATGGGAGCGTGCTCGACGTGCCTTGACTCGGGGTCGGAAAGTCTCTCCTGCTCTGCGCCAGGCTGGGTCTCGGACTCTCGCTCGTGATTCGTAACGTCGTATTGTACTTCAGGAGCCTGCTGTGGCGGTGGGTCCGGTGGAAGTCTTCTCGGTGATAACGGTGCAGGCATGTAGCTTTGTTGATGAGGGGGTGGTAGAAGGATGTGTTGTAGTCGGGGGTAGTCGTCTCTGCTGGCATCGTGGTCATCCTTGTCCTCCTCATCTAGATCCTTAGAGTGTAGCACATTGTCGTAGGTGTGCTGCACGTCGAAATCCTGTCGTGATGAGTCTTCGACTGCAGCCAGTGTCCTGTTGAAGAAGCTATCCTCATCCTGTTCATGTTGTTCGTAAGATATCTGCGGAATGAGCGTGTTCTCGTCGCGAGTTGCCGGCTGTGAGTCCTGTGAATACTCGGATTCTTGCGTGCTAGGCCGCTCCTGTTCGCTGGTCGTCTGTCTCGCAAGCTGAGCCGTCTGGTAGATCGCTGATCTCCGGTTATTGCTATCGATGGGGCTCGCGAGCGAGACAACTGGGCTAGCTAGACTGTCCTCGCTCATCGGTCGGGCAGGCAAGCCTTTCTCTTCAGCTTCGAGATGGGTCTGGCTCTCTCCCAGCTGGCGTAACTCCTCGATCCGGTTGCCGTATGTCACCCTGATCGCTTCCAGCTTGCGTTTGTCGTCTGGCCCAGAGCTTCGATCCATGACCATCTGTAGGAGCTTGCAGGCGTCTGCATACGCTTCCAAGGCACCCTCGTAGTTGGAAGCGTTGTCGAGAAGCACGGCAGTGTTTGCCTTCTGCAGCGCCTTTGACAACATTGCCTTTTTATCCTTTTCGCTTCTCTCCCTCGTCTTGGGTCTTCTATGCCCGCTCTCATGCACTGCTGTGGTCGGTCGGGATCCGCTGTCGAGCTGTGTGGAGTGTCGAGACGATTTCCTCACGTGATGGGCGTCTTCCGCAGCAGACCGCGTGGGACGTTGCATCTCCCCGGTAGGCGCTGTCTGTAACCGTGACACTGCCGGCCGCAACGCTTTGGCATGGCTCCTCGGCGAAAGCTGTTCGCGCATGACGAAGTAGTCGGGATTCTCATAGATTGAATGGGCTGAGGGGGTCGGTACGTGGGAAGTCGCAGGCGTATCGGTCTGGTTGGTAGAGGGAGAGTCGGTTTCGTTCGTGTCAGTGTTGGACTGTGTGGTGTGAAGGGGCGGTAGGGCGGTAAGGGACTTCTGGCGAGTGTCTGTCCGCTGGTGGCCCTTGTGGGGATCTCGTTCCCTCTCAGGGCTTCCTGATGAGGACAGGTGCCTCCTCTGCGATGCATCCCTCGATCGGACGGCCCTCCGCCGGGGGCTGCCTCGAGGGGATTGGTCAACGGTCGTTCTGGTCTGCCTGGAAGAGGGCGGCTGCTGGTGCATAAGGCTCGGGAGGACAGCACCACTGCTGGCTCGGTTTCTCCTCGTGTTCGATGCCACGCTGGAGTTTGTAGATTGCGACCATCTGTTCAGGTTACCCAAGCCTTCACCGGTTCCATAGTCCGCATAGTCGACGGCGGCGCTCTTCCTACGCCTGTGGTTGTCTCCACGACTGAAAGCCTGGCCATTGCTGTTGATGCGCAAGGCGAGGAGGGAGGTGTCACTGGGGGCCTGGGTTCCCAATGGCCCTCCCTTGCCCGCACCGTGCGAGGTCATGGAAGCAGGCCTGGTGATGGTCACAACGGATGCCGAGGATACGGAATTGGAACGCGAGTATCGGTGTCTGGAGCCGTAACTCGAGGGCAGACGGCCGCTGGCGGTGGTGGTAGTGGCGGCGGCTGCTTGCGAGGGTACAGATGGCGCACCTGGGTTGATCATGTTGCGTACCGAGGCGAGGCGAGACGGTGCAGCGGGGATTCGTCGTCGCGTGTCAAGTTACCTCTGTAGAGCGGGCTTGGGGATGATGACTGCAGCCCTGCACCAAGCATGCGTAGCGTCACTGTGGTGTTCCGCACTGCAGTATTTGGTTTGGACAGTCCACCACCACTGGATCGAAAGGCCTCCGAAACCGTTCCTGCCACAGCCTCGCGTTGTGCAGCGATTCTGGAAGGAGCTGTGCCTCAGTGGGTGCCGGCAGTGCGACGTCAAGCTGGGCATGCGGTTGCGGCTGTCCGAACAGCACAGGAGAGACAGGCGCAGTGCGACGCGACTCTGGGGGCAGCAGTAGTAAGACGTTCGTTGTAGGTAGGTAGGACTCGTAAGCCTCCGAAGATGTTTTAGCTCCTCCTATACGCAAGATCCATGATTCGGCGCCTTCCACAGTGCGACTTTTCCTTTCCGCTTCTTCCCTCTTCCCACTTCCAGGTGTCTGCTATGCTGTTCTCGGCTTCCTCTCGCTGCAGACACAAGGTAGAGACCACGGCGGGTGATTCAAGGCGCAGTGAAGCGCTTGGTGTCGTTCAAAGTCGGATCGCGGTTGGAGATTACAGCGGCGGTCGTGATGAAGCCAGCGACAGCGCGTCAGTCGCAACACAGTGAAGACTGAGAGCGACACGGTGTAGGGGACAGACAGGAGGTATGCGATGCAGTGCGGTCAAGAAAGGGCACAGGAAAGGGCACGGTACGTGACCAGACAGGCGGTGTCGAAGAAAGCAAGACGGACCGGTTCAAACTCAATCGATGCTGCTAAACGCCAGGAACCGCGAAAGTGCCTGTCGTTGTTGATTAAGCGGCGTATCGCCCTGCAATCATCATCAGAATGAAAAGGAAAACACACGGGCGTCAAGGCAGGACGGTACGGTACGGTATTTGGCAGATCGCAACGACTGCAACGCGAACGGGGAGCGCACCAGGTGTGTGCGATGTGATTGCTGGGAGGAGGTATTTGGACAGACGGAGGGAGTTGCCGCGGCTGGTTCGCGACAGGGGGGACGGGGTACCAGGCAGGTGCAGCAGGCAGGGCAGGGCAGGGCAGGGCAGGACAGGGCAGGATATGGTAAGGCAGGGTAGGGCAGGGTAGAGGGGGGTAGGGCGCTGTAGGTACAGTAGAAGTCTCGAGCCAATGACAGCAGAGAGAGACGGAGACACAAGCGGAGGGGATTGGCTTCGATTCTGATCCCCCAATCTGATTCTGTCTGGTTCTGGTTCTGGTTCTGGTTCTGGTCCTGATCCTGGTTCTGATTCTGATTCTGTTCCTGATTCTGGTTCTGATTCTGATTCTGACTCTGACTCTGATTCTGATTTCTGGTCTGATTCCGAGTCCGACCCCGGCCCTGCTTAGGGTCAGGGTTCAGGGTCCGCCACCTCCACCGGACAGGATTAGCCGATTCTTGCACCATCCCGCGCTAGAAGCCTGATGGCCTGAACCGTCCCTCGCCCTGACTCGCGGGCGGGTAAGGGCCATCGTCAATCCCAGAGGAACAAAAAGCATCCGATGGCATGGGATATCCTCCGCGAGATCGCATGCCCCCTCTGTCCCGCGTGCGAGTGGCACGGCATGTCCACGGACACACACTGCACCGCACCGCACCGTGCTGCACTGGGTGCGCCCGCGAGACATACAGTGTGGCCCACACAATACCGTGATACCGAAGGGAAATGGTAGCGTGGAGCCCCTGTCTGATGCGCGCGCCCGAACCCTGCAGAGCGCCTTTGGGTGATGGGCGGTGGGTGGTAGGTGGTGGGAGACATCGGTGGTGCTGGTGGGAACTGCTAGCCTGAGGCCCCGCCCGCAAGTCCATGGGTTGCCAACGGGTTAGGCTGAACAAGGCAGCCATCCGCCCACTGCCTCTTTTGCCTAATGGCTCTAGCCTACCGACGCTCTGCCTCTGGCCTTGCCGCGCTATAGTCATGGTGCGGTTATCGTCACAAACCCCCTACTGTACAGACAGGCCACACACGAGAGCTACTGGATTGCGGTCTGACTCTCTCTCCCTCGCCTTCTCCCTCTCTCCCTTTCTGTCTCGAGAGACAATCGCGGGAGTGCGAGCTCACTGCATTAGTCTCGGGAGTGTACCGTACGCTCCCGGCTCAGTGCTGATGATGTCCTCGATGCTCTCTCCACCCCCCCATCTGCTGGCAAAAAACCAACCCACCTGCCTAGCTGAGCTGGGACGGGAACAGACCGCACGAGCTTCACCGCGCGAGGCACTAAGGCACTTCGACCTCAGAGACTACTGTGAGGCAGGACACGGCACGGCACACCGCCCTCTCCCACGTCGCTGCGTCAATACTGACTGCCCACGCCGATGCCTAGCCCATCTTTTCTCCCTGGACCTACGTTTTTAGCCTGGGGGTCTTGTCCGCTCGCACTGGCCCATCATTTCTCCGTCCACATTAGTGCTCGCTCCATCACTGCCATCGCTGTGGACGCTGTCGTTGACACTGTTGTCGGCTCCCATCTCCCCAGCAACTTCCGTACTGCTCACATGGCTGATCGTGGGATTCCAACTGTGACGATCCAGACCGCCTGCCATCTCCAACAATGGTGGCACAGGTCCCGTCCCACCATCTCGAACCAAACTGCCTGGACATAGCAAAGGACTCGGGGGGTCACTGCCTGCTGTAGGGCGCGCCGCACCTGCCTCAAGGCTCCGCCGCCCCATCTCTTACCCCACCCTCACCCTGCAGGCAGCAGTAGGCAGCAGTAGGCAACAGTAGGCAACGGCACAGTTGACGTGACGCGACGTGACGCGGGTCCCTACATAAGGCACGGTGACGCCGCCCCCTCTACTCCTGCCTAAGTGTCTACGCCGTCGGTTTCCATCCGAGTAAGATCTGCTCTCACGTATGCGCCTGTCTTACAGTGCACCAGCAGTGTAGGCAACACTGGCGGTGTGATACCGCACCCTTAGCACAGAGACATGCCTGGTGAGCCTCTACAGTGGCTAATGGAGAGTCATGATCGGGACGATGGCATACGTCAAAGAAGTTCGTGCTGGTCATGAGTGTAAGTGCGTCAGCTACCTGATTGGGCCTCTCCGGCCCATCTCGTCCTTTATATGCAGAAACACCGTGAAATGTACAACAGGGGAAACATCCATATGCCTGCCAGCCAACTAAAACACCCACCCCCCACTGTATGCCGTAATCCCAAGAACAGATGGAAATACTTAAGTGATGCTGAGGGGAAGTTTCCCACTACTCACAGAGTCTCCCATCCACCTGGATTATTGTCACTCTCCAACTTCCTGCTGATGACGCTCGGCACGCCATGGCCCAGCCAAGCCTCACGCAGTAAGCGATCGTACCGCTTCTGGTTCAGGAAGAGCTGGTGGTGCCTCCGCAACGTCGGGTCAGGCTCGCCGTGCTTGTCGAGGTACGGCGCGTGTGCGTAGCTGCCGTTGCCTGGCCCGTGGGTGAAGAGCACCATGCACTTCCTGATGGTGATGAAGATGCCGATCTTGCCCCCGCAGCGCCCCATGTGCTGGAAGCAGCCGCCTTGGGTGCGGTTCTTCATGCAGCAGAGCGCCTGCGAGCAGAAGATGGCGCCGCAGAACAGGCAGACGGCTGGGTCCGTGATCTCCCTGCCGGTCGTCGGGCAGCGTCTCTTGATGGCTTCTTCGGTCAGGGCATCGTAGGTGCCTGGCAGCCCGATGAGCTCGAAGATGGCTGGGTGCGGGACCATGGGTTTGAGGTCGTCGAGGTCGCCCAGGGTCTCCTGCTCCCCGGCCTGGTTGATCCAGTGCGCTGTCATGTCCCGCAGGTTCCGGCTGCCTGGCGAGGCCCGCGAGGTGAAGATTTGGCAGAGCTCGGGGATGCTGTGGATGTGGAGGAGCTTGGTCAGGCGTTCGAGCTCGGGGGTGTCTGGGTCGACGTTGTAGGGGCACTCGAAGTCGAGGCCGTAGCGTATGTAGATGAGAATCATGCCCTTGCGCAGGAATGTGAGAGCATACTTTTCCGCCAGTCTTGACACAAGCGCGAGATTGTGCTCGTTGACCGTCGCCTCAACACCGTCAAACACTTCGGTTTGCGACCAGATTTCCTGCACCACTGATGCCAAGTGCTCGTTTGCAGAAGTGGAGCCCTGTAGGCTGAGGTGAGGCAGGATCGAGGGATCCGTGATGGATTTCTTGTGTACGTAGATGGACTTGACAATCTCAGCCCAGCAGCAGAGCTGTAGGACACTCACGGCCTCGTCGACCTTGGGCGACATCAGAGCCAGCCAGTCAGAGAAGAACAGGAAGGTGTCCTTTGCAAAGAAGTGGCCGCCCGTCCACTCGCTCAGATGGACCTGTGTTTCCGGCGAGTCGACACAGAAGAGCGCTGCCGCCATGGCATCTTGTCGCTTGCTTGCTTCGGCAATCAGTGTCGACCTGTTCTGTAGCGCATTGACCGCGAGATAGGATTCTATGGTCTCCGAGAGGATCCTTAGATGCACAACCGCCTGTTCTGGGATGTCCGTGATCAACGACGTCGCAAGTGGATCGTGGTTCGTACCCCGGTGTGCGATCTCAAGCGAGGTGATGGTGTACCCTAGCGTCCTCGAAAGCGGGCTGAAGGCGCTGGACAAGCTATCAACTTGCTGGTTGCGGTTGTACTTGTGCAGACCGTTTGCCTTGATGGCTGAATCGATGCGATCATACGCCCGCAAGAGATCACCGGTGCGTGACTGGGACTCTGTGGGCGAGGATGCAAGTACGTTCGGTGGAAGTTCAGTGCTCCCCGTTGAAGGTGTGTTTCTACGGAAGAGGTCTGAAATCCCCGAGAAGCTAAGCCCTCTGCCACCTCTATACTGAGACTCTGCTGCTACCGTCACTCGTCTATTCTGATTTGTGAGCGACAGATCTGCCATGCTCGATACGAGTGAGGGTGCAAACATGCCGTTGACATGCTGATGCGCTCGTTCGGTGAACTGCGATTCGCTTGCCTGGCGATGGCTTTCGGAGGCGTCTTCGTCTAGAAACGAGAGGTCGGGTGCATATTGGTTCCGGCACTTGTCTAGCCAGTCAGAGAATGGTCTGGCAGCGTGCAACTCGTATTCTGGAGTACACTCTTTGTGCTTCCAGATGATGGGCATGAACGTATTGCCAAGTGCTTTGCATAGAGGGCACACGAACTCCTTGTGCTGAGTGTTTTCTGGATGACTCCTTGCAATCTGCTGAGCGTGCCTCCGCAGCGTAGCAGTGAGGTACAACTCGAAGCAGCTGAAATGCATGATGTGGCCACAGCTGGTGGCTACAGGTCCCTGTTTCGATGCCTGCTCCACTGGGAAACCCTTTGAAAGCACTCTCACGTCTCGGGACACTGGACCGTTTGGGCCCTGCTTCACGACCGTCTGCTTGTTTTTGCCAGCAATCCCAAAGGGCCTTCGTTCTTCCGCAGAGCGATCGAGACTCTCAGGCACATCGAGGACCTCCTGCACGAAGTCTCTGACCTGTCCATACTGGTCTCCAACAGGTTCCTCCATGGGCGTTGATCGAAGGGTGTTGCTCTCACCGAGAAAAGCAAACGTACCGAAGAGTCTTGAGTCATCAGTCTCCTCCTGGCAGAGTATGCAAGTTCCGGTCGGGAAACTCCACTTCTTCCGTGTTCCGCCCTCATCGTTCTCGCCAGCCATAGACATCTCATCATCTACATCCTCGAAGTTGTCATCGAAGCTAGACAGACCTTGATTCTGAAGAAAGCTGTTCTGTTGCTGCTTCATCTGAGCCATGATCCTTGCTTGACGAGCGAGTGCTTCCTGTTTCTTGCGGTCCTTTTCGTCAGCGGAGAGTGAAGCGGGAGAGCCTGTATCTGATCGGTTGAATACATGACTCAGTGGGCCCATTGATGAGGCCAGACGATCTGGCTGGCTCCTTTGCATCTTTTTCAAGATATGGCTAATGGTAGGATGACAGGAAGCATACTCATCGTTGGATGACAACTTCACAAGCAGCTGGAAAATGGTAGAGGTGGTTGAAACGTCACCGTGACCTTCTGCTGCAAGTCGAACAAACGCTCCTCCGTTGCTTGAACTCTCATTGACCGCGATCACGATCAGATGCGAGACCATGTGTAAGAAAGTCTCGATCCTTGTCGCTTGCAGTTTAGTATCTGGGTTGGGCTGATCTGCATAGCGAAGGGCTGAGGATATAATCTGAGCAAAGAGCGGCGTCGTCGTGAAGTCGGCCAAGTGCACAAAAAGGCCCTTCTCGACCCGATCAAGAGTGGGCTCAAACACCACATCCTCCACCTTCTGTCCCGTCTTGCGCGCAATGTAAGTCTTGTAAACGCTTTCGGCCTCCTCTCTCTGATTTCGCGAGTAGTGAGCATAGTAAGGGTCCACCAGCTCGATGTACTCTGGCTTGAGCTTAAACGTGCCAGTGTCTGACAGTCCCTCCGGAGGCTGATAATTTGTCATGCCCTCTAATACCCGACCGAAGTCATCGCTTTCAGCTACCTTCTCGGTAACCTTCAGGCTCAGGTCAGAGAATGACAACGGCTTGAAGCAGAGAGCATGCGCGATGTCGTGCTGTAAAATCTTGTCACTCTTGTCTTTGCTGTCGATACCCAGAACCAAGTTTCTCCTTTCACTGAGAGCAACGACCAGAAGGTGGAAGAAGTCCTCTATACAGTCAAGCTGCTGGGACTCTTCGAAACCTGGCACGACAGAGTGGTCACCCTTGACCCAGCTACCGATCTGGAAGCGATCAACCATCTGTGCAAGAGCGTACTCTCCAGGCCGCTCGTCACTTCCTCCAAGCACAAGGTTTGCTTGAACCATGAGAAGGTCGCGCTGATAGCCCACGTCCCGATGTGATACGCTTCTATATGTGGCGGCTTGATGACGCAGGGTGATCCCGTTGCGTACCCACATGCCAGCTTTCATTTGTGCGAGCCAAGCACATAACCGGATCGGCATATCAAAGATTCCGCCCATCAATTCCCCTGCTGATAATGTCTGCACATACTTGGGCTGTGCGCGAGATCTTTCGCTGAATGGATCCTTGAGGTCGTCTGGGGTGAACGTGAGAAGTGCCTTCAATTCAGCACGATCCAGAATGTGACTGCCATCTTCAATAAGCCAGCTAAGTAGATAATGCAGAGGATGATGGAATGACATGGGGTCCGACTGGACCGTGTACTTCGGCACCTGGTACGTAACACCCTGCGCAACAAATGGGCCAATTGTATGGAAAGTGAGGTCTTCCTTGAGCTCTGCCTGTTGGAAGCGATGGCGCTCGTATCCGAAGCTGTTAATCATGGTGACCTGCGCCACGTTCCGAATCGCACGTTGCAGGTTCCCGTCCTCCACCATGCGCTGAGGTTCAAAGGACACGGCAACTTGTTTGCATAATTTGTTCATTTCTTTCGTGATCATGCTGGCTGAAATCCAGGCGTCACTCTCATACTCTACATGCTCACCAAGGGCCCGGACGTTTGGACAGATACCCTGGTGTAGCTTTGCAAGATCAAGGAATTGGAGAAGGTATCGAGGCTCGACTCTCATCCGATAATGGATGAACTCGCTTTGGAACAGCCAGCGTAGGTCAAGGAAGAAGTGAAACATTCGTCGGTTAGTGACAGCGCCGACGTCAAAGGCGAGGGTGGCTTTCGGGGAGACGTCTTCTGGAAAGCCAACTTGGCGTGTCGTTAAGAAAGTGTATAGGATAGCCATCAAGTTTGTCAAGAAATTGCCGCGATCCACAACTTCCTGCGTTATGGTGGGCGTGGTGAGCATTTGAACACTAAGGTTGATGATGGAATGGTCAGGCTCTCGATCCGCGATCAGGTATAATTGGGCAAGATGAGTGTACAGCCCTGCAAAGCGAAGCCCGAGTATGCGCTTGAAGTGTGGTATAGTTACGACGGTAGTAATGTATAGATGGCGCAGCTGTATCCTGAGTGTCTTCCAAAGCCGTAGGTCGTACAATATAAGGTAGTCCAGTCTCACCTGTTGACGAAGGTCTTCTGCTGGATCACTTGGCCTAGACGTTTTTACCCCATCCGGTTTCTCCAACCAATGTCTCCCAGGTCGAAGCGGCCGCCGCCTCTCTTTCACTTTAGGTGTCTTAGGAATGTCGCCGAACGGCGTCTTTGCCTGGTGGCGGGCAGTTTCAGCGTTAGCTTCACCATCCTCTGACTCTGCTGGTGTGAAGAGCCGTCTTCGCTGAGGTGGTGGAGGTGGCGGTGGCGGGGGTGGATATCCTGCAATCGCAGCTTCCAGCGTCTCGGTGACATCCTCTTCGCCTTCCACGAAATCAACGTCCATGTCGCCCTGCTCTCGATGGGCTAATGCTGCGGTCGCCGCAGAGTGGAGATCACCGAACTCGATCTCCATCTCCTCACCATCCATGTCTTCGTCATCGTCATAGCCATCGTCAAGGTCATCGTCCTCATCTTCGTCATTATCATCAGCTTCGCCTTCGATCTCTACGCGAATCACATTGGCTGCAGCAAATCCCTGGACAAATGTCCGGTAGCGTTTGCGCATGTTCATGTTTTCCTCGTATTCATGATCGTCAATACCTGATTGACCGATGTCTCTGTTCGTGCCCTCGCTGCCCAGTCGCCAACCCTTTAGAAACTCCTCACACACAATGTTACGAAGTAGATATGGATCGTCACCTACGCTTGCACCTGATATGTCTGCAAGCCAGTCAATTATGGTTGCGCACATTTGCTCTCGAAAGGTATCTCGTGAACTGCGGATGGTCACCGTGACCTTGAGCTGCTCAATTATACTGGACATCCTCAATAGGTCCTGCAGATCTGTGCCGTATTGTATGATGCTTCGACCAACATCGTTCACTTCCATAGCCTTTTCATACCCAAACTTCTTCCTTTGGGAACAGGCTCGTGCAACTTGGTTCTGTACGTCGTCCACGGTATGTTTCTCGTCGTTCCATAACACCAGGCAATACTCCTTGCATTCAGGCTCAGGCGCTCCTCCATACCATGCTGACAGTCGAGACAGTCGTTCATCTTGAAGGATACCCTCTTCAGTCTTGGGTAGCCGCAGCTGCTCAGGCGAGCAGGAGAACACGTCACATAGATAGTCAACACATCGCCCGATAGTCATTCGAATTGACTCCACCAGACCGACTGGCAGCGTCGAGCCAACAGATGTAGCTGGTCCCTTCTCCTTCTCTTTCCCGCTTTGTTTGAGCTCTTCTTGTGCATCCTCTGAGTGTATAGAGCACCTCATCTCCCTCCGCCAAGCCTCATGGTCACCACAGTCACAACACCCGCTGTTACCGGGGGAGACAGAGATGAAGACGGTATGCCCCTCGTGGTCACTGCTTTCGAAACATCTAGCGCATAGCACACAGGTGTCATCTGCAGCACATGTCTTGCAATGATAGGTGCTCTCGCCGCTCTTGAAGATGTGTCCACATGGCGTGCCTTTTGCTCCAGCCGTGTATTCTGCTCCATCGATGGCACCTTGTGCCTCCTTGATCTTCCATGGTATTGACTGGTCTGACGGGACGCCTTGAGGGAATAGTAGTCGCAAGTAGTCGCTCGTGTCGCGTGCTAGCGAGCGGAAAAGCACTCGCCGTATTTCGCAATCTGCATCATTATCGTAGCGGTTGTTGAAGTAGTAAGGTTTGTTGAAAAGCTCGTGGCGTAAGCTCTCGTCGCTGTCCATCAGGCCAGTCATGCCCCTCCGAGTCTGCCTAATACAGTGTGATCAAGTTCGTCAATCTTCGTGATGAGTTGGTAGGTTGGTGGATAATGAAGGTTGCAGTCTCCAGGACTGCAACTTGTTTCGTCTTCACTTTCAATAAGCCTGACTTGTACAGTTGTCGTTATGGAGAAGTACAGAAACTCGAACAGCGTGGCGATATTGAAGACAGAGTTGGAGAAGGTGTTACCCGAACTTATGACACGCGAAGTAGCGGAGGCAACTCTGAACATGCAAGCGGGATGTTCCTTGCGCATGATAGAAGAAAGTCATTGCGCCGTCCCCTACTGAACGATTTGGTTTCCTACACTCGCGGC
The DNA here is from genome assembly GCA_010093785.1 of Polychaeton citri CBS 116435. NCBI lineage: Eukaryota > Fungi > Ascomycota > Dothideomycetes > Capnodiales > Capnodiaceae > Polychaeton > Polychaeton citri. Next base: position 172,753 of record MU003772.1, read on the forward strand.
AAGATATAGCCCACTTAGGCTCTGCACAGACATGAATATTTATCTCTTACAGATATAGGGATATCCAAACTATGTGCGAGTGCTTGCTGTCAGACTACACAACTTCGACCTCTTCAGCATGACGTACACGTTTTGGTAGGTACATGAAAGACACCATGTATCACACCTTGATCACTGCAGCCAAAGGAGCCCGGATGCTGTAAATAGTACCGGTAGATAGGGAATAACAAATGTAATTGAAAATAGAGGCAGTGAGCGCATAGGTGTCAGATCGCATATTCTATAGCTTACATCCTGGCATCGCAATATTTACACACTTGCCAGTGCCTCCAAAGGTCTCGAGAGGTCGTGCAGCGCTCATGGAGCTATTTTGCAGTGGGTCTGGCATGGTCTTGCTTGAATGCTTGCAGCGCCGCTGTATCCGTTGATATGACCATGTCTCATCGCAGATCTCCAACACCACAATCGTAACTTTCCCTGACACAGTTTACTCCTCCTCAGCTTCAAGGTACCTGTACTTGATGTCCTTCCATTGCCGCTGTGTGAGAGTGTCAGTGTGATGTAGTGCATTTCGTGTCTGGAACAGGCAGGAGTGTAGACGTACGCCGCGGTTTACCGCATCCCAGACCTTGTTTGCGGCGCTGTCGAAGAGGCTGTAGTCATGTTCAGTAGCTGCTTCTCCGCTTCCGAATACAGATCCGCTTACATCTCAGTGCCAAAGGCGCCAACGAAGATTGTGGTGAGGAAGATGGTGTTCCTCTTGATGAAGGCGCTGTTCCCAATGTCAGTCCCGGAACGTCCGCGCAAAGCATCGAGTAGTAGGGCGCAGGTCGCTTACTTGTAGACGCCGCCGAGAACTCCAGCCATGGCTACTGTAGGGATTGTAGAGTGGTGATCGGGTGTGGAATGAGTGTGCTGGCCGTCTACGAATTCACTGCCAATCTGAAAGGGCTGGCGGAAGGTTCAAGGTTGAGCTTCGAGAAGCGGAAAGATTAGGTCTTCCGTGATTGGCTAGATTTCTCTTACATGGCGCTCGGACCACAAGCAATGGATTCCGTTTCAGCACCCAAGGCAGCCAAATGTTTATGATGTGATCTAGCCTACTGGTATGAGCGATGAGACAACTCCCCAGCAGTGCCACGACTCTGAGGGTTTGATGAGGGTTTTGGTGCTTCTAGTAGAGGTGGACTGAGATCTAGTTACATCTGCAAACCATCTTTTAGCCAACATGAGCAATTCAAGCAGAGTATCCAATTCTGGGATCCAGAAACTCAGTAATGGAGATTCCATAATTCCAGCATCCACTCGCCCAGACGGCACCGTTCGCAAAGAGATCAGAGTACGGCCAGGCTACAAACCACCAGAGGACGTCGAAGTCTACAAGAGTCGCACAGCAGAAAACTGGAGGAGCAGGGGTAAGGGTGGTGTACCTGGTGCTGAAGCATTAAGCACTGATAAAGAAACTGCTTCCAAGGCAGCCGCCAAAAATGCAAAACGACGGGAGGCACGTAAGAAGACCTCTGACACTGAAAGGCAAGAAGAGGGCAAGCCTGTCAAAATCACACAGCAGTCCAGCGAAGAAGCAAAGCCGGTAGACATCCAGCCTGTTGACCCAGAGGCTGAGAAGACTAAGGAAGCTCGCAAACTTGCAAAGAAGTTGAGGCAAGCGAGAGAGCTCAAGGACAAGAAAGAGAGCGGCGACAATCTTTTGCCAGAGCAATTCGCAAAAGTCATCAAAATTAACGAACTTATCAGACAGCTTGACAATCTCGGCTTTGATGCAGAAGGCGAGAAGAAGAGTGAGGCAGATCCAACTGGATGAAATGGCGCATTTGTCAGATGCGACCTGAAATGGTTGACTCATCAACGCTCGAAAATATCGACAGATATTCATGGCTATAGTATCTTCACCTTTACGAATATACCGTCTGCTCGGACAGTCTCCATCAGCCCAGTTGGTGTCTCGGTTCGAAAGTGCACAGCGTCCCATTTAACTTTAACCTGGACAGGGTCCGGCTGTTGTTGAGGCGTGTTGATGGCAGTCTCCTTAGCTTTCTCGGACCTGCGGCTCCACCATGACCTCTTCGTCATAGCTACCGGTCTGGATGGAAGTGGCAACTCTTCGACTATAGGCCTTTCACCAGCTACGGCGGAGTGGATCCGGGCAGCGAACAGTACTAGAGCCTGCTCTTGCTTCCAAAATTCTGTGGTGTCTAGAGGGTCATCAAGCTCGATTATTTCCTGGTGGTCACCTTCGGATTGGACGAGCTCCCCTCGAGGCCTTTGACCTGGGGCATGCATCAGAAGTGACCTTCGCTGACGGCAAATCCACTACTTACCGTTTCCAGCTGGTATAAGAATGAAGTTCGAGTTTGAAAGACCTCTCTTAGCGCGTTCCTGTATCTGAGGAGTAAGGCGATGGGCAACTGCCGACACATGCTGTGCCCTAGATGCCTCGATCTCAAAACGAATACCTGGTGTTGACGAGACGATCGATTCGTCCTTCTCTTGCCGCGAGTCTGTCTTACCACTTGTGCTTTCCTCGTAAGATGGGAGCCCTGACATTGCGAGCGTTGGTAGATTGTGTTTTCCAAACCCACGTGTTACTTCAGGTTTTTCGGTTTTACTGAACTGCTTACAGAGATATAGAAAAGGGGGCTGTACAGCACCACGGCTAGGTCGGCAGCCTTACTTGAGTCTCGTGGGTAGGGTCATAGTCATACTCGGCACTAGCAAGACAAGAGGAAGCTTTTACACGGTCAGCACACTTGCCGTCTTGTGGGGTGCTGCGGACTGCCGTTGCTGCATCGCCCCAGGCAACTCTACTAAACAACCTCAGGCAACCGTGCTAACCGGCTTGGGACCGCGCACGGACCATTGGCTGCAGCCTGCCAGGCCTTGGACCTTCCACTCACTCCGACACAGCCCGAGGGGATGCATTGTCGACCACGGGGCGTCATACCAGCTGTGTGGCCGAAAGGTCTTGCACGAAACATTAATTCCCTCATATCTACTCCTTGAGCTCCCGCGCAGCAATTCTGGCATCCGCCCACGAATGAAAGTGCAACACTTGCTATCGTTGCCAAGCCACCACAACTCAAGACCTCATCTCCATAGAAGGCTAACCCTCAAAGCTTCTTTGATCTCCATACCCATAGCCACTGTTAGCTCGACCTCGTCAAAAAGGCTGCTCCTGGCTGCGGTTGCTCAAACGGCCTACCTGCACCGCCGCTTGCCAATCATGTGCCAGCCACTACAGCCTGCATTGCATGTTGCTGTCACTTGAAGGCCGAGGCCGAGAGCAGCCATGCGGTAGATGAAATCATGACCGAGTCGCGTCGAGGATATATAAATGACAGTTGCACCTCTCATCCAGGCAGCTATCTCTTTTCAAATCAAGAAAACACATAACGAGTTGTGTACAACATCGCTCCTATCGCATCTTTTACCAAAAGATATCAGTCTTCACTTGACCTAGTCACTCATAGGTCGTGTTGTAGTTTTCAGCTCCATCACCATTCTTTCGGTATCAATACCATCAACCTTCACGTCCTGCCTTTCTTTGGTCTGCAGCTCACGTCTGCAGCTTCACTTCGACCAAGATGTGGTATCAGGTATCTGAACCGAACAGCTACCTCGCCGTCACCGGTGCAGGCATTGACAATGTCAAAATCGTCAAGAAATGCTTCGTCTTGCCATTCCAAAAGGTGGCCAAGATCAGCATCACGCCCTTCGACTTCGAAATGACCTTGGAAGCCATGACCAGCGAAAAGCTCCAGTTCTCACTACCTGCAGTCTTCACTATCGGCCCGGACGACACCGTACAGAGCCTGCAGAAGTACGCCACCCTATTGACTGGCAACGCTGATGGACAGATCTCCGAAGGCCGCCTTGCCGTCATCAAGACTGGTCGCGGCCACGTCCAGAACATCGTCAAAGGCATCATTGAAGGCGAGACGAGGGCACTCGTTGCTAATATGACTATGGACGAGCTGTTCAACAAACGTTCGGTCTTCCGCAATCAAGTGATCGAGAATGTGCAGAAGGAGGTCGACGCCTTCGGTCTCCGAATCTATAATGCCAACGTGAAGGAGCTGAAGGATATGGGCGACTCTAAATACTTCGAGTCCCTCTCTCGCAAGGCCCGCGAAGGTGCCGTGAGTCAGGCGCAAGTCGACGTAGCTGGTGCCAGGATGCACGGCCGTGTCGGTGAAGCCGAACGGGAGGGCGAAGCAAAACAACGCATTGCACAGATCAATGCTAAGACCGCTCTGGCTGAGACTGACCGTAAGGTTGAGAAGGCCAACGCAGATCAAAAGCTGAAGAAGCGGGAGATTGAAATTGAGCGCGATTTGAACCTCGAACAGATTGCTGCCCAGCGTGCAGGAGAAGAGCGAGATGCCGAATTGCAAAAGGGCGTCGAGCAGAAGCGTGCAGACATGGAGCTGGAACGTCAGAGGGCGGAAACTGTTACAAAAGCCAAGATCGCTCGTGAATCTGCCGAGCAAAAGGCAGATGCAGATCTATACTCCCAGAAACAGAAGGCGGATGGTCTCAAGTACAACCAGCAGATGGAAGCTGAGGCGATCCAGTTTCGCGCACAGAAGGATGCAGATGCTTCTTTATATAAGAAGACACGTGATGCAGAAGCCGTCTTGTTCGCCAAAGAGAAGGAGGCACAAGCGATGCTGCTTCAACGCCAGCGCGAAGCTGAAGCCCGGGAGCGCGATGCTGAAGCCAACTTTACCGTACGGAAGCGTGAGGCTGAGGGACTGACGGAGATGGCAAAAGCTTATGGTGCCCTCGCCTCTGTCCTCGGCGGCCCACAGGGTCTGATCCAATACCTCATGCTTCAAGATGGAACATACGAGAAGCTCGCGACTGCAAACGCAAAGGCAATCAACGGCTTGCAGCCCAAGATCAACGTGTGGAATACTGGTAGCCAGGGGTCAGAAGGTGTAATGGACCCCACAGCACCAATCAGAAATCTGTTTCAGTGTCTACCTCCAATGCTATCAACAATCCAGGACCAGACAGGCATGCAGCCGCCATCTTGGCTAGCAAGCATGCCGCAACAGCAGCAGCAGCAACCACCCCAGAATGGTCAGATGACGGCAGAGGAGAAGGCGGCGCGGAAGCAAAAGCTGCTCTCTGAGAGTCGTACTTAGGTGAATGGCTACCAGGGGGTGCAAAGGCAGTACAATGCTTCTTTCTTTTCTATTCCGCCTTCATTTATCTAATATACGTCACTCTGCTGGGGTTCTTGTGTGAAGGATTGCAGCTGGAAGATTCCCCTTTGTTTTTGTTAGTTCTTCAATACCCTAAGCAAATCTATCCTCATTCCCGTCGAGAGCGCGTGTGCCATGGTGTAGCAGAAGTGACAGACCACCTTGTCCAAGCGAAAGCACAAACCCTCACCCTCTCTCCATCTCAACTTACAGTACCGTCTTTAGACGACACAGCGAGTCATAACAAATGTGCGGCAAAAGGGACAACACGTGATCCAAGAAGGTTCATGCATTACGGTACATATTCTAGAAATGCCAATGCGAAGTTTCCCCAGCCCCATATCCTGGAGTTCGCCAATAATCCCTGAATATCCCAGAGTCTATTGTCCAAATGTGCAGTCGTGGTCTCTTTCGGTAGATAGAGTACGACTATATCAGGCTTGATTCCTGTTACAAAGTGGGTCCTAATAGGAATGTTTTCATTGTCCACCCTCCCCACTGGCAGCTCTGCCACTGCCTCCGGGAGCACCCGTCCCGCCGGCGCCCTTGTTCATCCACCCAAACCAACTTCCCCTATTGGCCTGCTTCCTGGTCTGCTCCTCTTCAGCAGCTTCCTGTACGAGCCTGAGTGGGCGCATCTTGGTGCCCATCATGATCGCGCCACCGGCTCCTACTCTGGAATCTCTGTCGCCACTGCTGGTGATACTTCGTGGTGGGGAAGTAGGGGCAGAGGTCTCTGCGCCAGTGTCGGTGGACGCTTCATTAGAAGATGTGACAATACTCTCTTGGGTTGTTGTAGTGGTGGATTGGACGCTATTACGGCTACTTGTTGTCGCTAAAATCTTGGAATCTCGTTGCTGTTGTTGAGGTTGCAGGGGGTTTATGGTAGTGTTGATGTTGGTGGGTAAACTCTCCTTCTCTGCGATGGTGCTAGGCACTGCCGCTGCTGCACCACTAGGCATACGGCTACCAGCTATGATGCTGCCGCCACCGCCTAGTGTGAGAGATGCTGATGGGCCGAAGAATGAATTGCGTTCCCGCGGGCTGCCGAGGCCTGGGCTTATGGGTCCGCCACCGCTGTTTGCAGGGCCACGGTACATGTTACCTACGACACCAGCGGCCCATTCAGAGTTTGCTCGTCGGTGGCCGCCTCTGACGCTTTGCGATCTGCCTAATGGGATTTGAGGTGCGGTTGTAGGGTTCTCGTGTCGGTTCGGTAATTGTAAGTGGTTTTGTAGTGGCTGGTCGCTCGTCGCCTGACTGAGTGGCCTCGGCTTGGGTCTGGTCACCACACTACGGGCGCGTTGTAGGAAGCCCATGGATTGCTGCTGTTGCTGCTGCTGCTCATTCTCCTGAGCTTGCTCATTTGAATCTTTCGGCGGGGGTGGTGGAGGCAAGTCCTTGTCTGTATTGACCGCCGACTGGGCTCTCCTTGAAGCGGCATGCGGCCCTGCGATAATGTCGGGTGTCTTGTCCAGTATCTGCTCGAACTGCTCGTGCTGCAACAGTCGTGAGATGATATTGTTAATATATAAGGTAAGTGCCTTGTTCTGGTCCCTAAGGCTGTTGATCTCGCCCTGGGCTTTGCGTGTGGTGTCGTCGCCTGCACCTCCCATCATGCTTATCTCGCTCTCATCGATCTGGCTCCCAAGCTCGTCTGCTAGGGTGTTGCCTTGCGTGTTAGCATGCCTAGACGTAGGTCGTGAGGCAGCACTAGTTGATGCGATGCCCCCAGGAGACGGTGGTCGCAAGAACTCGCTATGCGAAAAGTCGCCATTAAGTGTCTTCTCGCTTAGCAGTAACTGAAAGCTCTCGTTCTCCTCCATCAGCCTTGCGTTCTGCATCTTCACGTCGTACATTGTGCGCTCGAGTTCTTGCAATCTGCCACCACCCATGTTCTCCATTTCTACCAGCTTGATCTGAGCCTCTGCCAATTCAAGTCGAAGCCCTTCGATGATCTTGTCTTTCTGCATGACCAGTTTGCTCGAGCTCCTGGAGTCACTGCGCTGCATGCTGGAAGGAGCAAACTCGTGACCCGGGCTCTGGTCACCAGTTCTGAAGTCCATACTTCGTCTGAAACTGGAGTTGCGACTGATGCTGGGCTTACGCTCGTCGTCTAGCCCGGCGCGCATCTCGCGCTGGGCAAGCGTCTCTTTCATGCGTTGTACGCTGGCCTGCAGCTCTTCTTCCCTTGTGATGTTCTCCTCCTTCTCCTTCATGAAAGCCGCCCGTTCATTCTCGTATATCTGTTCAAACTCCCTCCTTGCTCTCAAGCTCTCTTTTTTCTCGTTCTCAAGCTCTTCAATCCTCTCGCTCTGTTCGTGTACCCGTTCGTCCAAGATGCTTTGCTCCTTCAGAGCGTCGTCTAGCTTCAACTGCAGTACAGATGCCTGCTTCTGCTGATTCTGTGTGCTGTCTTCCGCTAGTTGCAACTGTTCCTGCAGCTCCTCCAACTTTGCATTCATCTCGGCCCTAGCCTCGGCAACCTCAGCTGCGCTATCGTCTTTGGCTGCTGCAGGTTTCCTGGCGGCGGCACGTGCAGAAGGCGGTGCTACTCCCGAGCGCACACTCCTGGCTCTATTAATGCCATTGGGCGCGGAGCCTGTGCCAGTGGCAGTCGCGGTGCCCGAAGCCGACATGCGCGAAGGACTTCTGTTAGGATTTGTGGTGTTGATGTTGCTGCTGCTGGTCGAATTGGTAGGATTGGCCGAAGGTCTGCGCGAGTGTGAAGGGGTAGTGGATTTCTTTGGCGGTATCGTGGCCATAGTGTTGGTGGGAAACCGATGGGTTGGGATCTGGCCAGATCAAAGGCCAGCTATTTTCATGTGCGCGCAGCACAGCAGAGCGACTTTGAGTTGAGGTACGTATCAGATATCCAGATGTTGGCGGCGCGTTGGCGCAATCATGGGGCAAATAGTTTTGCTAGGGTTCTCCAAGGATGCTGGCTTATCGGCGGCCACGATTATGCCTACGCCTGGAGGAACTCAAAAGTGATCTGCTGCTAGGAAGAGGCGGTGCAGGGGTTTCTATATTTTGCAACCTGGGATTGCCGGATTTAGGCGATGACAGGTCTGGTGATGTAGCGAAAGTTGGAGTATGCTCGAGGAGTGCAGATGCTGGCAGTGTTATTGTTGTGTTGGTGTCTTATGTGTTTTTCGTGTGTTATTGCGCGTGATGTCTAATATTAAGCAAACACCGGGCGATTTGTTCAGTAATTAGTGCAGCAGATTCAACAGTAATGCGAGGGCAAGGCCGCAGGCGGCAGCCGCAGCAGGACTAGGGGAAGGAAGCAGGGTCTGACGGCTGATCTGATTCAATCTGATTGTGCCATCGACTGATTGAATAGAATCAAAGGGCATGGAGTGGAGGCATCCCGTAGTGATGGATCGATTGGCTTCGTCCCAAGGTTATTCTGGCATGCCTCGGTCGTAGCCGCGACGACGGGTGCACGCCAGCATCCATACCGTTGAAACGCCTCTCGCGCTGTTTGTATACAGAAGAACCCGACCACCATATCATTGATTGCTTTCGTGCGTGAGGGCACGAGCCGATTCACTTCGTCACCCCTGCCTCCCTGCAGCGCTTCAACAATGGCTTGTGCATATGTGATGTATGAGGACTTCTGAGAGATGGAAGACTTTCTGCAGTGCTAGAGAGAACTCAGCGTTTCAAGAATCAAGAAATGTGCTCTCTCCACTTTGTTGTACCCTGGCGCATTACACGAAACGCTGGCAATGAAGGCATCTGTCATTCTCGTCTGTCGGTAGACCTACAGGTAGATGTCTCTCCTTCAAATTGGCTGTACTGCTTGTGTACTGAATTAACTTAGGTTTCCACGATGAGGAGCCAGAGCCCCACCTTCGGCCCAGAACACCCAATCCATTCCCTCGCGATTGACCCTTACTAATAAGTGTAATGTACTAGTACACATCCACTGCTCCGTAACGATCCTTTGCATCTTGTAGAGATCGCTAGCTACAATACGCTATTACGTTAAGGCTGCCTCATCATATCTATAGTGGACCAATCCGCACCACTTTCATCAACATCCAAGCACGGTGCTGTCGTCACATTGCCATCGCAACCGCTACACCAGTCGACTGGATGAACAGTACGGTAACAATGAAGGTAGCCAAAGTATACACCTACCCTATCAAATCCCTACGTGCGTTCGAGACCCCTTCAGCAGAGGTTACACGCCATGGGTTTGCGTATGACAGGCATTTCATGCTGCTGAAAGTCCTCCGCGACGACGACAACCCTTCAAAGCCAAGCTACAAGAACATGGCGGTCGCATACTTCCCAGAGTGCGTCTTGTTCTTCCCTAGCATCCTTTTCCCTCCCTCTTCTACCCTAGAAGACAAACCCCAAGGCAAGATCAGGGTTGATTTCCGTCCCCCTGCGTCGTCCGGACGAGAAGCGCGATCAATCGAAATCCCCTTGACCCCAGATGTCAGTGGTCTCGATGAGATCGAAGTAGACATGCATCGTAGCCCAACCAGAGGCTACCGCATGGATGAGGACGTCTGCAAATGGTTCAGTGACTGCTTCGGCTATGAAGTCGTGCTGGCTTATCTCGGCGGGAATCGCAGAGGAGTCAAAATGACAACCAGCAGCGACGTGCGCTATACCACAGCCTCAGCTGCAACAGCGCCTGGGGGGTTCCTGTCGTCGATATTAAGCAAGGCAAGCGAAGCGATTCTTGGCTGTGCTGCAGAAGCGAACCAGCAAGAAGAGATCACCTTTGCGGATTGTGCGCCTTACCTAGTCGTTTCGGAGAAATCCATGGACGATATACATAGACGCCTTCCTGACAATGAGAAGATGGACATTACGAAGTTCCGGCCAAACATCATCGTGTCCGGCGCTGAGAAGCAGTGGGAGGAAGACTACTGGGGAGAGGTGACATTTAGTAACGACATCAGAATGGAATGTGCCCAAAACTGCGCCAGGCAAGTTCCCAGGACCTTCAGCCTCTACGTCATGAATTTGGCATGGTGCAGTCACTAACTACATGCCTTTGCAGATGCCAGAGCATAAATATCGACTACGCTACGGGTAGAGCAGGCGAGGGTGAAGCTGGCAAGATGCTCAAGAAGTTGCAGTCAGATCGCCGTGTAGACCCAGGGATGAAATACTCGCCGGTCTTTGGGCGATACAGTTTCCTGCATCCGAGCAGTGAAGGCGCTACCATCAAGGTCGGTGACGAGGTCGCAGTCACAAGGAAGAACGAGGAAAAGACGCGGTTTGGTAAGCTATGACTTGTCATGGGCACATATCTCGTGTAACTGACTATATGGGTAGATTGGGAGGGCATCTGCACCAAATGAGAGGAATACGATACGAATAATTAGGATATCAGGTGAAGCCACGAATTTACGCATTTCCGATTTGGGGGTTCTTAGTTTACTTCGTACTGAAGAGACATTTGGACATACTTTCCAATCAATGGCTGAGATGCCGATCCCTATTGCTTTGATCGTGCGGTCAACTAATAGGGAGAGATCGAGGGAGCGTGAACCATATGGACTCGGAGACGTATGGTATAGTTTGGAGCCTACATTCAACTGGTTTCAACCATGTTTCACTCCAACCTTAAGAAGCTCCAAAGGTCTTGCTCATCCTCCACAAGCTCTCGGTAGGACTTACTCTTTAAAGCCAGCCCTAAACTTCTTTCAACTTATCGCTATGTGCAAAAGCCGGCACGTCTATTCTGCCGTATTGTCGAGAGTTGTCTGTGCTGTGAGAAAATCTTGATGTCACTGATGTGACTGCATCAAACTTTCAACTGGTCTATCTTGCGACAGAAAATGGGTTTCGCGACAAGGTTTGGTCAGGATGAATCAGGCATGCTGACGCTGGTAGTGCATCCTCCTCAAATACATTGCTGTTGCTGTTGCAAGCCATGTTGCTCCTTGAGTGTTTATCTACGGTTTTCTTTCGCTATAAGACCACGATGGCATCGATAAAGTCAAGCTTTCAGGCACGCTCCTGGAATAGACATGAATTCCTCGTGTCCACCGACTCGAGCTTTATCCCTTTGTCGGAGCTCATTGAGATCTTCGACTCCAACGACCTTTGTTGGGCAAGAGCATTGCCTTCTGAAGCAATGCGGGAAATGCTCGAGAATTCACTTTCTTTCGGGTTGTACGAGCAGAGCCAACCCGGCACCTTGACAATCCCCGCTTCAGATTCGAAGTTTATTGGCGTCGCTCGATGCGTGACCGACTTTGTAACATTTGCGTATCTAACTGATGTGTGGGTTGATCCGTCATACCAAGGGAGAGGACTGGGAAGCTGGCTAGTTCAATGCGTACAGGAAGTTCTTGAGGCAATGCCACATCTGAGACGAAGCTTGCTGTTTACAGGAGACTGGAAGAGATCTGTTCATTTCATGAGAAGCTAATGGGCATGAACCTGATCGAAACACGGCGAGGCGAAGGTCTGGCAGTCATGGAAAGTAAGGGAAGAGGCCACCCAAGCTATGGCCACGAAGGTACTGCCTACGGTCAGTATTGACAAGGCCCTCTGGTGTCAGGTACCCTGAAGGAGTTGGTGCTATTGATGACTGCGCTAGACTATTAGAATAGTCAGTGAAGAGCGTCACATATCGACAAGGTCTGTGATTCGGAAATCTGTCTTTGACCACGACATTAGCTCATACACATCCATTTTGTGCATTTCCACAGTCGTTGTATCTCTCTCTAACAGACATATATCTGTAAACCCACTCGAGGACTCAATACAGAAAATGCCGTGCGAACATGCTGAAAACTAGACTCGTTCAAGTTGATAAATCCAGATGCTGACTTTGGGCCGACCGAGCTTGCGAGCTCCCAACGGCCATCACACTTGTCCCAAATCTTAACCTGACACGCACTGATCAGTCGCCTCTTACGTCGGCAGCCCAAGAGTCAGCCATGGCCTGGACAAGTGCAGTGGTAACGGCCCTCCCCCTCATGATTGCGTCTTCATTGCTCTCGGGCGGCACATGCAGAAACAAGACAGGTCGACCAGGGCTCCTCCCACCCTCGATCTCTCCGCTTCTCCTTGCAAAATAGGCCAGGCTGTTGAAGTAGATGAAGTCGCATAGGTAATGGCCAGCATCGTAACTCATCCTCACGTCGGTGATTTGGTTACCATTTTGATTTTGCTGCTGGGAAAACGCCTCACGCGGTGCCTCGTTGACATTACTCTGCCAGCGCTTGAAGACATCCTCGAACTGGAGTGAAGTGGCCATCTTGGCTGGACAGTCGGGATACCACTTCTGCCCGTCATCGGGTGGCAATTTCCGTTTGTCCAGGTCGTTGTTCCTGTCGTAGCCATCACGGTGGGCGTAGCGTTCTATGGCGTAGTACTTGCGTCCTGACGCCATGCCTATGTGTAGGACTATGTCGACAGAGCCGTTGTAGGAGTCGTGAAGAACTGGAACAAGCTCCCTGACATCATCATAGCTCACGCGGATTGGGCTGCCGTAGCCAATTATTCGGATCTTGACAGACTCTTCCGGTGCAGATGAGAGGTACTCAGGTAAAGATCTAGCAATCTCGAAGGAAGGGTTCACAGGCCATTCTTGTTGGAATGGCTGGTGTGGTCTTCGTTAGCACTTGATGTCTGCAAATGCTTGCAATGAGAGACGTTGTATTTGATTGTCTACGTACACCAAAACCTGTGACAAGCACTGTCACTACCTTCGACTCAGGTGTGTGGCCACCGTCCATCAGTGGCGGCGGTGCCATTGTGATTGTGTGCGCGTCTCAAATTAGATGCTATTGATTTGATGAGAGAATTGGGGCTGCCAAGATGGTTAAGCACGAGATTAATGGATCAGCTCGAGTACCTCGGAGCAGTAAGCATGACTACAAGAAGAGTCTCATGAAGTGCTGTTTTCGCACAGTGTAGCAAAGCACAACCCGCGCCTCTGTTATTCCCGAGGTACGATATATTCAGATGCGTGACGCACTGTATAATAACAGCTTTGCTCCACGCGCTGCTCGTGGCTCTATCGTTGCGGCAGGCGATCTGCACGCTAAAGAAACCCTCCAAGCCCAAGAAACATACGGTCGAGCAGCGTTGGGCGAAGCTAAGCTGCCTGTTTTGGATTAGCGCTTTAACCAACCCATGCATTTAACGATTGCATAGAAGATATCTTCATGCTTCGCTGCTTGCTTCTTCTTGAAGATGCACCCTCCACACCATTGTGTGAAATTGTTGTGCAGCATATCGTATGATGCTATGCTGTCAGCTTCAATCTCCAATCCTAATTTCTGCAGCCTTTCGTAACCGGTTCATGACCGCAGCAGCAACATCCCCTTCGTGTTCGTCAATGCCCTCAACGAATATTGCATCAACTTCTTTTCTATCTAGATCTCTCAATGCTGAAAAGATGCCTCTGGCAATGTCTGTAGTATCTGCCCCGAGTTCCATGTCTTCAATTCCGACTTTGTCATTATCGCAAGACACTTCGTGATGTTGAATTCTCGGCTTAACTTTTCGTTGGTGTTGTACGTCTTGCAGCATACGTGCAAAGCCACGAACGGTAGCATCTGGATCTGCATATCCATTATGGATGCCGTTCGTCGAATGTCCAGCCATTCTGCGAACTGGAGAACGGGCGATTTCGGCTTGTAACTGCCAGGTTTTGGTCCTCACAATACCGATTCTCCCTGACGAACCCGCCTGGTTGTGGATGTCAGTAAAGGTAGGCAGCGCAGTGCCTGCCTCAAACAAGACTACAGTAGCTTTTGGTGAGTAGTGTCGATACTTCATTCCTGGCGCTCTAGGTCTCGAGTCCTTTTCCGAAGTGTCCTTGTAACCAATCTCGGTGTTCTCCCAGCCTGGACATTGGCGCAACTGCTCCAGACTTACGCCTCCCGGTCTTAAGATCAGGGGTGGAGAAGAGAGTCCATCGACGACTGTACTCTCAACGCCTACGTCGCAAGGCCCACCGTCCAAAATCGTCTCGATCCTTCCATCAAGATCAAACGCAACATGTTCTGCAGCAGTAGGCGAGGGCTTGGTTGAGGCGTTGGCTGAAGGGGCAGCGATTGGGCGGTCTGCGAGCTTGATGAGTGCCAAGGCGAGAGCGTGTCGGGGCATCCGTGCGCCGAAAGTAGATAGCCCTGCGGTGACCTCAGGCGCAAGTAACGAATTTTTGGGATTTGGCAAGAGGATCGTGAGAGGTCCTGGCCAGAACTTCTCGATGACAGCTTTGTATATCGAAGGTATAGGGTCATCGGTAGTCGTCGTATCTGCAGCATGGTCGCTCCCGCCTGTTTCAGGGGGCTGCAACATCGCCCTCAGTTGCTGCAACGAAGCGACGTGCACGATGAGCGGATTGTCGGCCGGTCGCTGCTTAGCCTTGTAGATGCCTCGAACAGCCTCACCCCGTGTCGCGTCTGCACCGAGACCGTACACCGTCTCGGTTGGGAAGGCCACGGGCACATTCGATGTCTGAAGTTGCCTGGCGGCCGATCGTACATGTTGTGCGTCTATCGATGTCTGGTCAAGTTCAATGTTGACATCATCCAAAAAATCGTGCTCAGGTTGAAAGGCTGAAAACTTGCCGATTCTCGTCAGATCGACAGGCAAGACTTTCGTCTCAATGCCTTGAGTATGGTGAGACGACATTGTCAGCGATCGATAAGATCGGTTGTTCAATCCAGGGGCAAACGCGATTTTTCGACAACTGAATTCTAAGACTTTTCTAGATTCATCAAGAGGGAACTGAGCGCACAGTCTTGGCGTGACGATCGTTTGCTGTGTTGACAGTCGAGCGAGGTAATGTGAGAGATTGTACATGAACCCGATGCTTGCAATGTGAGTAACGATGACTGGCGGCAGGCTGCAGGAAAAAGTTCATAGCGGTCCGTGCGCCCAACGCCAATACAGGTGACGGTTCAAATGAAGCAGATACACAAATGGACAGGTCGTTAATGAGATCGTGAAGTGCTGCAAGAAGTTGAAAATGTTGAAACATCCATAATTACAAAATCACCCGGTTGAAATGCGCCTGACTGTCTTTCCAAAACCCAGAACATCCCAGCAGTGCTCCCAACAGGCAGCATGATCACCGCGCTCATCACGGATGGTTTTCATCACATCGTAAAATTACACAACACTTAGAATGAAGACATAACCAAGATTTCACAGAATTGCACCACAACTAGCGTTGCGCCCTGCTAATAATCTCGTGCCAATGTGAAGCATCAATTACTCTGCAGTCCAAGGTGAATAGGTTAAAGCATCTCAAGATGGTGCCATAGAGAAGTCGACTTGTTCCTTGAATGTGCGCAGTTCCTCCAACTGTGAAGCGACATCGCCGAGGATTTCAGACATAGGACAGGCTTGCGAAACCATGCCGTCGCGGAAGGGGCGCACCATATTGCGGACAGAAAGTGTGGTAATGCAGGTCTATCATAATAGTTAGCAATCCTGGGGCTGGACATGAGATTTAGTTTTAGAATGACACTCACCTCAATTCTACTGATCTGGTGCTCCACGAAATTAACGAGGAACCGATCAGTAACTTCGCCCTCGCGCTGCTTGGTTCGCTCCAACAGCGCGGTTTCAGGGCTTTTCAACCTGCATACGCCATCTGCGTTTTCGAGACACGAACACAGCATCTCGAGCCGCAAGCTTACGCTCCATAGATCCCATACATTGCCGGTGTCTACAGACAAAGGCGCGTTGCGTCTACCCGCCTGCTTGGCTTCTTCAGCCGCACGAGTTTCAGCCTCAGCCTTCTGCTGCTGTACAACAAGGCGGCCGGCAAGGGAGTGTGGGTACATGAGGTACACGTATTCCGGATTCTCTAGACCCTTCAGTGTGCGCTGGCCGAGATCCTTAACCTCGAAGCCCCAGCTGCTGAGAGACCTCAACTCGCGTCGGATAGTCTGCGACATGAGGTCCTCATTCAAGGTCTCTTCTGAACCCGTCGAATTGGTACGGTCGGTCTCATAAGAGCTTTCTAATAAACGCTGTACTTCGGCGATGAAGTCAGAGGACACGCAGATCTGCCCACCGTCTGCAACGCTCTCAATCCTGGCAGCACGATTAACCATAGGACCAAAGTAGTCCATACGCTTGGTGACAGGGTCGATCTCGCACACTGGTGGACCCCAGTGGATGCCCATACGAACACTTAGACCGCGGAAGATCAGATTGCCGTCTGCATCTTGCACCTCCTCGCCGTGAACCGAGTTCAAGATCTCTTGTGGCCATGCAACTTCCAACAACTCGACCTGTATCTTGAAGCACCAGAGCAGTGCACTCGTGACAGTGGGAAAAGCAACCATGAATGCGTCACCTTCGGTCTTGACTTCGTACCCACCAATGATTCGCAACTGCCGTCGCATGAGTTCATTGTGAAGGCGGATGGCGCTCTGCATCGCGACTGGGTATGTCTCCCACATCATGGTGCTGTTCTTGATGTCCGTGAACACCAATGTCACCAGCCCAGTAGGCGCTTCCACTTCTTGATCCAAGCGTGCAAGTTTCGAGTCGCCCACGTTGTCCCTGCCACGCTTGGTCTTGCGTTGGGGAGTGAAGTAGTCGTCTGGCGAGCCTGATGGGCCCATGCTCATCGACGGCGTCCGATACTGCGCACGTTTGTCTCGCCTTCTCAAGTCGCTGACACCCACCATCATCACCATGATCTTGCCAGTGGCACCAAACGCAATTGCAAGATCTCGAAGCTTTTGTGCCGCACACATGAGATCTCCACGTTCGCTTCGCGCGACGTCCACGGCAAAGTCAGGAGTCAGGTAGTCCCAGAGTTCCCTGCTCGCCAGTAGAATCATCTCGTCGCCCTCCTTGATGGTTACCTGTGTGACATGTGGCGCTGCAATAATGCATGGGGTGAGTTGGACGTAGCCAAATGCCCTGCTGACTTCCAACTGGTCATTCAACTTTCCTTGTCGGGAGACATATCCACCAGCCTCACGAATGCGTCTACGCTCACTGGCTTCAGCAGGGTCGTGCTTCTGGGTGATCATGCGGTGGGTGCCTTCACTCTGGATCAAAATCGCCTGGGCATCGCCAACGTTGGACATGTAGAGTTCCTGCTGGTGCAGATACATCACAGTTGCCACCGAACCTGAATAGATGTCGTCGTGCCCAAGCTCGGGCCCACTGATGCTTCCACGGTGGACGAGCGCACTTGTTGGATGCTCTCTGGCATCAATCGCCTGCACCGCAGCAGTGGCAAGCTCCTTGTTCAAACCCAGGTAAGTCCTACGAAGAGCATCTTGTACTGTCTCGGCTGACTTGAGATTGTCCAGTTCACTAATGAAGTAGTGCTTGAATTTCTCATGCAGGTATTTGGCGACCCTACTGCCGCCACTGCTGAGGCTCTGTCCGTCGAACAGACCGAACAGCGTCTCATCTTCATGCCCTCGGAAGCGCGGTACCACCATGTCGAGAGTCGAGAGATGCTCATTCCGACCAAGAGTGTCCGCCATACCATATGGCATTGAGGTTCCAAGAATCGAGCCTGCGGTCCTTACTCTTCGGTCAGGTGCCTGCTCGGGCACGCTGTTACTACGCAGCGTGACGTTGAGCGTCACGTCCATCAGACCGAGAACTCTCAGGTTTGTCAGACATGAGAAGTCGGTCAAGTCCTTCGCCTCACGTCCAGATAGGTTGTTATTGGTGCTCGGCTTGATTTCCAGCCTCTTGTTGCCGCTCATATTTAGGTAGCGCAGCTGCTGGTTCCAATTCCAGTTCCAGTCATAAGGCCAGTTGGAGACGTTGTATTTGAGATTGTTGCTCCCAACATCCAGGATTGCCAGTTTTCCAACCTTACCTAGTTCCGCAGGCAACGTCTGGAACTTATTGGCGTTAATGTGCAGCACCTTCAGAGAACTCGTCTCTTCCAGATCTTCGCTTGGTAAGGAACTCAGCTCGTTACCACTGAGGTACAACTCTGTGAGATGGACCCAGCGCCTGATGGTCCGTGGCGGGATATCATACAGTTGGTTGTAGCTCACGTTCAAGATCCTCAACTCAGGTAGCATGGCAAGCTCATTGAATACATCATCCTCAAGTCTGTTGTCCGCAAGGAACAGGTGTCGTAGGGATAGGCTGAATGTTGCAGCTAGCCTAGAACTCAGCGTGCTGTCCTTGCGCGTGACAGTAGGTGTGATCGTGCCAATGCTACCAGCAACGCTTCCCGAAGTATTTTGTCTAGACATCATCTGGCCTGGTTTATGGACCGTACCAAGTGAGGGAGCCAGACTGCCTTTCCTGCTGGTAGTGCCGCTGCTAGGACTTGAGCTGACGCTGAGCATGCCCTGACTTGCTTGGCTGGGTCTTCTGAGCTGGAAATCTTCCAATTTGCCTAGCTCTTCGAAATCAGGGCTGGAGATTGCAGGGTTCGGAGTCGTAGCATCTGAGGTCACACTACTCGCTGCTGACGCGTAAGGAGGAGCGGTAGCCGGCTTAGGAAAGTCGGTCAGGACGTTGGAACTGACGTTCAACGTCTCCAATCTCTTTGCAAACCAAAGTTCGCTCGGGAGAGACCCTAGGTTGTTCTCGCGAACGTCAAGGTACCTCAATTCCTGAAGCTTGCCTATCTCGGCAGGTAGACGATTGAGATCATTCTTCGCGATGGAGAGGTATTCCAGTTTTGAGAGCTGTCCAATGTGCCCGCTCAAGCTGACGAAGTGATTCTTGTTGATGGTCAACTTCGTCAATCCGCTCATCTTCGTGAACAACGCATCCGGCAGCTGGCTGAGTTTCGCGGATGCCATGTTGAGAACGCTTAAGCTCGGGACAGCATCCGTGAAATCGAACTTTGTGACAGGATTGTGGTTCAGGAACAGCACCTTCAACTTGGAGAAGCTGCCCTCGAATGTGCTCACGCTGTTGTGTCCCATCATGAGGGTCTCGAGCTTGGGCAGCTCACTGACGATGTCGATATTGGTGATGTTGTTGAATCTTGCATCAATTTCCCGCAGCTTGACAAGCTCCTTGAAACTGTCATCAAACGGCCCTGACAGCTTATTGTTTGTTGCCCAGAGCCTTTCGAGGTTGACGAAGCTGCCAACATCATCAAGGTTGCTTATCAGATTGAAAGACACATCGAGGTCCACCAGCGTCGTCAGCTCTCGCAAGGCGCCGGGGAACTCGGTCAGCATGTTGGAGCTGAGGTTCAGACTCCTCATTGCCTTGTATTCACCGAAGTATGAGGGTATCGACGTCAGCCTGTTGTTCGGTACCTTCAAACTTACCAGCCCACTGAGTCTCCAAAGCTCAGCATGGTCCAACTGTTCGAGCTTATTGTTCGAGATGTCCAGTTGACTCAGTCGCTGAGACAGACTTAGAGAACCAGGGAGTCGCCAAGCCTCGTTCGAATTGAATCTGATTTCTCTCAGCTGTGAACATGACTGGATGAAGTCCTTTGGAATGTCCAGATTCAGGTTGCGGCTGAGATTCAGCGTGATGATCTCGTTTGACCTCTGGTACAATGTGATAGGGATGGTGATGAGGTTGCGGCCAGACAAGTCAATATGGTTGAAACGCTGCATCTTGTTGAACCCAGGATCTCGCTCTAGAGAAGAGTAGCCGCTCATCTTGCTTGGTAGGAATGTGAAGCGGCACAGATATCCGTGATCCTCTCTGCCAAGGTCCTCCAGACGATCTTGGTCTCTGTAGCCGGCCAACTCTAGAAGGCGCTTTTGGATTACCAGTGGCCGTTCATTGGGTTCCAACACTCTCGAAGTGTCCTGCTTCCGCATGACGATCTGGTAGTTGTCAAGCTCATCTTGCAGGAAGGTCTTCTTGGCCATCATGCTGATGAGCTCAGCGGTAGAGGTGTTGAGGGCGGCATTGATCACCGCAAAGGTGCTGTCGGCCCGGAAGACCCGCATGAAATACATAGGTCCAGGGTCGATATCGTCCCGAGCCACACCAACCTCGTCGTCGATCTCACCAAGTCGTTGCACGTTGACATCATTGACCTTCTTGCTTGCCCAGGAATCAGGTGCCACCCACGTTCCAGCAGCGTCATCTTCCGTCTCGGGTTCTTTGTTCACAGGTTGCTCGCCTGTGCAGCCAGTGTATATCTCGTTTACACCTTGTGCAGGTGGTGTTTGCAGTGGTTGTTTGTTGTCCACGATGCCCTCCATCTGGCTCATGTCGGTATCAAGGAGCCAGAGCGCATGTGCCTTGTCCCCCTCGTGCTTGTTTGGATCCTTCATTGGTAACTGCGGCGTTTGGTTGCCCGTGACAGTATCGCCACGCTTCGACTTGAACGGTAGCTTGCCCCTTTTGCCGCCTTGTTCGCTAATACTTGGCTCCGGTCGTCTAGACGATTTGGCCGCTGAAGTCGACTGCAAACTCAGTGTGCTCCCTCCTTGACCCACATTGTCTGCCCCCCCCTTATCGTTCTTGTGCCGGCCGGTAAAACGGTCGAGAAGGCTCCGCTTCGTGTTACCAGGTTGGTTTGGGCTCCGGTGCGATTCTGTCAGCCTGCTGCTGCCGCTTTGCATGCTGGGGGTTGGACTCTTGTTCCTCGGTCGCAATGTCTGCTGTGACTGTACGGTATCGCGACGCTGGCTACTGAAGGATTGCTCCCGGGAGGTGCTCGGTCGTAATGGGAATCCAATCCCAGATGACGGCTTCTCATCGGAAGACTTGTTATGACGATGGCCTGGCAGGTGCAGTCTATGGTGGTGTTTGGAAGGGCGATGGCCATTGTTGGTCTGCTGTGAACTTGAAGTGCTCGACGGGTGATGGTGATTCTGTAGGGTCAGCTCTTGTTAGCCAGAGTTCAAAGCGGTCCTTCTTCAACCTTGTCATGTTTGCCTTCCGCAGTTTCCAAAGGTCGTAGCGGTTCTTTTTAGAGAGGCACTTACCTCGGGGTCTTGATAAGCCCAGGGTGTGACTTCACTCGAAGGCTGAGGGCCTGGTGACCTTGGCCTTGAACTGCTTGGACTCGGCGGCTCAGATCCTCTGAATATAGCATCGTTCATTGAGTTGTTCCGGTTGCGACTCGCAGCAGCTCCTCCCATCCCTGGTGCAAAGGTGGGCAGATTCTGCATACTGCTTGCTTCGCTGTTGTGCCTGGTGGCTCCATCCCCACTGTTGCTGTTCGTATTGAGTGTGCTGCCATAGTCTTCACCAAAGAAGCTGTTCAACTTCTTCTTAGCTCTGCTAGGTATGCTACCGCGGCTGCCTGTGCTCGACACAGTCGTCGCAGAGGCGACCGAGGGTCTACGGTCATCGCTCATGTCAGGGAACCCCATGCCGCCAGGGGGTGCAAATCCTGGGCTGATCTGTCCAAGGTTATCACTGGAGTCGTTGAGGAAGTTGCCGAATACAGAGCTTGGCATCTGCGTCATCTGTTGTTCTTGGTCCCATGGCGAGCCTGAAGGCGGGTGTTGATTGATTCGAGGGATGGTCGGGTTTCTAGGAGACTGCTGTGGAGTTGCGTCAGGGTTTGAGGTCGGCGACTCCCACGGTGCAATGTTCGTACGCCCATTTGCAGGCGCAGGGTGAGCAGACGCAGACTGTGGTGTGGGTAAGGTGCCTGGCGAGACGGCGTTGTCGGCTTCCAACCTAGATGAATGACAGTTGGTTAGCAGGTGCTGCAGGTCGATAAATCTGATCATGTCCATCGTTTGCCACCTCCGTATCCAAAATTAGCCTTGCCCAGGATGATCCAGGTCGCCACAGACTGTCTTGAACGAACCCTCCTCAGAGCTTGAGCAGACATGCTGCGATCCGAGACATATGGACTGCCATCTCTTTCCGACCAACGGCGAATGGGGATGAAAAATCTTGCAAGAGAGGTGACCTACTGCAGCTTCTTGTCCGTCTTTACCCGCATCGAACCGCCCCTCACACCTTGGAAGTTACCAAAAGGCCCTTTGACGGTGTCGGTCGAGCGCCAGGACTCTGCGCCAGAGCTCTCTGTCGAACCATGCCGCTGCCCATCACCTTTCCTCCCGAGTGTCATACCTCCTACTGCTGAGATCTCTTCTCGCCAACGCCTCGTCCTCTCAGACAGTGACAGTCTTGCAGGGTGTCGATGTCTGGAATGGCAGGTACGGCGCCTTCTGGCCTAGGTTTGAGCCAAAAGGCATTCGAGTCTGAGCCAGACTGGCAGGACTATCTACAGAGCAAGGCGATGCAGATGGCTGGGTCGGGTGTCGGACAGAAGTGGATCGCGCAGGGTGGTGTAGGGTGGCAGCGAGGAGCCTAAGACGAGGGGATGTGTCCAGGAAAGCGAAAGGCGAAGAGAGGTGATATGCGCTGGAGCAGCTGCAGCTTAGTGAGGTCTTGGTATAGCCGAAAAGTGGTGCAACGCAGTCAAGCGGCAGGGTTTTGTATCACACGCCGTAGCCTTCGATTGCAAGTGCCGAAGCGCTTTCAGGGTCGTCACTCTCGTGGTTGGATTAGATGAGATGCGCAGTGATAGTGATAACAGACGGGTCAGTAGGTGTGGTGTGGACCGAGCGAACGGGAGGATGTCGAGAAGTCTGATTGGCAAGGCGATCAAGCAGCTTTGCGTCGCGTCCAGGCAGGTAAGCTGCAGTCCATATGCTGCCAAGAAGCGGATGTAGCAGCGTAAGAATGCTGCCTCTCTGTATGAAGGTGGCAGTCAAGGGGACGGCGCGGACTCGCACAGTATCCGTGACACGATTGAGAACTGGATGGGCAGTGGGGCTGTTGCTGAAGGAAGAAGAAAGGCGCAGTCAGGCTGCTGGGCAGGATGAGAGATGTCGTTACATTCGAAGCTCAAAGCTTAAAGGTACCTGTATTAGGTGTGGAGGTATGTCCCGCAGTAGGACTGCTTTTTCTTGAGGCTTGCCTAGAGAGTAGACGCGAGCCAGGCCGGTGGTATTAGGAGAGGGGCGCGGAACCAACGGTAGATCTAGCGAACAGCTGCCAATCTCCAACAGATTCAACAATTACCCCGGCAGTCCACTATACGCTTATAGGTAGGTATACAGGATAGGACAGGGCGGAGCAGGACAGTACAGGACAAACACAACGGGCGACATCAACAAGCGGACCAATTGCTTGGCAGGACGCGGTTTGGTCTGCGAGATGGCAGCGAGGTAGATGGCATGGCTTACCTAAGTGTAGTACATGCAGCTGTGCTGTACATGTTGGAGAGGAAGAGGTCCAGACTCCCACCTGGGTACTCCTCCTAGAATGGTTAGGTCAGGTTAGGTTCGGTAGAGTACTGTAGCCAGTCATGGAACCAGACCCGCGGCAATGACAATTACAGTAACAATAACGACAACAACAATGGCGAGGCGAAGCGGACGGAAAGGGAAACGGGAACGAGAATGTGGATTGACTGCTCAGGCTCCCAGGCACACTCCATCTCTCTGTGACCCGATCCGGTCACTGAAGTAGGCAAGTTGAGTGTTCACGTTCCTCCCGGAACCACTTCCTCCGCCATCTCCCCCAATCAGATCAGACACGACGGTATTTGCCACGGCTGGGTCACATGTGGGATGCTCGATCCGTACGCAGCAATACGGCGGCGTTCATTGATCTCCTAGCCTGTGGTGGTCCAAACGCGTGTCGCATATGTAGATTGGCTAGTCATGCAAGCGCTTCGCTTGCACATGGGTAGGATAGGATAGGATAGGGTAGGACAGGAATGGATGCAGTAAGAAGCAAGCTGTGGCAGCTACATCAACCTAACAAGCGATTGTATCTCTGGCATTTCTCCAGCTGCACGCCTGAGGCAGCCGTCACCATCCTACTTCCGTATCGTCTAGCGTGCATCTAGCGTATGGCTTAAGCCTTGTACTTCGCGCCTGCGACAATGCCAGAATGGCTCAGGTGCAGCTCGTCTTCCGCGCTAGCTACATCACCCTCCAACGCCTCAAGGAGTCCTGGTGCAATGGGACGGTAGCCCAGAAGCTGTTGCGCTCTGTGCGAGCGGGTGCGGGAGTTGGCAGCGAATTGGTAGATGGCCATCTCTGGGCGCCCTGCCATCTTCTTGACCTCGTCCAGTGACAGTTTCTTTGGCTCTGGCGACGGTATCACGCCTTGAGCCGCCATCAACTTGCCGACGTGCGAAGCGACGTCGATGTGCGCGTGTTCCTGGGAGGCAGCAAAGTAGTATCCCTGACACGACTGTGTTAGCCTCGCACACCCAACCATCTCCAAGGTGAACCCAGTCGCAACTTTACCTCTCTTCCCCAGCCAGCATTCTTGTCCCCGGTCACGGCTGCCTCCACCAACTTCAGGTACACTGTGGTGAGGTCATCGACGTGGACCCACGACCTCGTGTTCGCTCCTTCGTTAACATAGAACGTTGCCCCAGTCTCCTTTACTTCCTGCACGAACAACGGCGTGAACACACTCAGCTTCCGCCCTGGACCCCTTCCCCTCCCATAGATATCGGGTGGGCACATGATGGCAGTCTTGAGCTTATCGCCATGCTGGGTCCAGGTCTCCTGGATGATCTTGTCAACATTCCGATGCAGGGCCCCATCCGGTAGCGACCAGATCGCGTCGATGTCGTCGACATCCGACCAGACCTTCGGGTTGAGCTTGCCATGGTAGTTCGGCTCTGGGTCCTGGAAGTCCGCGACAATACCAGTACCGCCTAGATGGATGAGATAGGAGGGCTTGCCTGTGGCATCGCTGTGTTGCAGGAGACCTGCAGTGAGCGCTCTGATGCTGGCCTCGTGGTCCGAGTTGCCGTTGTGGACCACTACGTCGGCTTGGGAGGCGGCTTCGGTGATGATGTCAGTACTGTCATAGTCGCCCTTCACCGTCTTCACATTAGGGTAAGTGCTCGTGAATTCATCACTAATGTTGCGCAGGAGTGCAGTGTAGTTATATTCTGGATGTTCGCGGGTCAGGCGCTCGAGGACAGAACCGCCAATGAAGCCTGTTGCGCCTGTGCTGTATTGTTGTCAGCACGGGAAGGAGCATGAGAAGGAGAATCCGTCGGGCCTACATGAGAACGTTTGGAGCCATGGTGGTATATAGAGGAATGAAGCTAGCTAAGATGTTCGAGATTGAGTTGATATGGCTGCAAGAGTGCCAGATGTGTCCAAGCAGGCTTTATGTAAATGTTGCAGCATCAGGCTGCCCTAGTTGACTCGGCCAGAGAGCAATTTCCCAGCATCGGTTCTGTATTATCAATCAACACAAGCCCGTCTTGCATCTTCTCATACATTTTGAGGTGTAATGACGTTCTAGCGCGAAAGGCGACGAGGAGGGTTCGGGGTCGCAGTCACCTCGTGATTATCGATGACTTTCTGGAGCTGCGTTGGGTTTCAGTCGCACAAAGTGCAGCTAGGCATAATACTCCACGCTGAATTCACATTCCAATCAAGATCTTCCTAAACACTATAGGATGTGCAAACAGAGGGCTGTGGCATACGAGTATTGGTGGAGATGCTTGACGAGGCATTGAAGCCACGACTTTCGGCAGATAGAGGATCAGGACAGAATTAGAGGTATGGCGCAGAATTATGTAGGGCCAGATCTCAGTAGAGAGGAAGAGCTCGGGTGGCTTTTCAGATGCTGCCTGACTCACAAATAGCTGCGCAGCAGTCCAGTCAATACAATGCTAACGTCCCTAGGCTGGTGGTGTTTGACGGATGCTGAGCCAAGGTATGATGAATTTATAGCTCTACATCACACGGTAAGTCTAAGGTTTCTAGAGATCAATCCTCGACCCTCTCGACCCTGCCATCAGTGGTGATCCTCGCGGTGAATCTCTTCGCGTTGCCCACTTCTTCAAGGCCGGTGGCCTCACGACCTGTGCTAATGCTCTCCGCCACCTCCCAGGCGGACCTGATGCAGTCGTTGACTCCCACGCCGCTCATCCAATTGCCTGCAACCAGCAGGCGCCCTCGGTAAAGCCGCCAAAGCTCGTTGTGTGCCTTCTTCAGCCGTGTCTCGTGTCCGACCGTGTACTGGGGTATACAGTTCTTCTGCAAGTTCACTTGATAGGCCAGTGGCTCTTCTGTAATCCCAAGGTGCCTCTGCAGTACAGACTTAGCCATTTGCAGACCTTCCTCTTCTGAGGGGTGCTGAGGCCAGCCATCCCACCAATGTCCACCAAGCATGACAGTCAACTTGCTTCCGCCAAGACTGTCGCCCTCGTCTTGCATGACCGGTTTGTTAGGGAAGTTTGTCCAAGAGAAGTCGTTGACGTATGGATCAAGGCCAGTTGCATGGCATAGATCACCGAGCTTGTCTAGATCCTCCTTTGACCACTTGTCCGGACGAAAGTACTTTGGCGAGGGTGAGTAGGCGTCATCAAAAACAACGCCGAGGGCTCGTTCAGGATTCTGGTCGAATGGCGTTGCCGCTGGTATCAGATATCCGAAACCAGTGGGGTGCAGAGGTGATCCCTCCACTGCCTTTGGAGCAGGACTAGTTGGACCAACAGGATTGTTGGGGGATGAATGCGAAGCAAAGTAGAAGTTGACTGTCATGACAGTGACGCTTGGTATTGAGCCGAGGGCGTTGGTGAGATCTTGGGAGCCATCTATCACCTGGCTGAGATGATTTGGTGACAGGGTTGGTACAATGTGCGAGTGTTCCTGGACGCCATGGTCCCCCTCATGTATGGTTTCCATTGACAAGTCATGGCTTCCATCGTTGCTCGCTTTGATACACTTGACAGCAGTCGATGTCTTGAAGGTCACACTGCCGCTCTCATAAAGCTTCCTTGCAAGCGTATCGGTCAACTGTCCTAGACCCTCTCGGAAGGTATATACGCTTGCCCTTGAAAGCAGGCTGGCCAATGCTGGATCCCAGTAGGCCGTTGTGCACTCCTTGATGAGCGCTGCCTCTCGCTGTGTTGTATTGGCAACGACCAATGCCGTCCCATCAGACTTGCTGCTGGTAGGGGTCTGAGACATTCCTTTGAGGACGCTTCCGGCCTGAGCCTCTGCATTCCACAAGGTACTAAGTAGGCTTTTGGCGCTCAGCTTCCATATGTCTCCAGCATACACTCCGTGCATAAAGCCGCTGAATAGACGCTCAGCCACATCCCTGCTGAACCTTCGACTGATGAAGTCGCCAACACTCTCATCTTGTACGCCAGGGTCTCGCTGAGACACAAAGATCTCCTTGATCATGCTCCATGCAGAAGACTTGAAGATGGGCTCACGCAGGTAGAGCGCAAGTATGTTGAAGACGCCAAGGCTAGGGTGTGGCATCTGGACCAGATGATCGGGATAGTACATGAAGCGAGATCGATGGGCTGGGCTGAGCTTCGAGGTGAATATCGTTTCCTTCTTGAGATCAAGCTCTTGAATCAGTCTGGTGGCGAGTAGGGCACTGGCATTGTTCTGAGCGACGCGCAGAGTCCTCGGCCCTGCCTCAAACAACACGCTCCCACCCTGCAGTGGCACCCGTTTGCTCTGTAGCCAGCCTCCAATCCTGTCAGATGTCTCGTAGATAGTGATCTTGGCTCGAGGTAGGCGCTGGGTGAGGTAGTAGGCTGCAGCGAGGCCAGTGATGCCTCCTCCCACAATGCCGATATCATGGCTTACACCAGGTTCGAGACTGGCATATTGCCTGGCTGACTGGCTGCTGAGCAGCGCAGGGAGCGCTCTCACCAGATGGGCAGGTTTGCGGCGTGCATTGCTCAGGGACGCGAGGGGCCCATGACTGCATCGTAAAAGCATGTCGTTAGCATTGTCAGCCTTGTGGTGTATCACAGCAGACCGAGAAGCTGGAGTGCTGAGGGCAATGGTGCATCAGCGTGCATGGTCCTTGCGGAAGTCTGCAGCTGGCGTGAAAACATAGGATCATCGGTGCGGATTTCCGGAGGTCCACCTCGAACTGGCCAAGGGACAGGTCAGAGTGCAGTACGTGGTTTCTCATGCCAGCGCCCTTACCACTTCCACGGATCCCACACATCGCACACACTGCACACACTATCTGCTGCAGGCTACGGCAGCTGGACGAGTGTCAAGACAGATGAATTGCCGATGCACCGCACCACAGTAGTGCGACTGCACGGATT
The DNA here is from genome assembly GCA_010093785.1 of Polychaeton citri CBS 116435. Taxonomy (NCBI): domain Eukaryota; kingdom Fungi; phylum Ascomycota; class Dothideomycetes; order Capnodiales; family Capnodiaceae; genus Polychaeton; species Polychaeton citri. Next base: position 200,947 of record MU003772.1, read on the forward strand.
GCCTGCATCCCGCCATACATTAGGCACAGCTCAGCGGGCCTCCCTACATAGGACTGCGGGTGGTTATCGCATCATCCGTACCTCATGCCTGGCGCCTCATGCCTGATGCCTGGAGGAACGAGATGCCAGGTCTTGGCAAGAGATCTGGGTGGCCAGAGCCAGTGGATTCCTCAGGCTCGACTGGGCTCGGGCACGTCGGAGGTTCCCCACCCGGCGGCAGGCTACAGTCATCACTCGAGTCGCGTCGCGTCGCGCAGGTCAGGTCAGTCAGGTAGATCAGGCTCCAGGCAAAACCCTAACGGACCTGGGAAAGTCGAGCCAATCTTTACCAGCAGGTAGAACCGTTAAGATTTGTGGGCGATCCGCTGACAAACTCCGCTTCCGGCGAATCACCACCCTGCAGGCGCTCTCCTAGAGGCCATTTCCATGCAGGGCCACCGCCTGACGGCTCGCTAGTGATTTAACATTGCTCCTCTGGCTCTACATATCCTGCGCCACGGGATATAGCCCTGTCTTCTGTCCATGCTGTTCCACCGCCCTATACCTGAGATCCCGTCGTCTTCCACTCTCGCGCGTGCAGTCGACAGACGACGTCTCCCTACCACATCTCATAACTGGTTGTGTGCTAGATCCTGTGCGGTATGAATGCGTTCGGAGGTCCATCAGGCGCATCCTTCACCCTCTATAACTTGCTGACCACCAGTGACAGAGCTGATCAAAGTCTGCCCATCACATAGAAGTAATCTCTCTCTGGACTCTGCCAGCAAGCAAATTCCATCAATCAATTTTCCGTGTCTGAACCCGCCCGCTCCGTCGTGATCTGGATGGCCGTAGCTGGATTCCTATTGCCTGCCTAGTTCCTGAAAATCTACGTAGATTGCACGAGTCCTACTCGTCTGGCAGTCTCAACTGCCCAGTCGCCGATGGACGACTGACGATAGGAACAATGCATCGAGGAGGCCGCAGGAATTGACAGTATCAGCCTTCTGGACCTCGAGGCGGCTCCAGTCTGGGCGCAGCAATCATCAGCTGTCGTGTCATGGACTACTATCAGGAGGAAAGCCGGAAATGGCAATCCTACACGCAGCCGGAGCCTGGACGGCCCAATTTCGACTACGCCGATGCCACTGGCTTTTGGACTGATTCGAGCCTTAGCCAATCGCCATCACAATGGGTCACTTCATCAATGGACTCGTCTAACTCGCCCTCTAACACAAGCTCTGGAAGTGGAATATGGACAGGAGTGAGCGTGGCACAACGACAGCAGCGGCGAGCTCCAATGCAGACGGGATGCATACCGTGTCTTGCTGCGAAGCGACCCTGCTCACCTTCCAACCCTGGCTGCCAACTCGCTCTGAGTGACGACTGGTATTTGAACGGCAGCACCGGTCGACGCCAAGATGGGCAGCATGCCGACAATTTCGCAATTGTTCGCAGGGACAATTCTTTGAGCCTCTTCCAACCTGAAACAGCATGGCCTCGCCGTACGTGGCGTGAGCGTCACTCGCTTAATTTCTTCGTGAACTTCAGTGCCCCTCAGATGGCCGGCTTCTTCGAAAGCAATTTCTGGCTCAGGTCAGTTGTGCAAGCGAGCTACTCCGAACCCGCCATCATGCACGGCTTGATAGCTATTGGCTCGCTACACGAAGGGATTCTGCAACGTGCCTTTGCAGACGAGAGAAGGAAATCTCAGGCAATCGACTTTGCCTTGAAACAATGCAACCGGGCGATATCATGCTTAACGAATGGCGAAGATACTGGCGAGCAAGGTGGCAACGGTCGCATCACGAAACGGGGCGCGAAAGATGCAAGACAGCCGCCCAGCTTCCGCGTGCTCCTCACTGCATGTGTGCTTTTTACGTGCTTCGAGTCCATGCAGGGTCGATGCGACAGCGCAGTCCAGCATGCAATGCAGGGTCGCCGCTTGCTCGAGAGCTCCAGTCGTCCCCATCTCATGACCATGGATCTCGAAGAGGATGCGATCGAGGACATGAGAGCGCTCATCGATCGCCTGGAAGCGCAAGCTGTCAGTCTTGTAGACAAGGGTAAACGGCCGCAAGTTGATATGACTTCGAGAACTCAGCCACTTCCTCCGATTACACGGATACATTCCATTGACCACGCTCAGCATAGTTTACACCATGCAATGAACAGTATAATGCGCTTTATGCAGGCTTTCCACCCGAGCGCCCCCAGGGACCATATTGCCATGACAATGGCTGAAAAGCACCTTAGGTATTCTCCTTGGTTAGTAGGCTGGGCTAAAGCCTTTGAGAGCTTCCTTGCGTCATCACCAGAACACCATGTCGAGAACCTCAGCAACATTGACCAAAAGCGCTGTCTTGTAATCAAGACCAACCACCTTGTCTGCACCATGTTAGCATCAGTCGATCAATCAGTGGGGCCTTCAGCCTATGACGCGTACGAAGACAGCTTTCGACAGATCGTGGAGCTTGCACGAGAGGTCTTGTCAAGCTTCTCGTGTCCACCACTCCCAACGCTCAAGCCTGGAAGTCCAGGTACACCATATCTCAGTTTCTCACTTTGGGTGACCGATCCCCTCTGGATGGTCATATCACGATGCAGGAGCCCAAGCGTTCGGCAAGCGGCTTTCACCTTATTAAGCCAACACCCTCGCCAAGAAGGCATTTGGCATGCAGGACCTGCTGCGCAGCCGCCACACGCAAAGCGGGCCAATGCACCAAAGCCGATCCAAAGAGAGGGAACCAGCCCAGGATCTGGCGTCCAAGGACAAGGAATTGGAAGCGATACCGTGCTCAGCAGTCGTAGTAGTGGTTCTGACGCTGACGCAAGCGCAAGCGAGGGCGCAAGTTCGCCAGACACTAGCCGTCAAAGTCGAAGTACAACCGCTGCAGCAAGCAGCGTAGGAGGATCGAGCAATGAACAAATCCCGGAACCACAGATGGGTGAAGTGCCCAAGAACATTAGCGAAGCACCTTTGATGGGGAATATGAAAATACGAGGCGAATGGTTGGACCTGCAGGCCTACAGCCAGGTAAGTCAGCACTCACAATGAAGTTGCTACCTTTAATTATGGCATCTTCATCATCTCTTTTTGCATCACAAGACGAGCGGTGACGGTTGGTACAACGATGTCGCTCCCCTTCTTCGGATCCCCCTGTTACTACGATACCAGAGATGCGCTCGAACCTTCTGGACAACTGTACTAAGGCTGCTGGCTGAGAGTCGATCGCATGTAAACATGATGACGAATGCATTTCCCCGTCCGCAGTCGCCAACAGTGATAATGTCACACACCAGCTCAGATCTCCTATACGATATGTACTGCAGTCTTTTGCTTGTGCTTGTGCTTGTGCTTGTGCTTGGTGCAGCAAATGCATCTCGTCTGTCTTTGTGAGCACTGTGTTAAGCTCTAACAATGCATTCAAGACGCGAAGAAGCCCCTTCCAACTTGAGATTTCGACACAACAATATAGCTGGAGAAGATTTCAATGCGCAAATTGAAACCAAACAACTCATCCGAGATCAAATTTGAAGGGTGGCTACAACGTACAATGCTGTTTGTCATCATCATGCTGTCTCAGATGCGTCGTCCCCACAGTGGCTGATGGCGACTCTGCGTGAAGGAGAGTGAGTCAATCTCTCCTCGCACACACTTCACGGACACGGAAACTTGCCTTCCCTCCATTGTCCTGTCTGCCTAAGATGTCAAGCACTTGGTCGCATGTTAGCAAAAACGCCGCTAACATATTCGCGTACGCAGACCGAACATCGCCCGCTTGACAAGCAAAATATGATGCAGATGTTAAGCAAATCGCGGTTTCAGCCAAGACGGGTCTGGCCTACAGTATTCAGACCCGTCATGGGCCCCGACGACAAACCAGAGAGTTCCCACGACACAACACGATGATTTCGACAAATCCAAACTAGACAGAACGATACGAGGAAATAGACGGAAGTGGAATCGCTGCGTGTTCCCAGGAGACATGCACGCGTTTCAAATGCTGTTTGTGTCACACAAGTGCATCGGCCCAACACTCTGGGGTGAACAAATGTTGCACTAATTGCCCTGAGCAAGCGGGAGTCTGGTGTCAAGTTCTCGCTTCAAATCAAATTCTCACGCGGTCTCAGCGGTTACGATTTCCTTAAGTTCGTCTAGGCAACATGTTCCTTCCTGCCAGCCATGAGCGCTCAATCCACAATGGCCCTAAACCTCCTCGGGTCCAACAGCGAATGAGGGGCCTAGCTCATCGTCGTTATGATTCGATCAGCCTCGCACTAGACAGCACGAAGTATTATCCTACAGTTGTTGGTCCCAGGTCATGTTATCCCGGCTTCCCCACCAGAAGAGACACACTGCCTGGCCATTGTAGGTATGACTGGCCAAGAGACATCGTCACAGATTTTCCACCTGGTGTCAGAACTGGCGATATCCATTGCTCTCGCAGAAGAGCTGCAGAAAGCCTTGACGAAGTTCAAGGTGTCCCATTCGCCGACGCCGCCGCGAAGCTAGATCAAACGCTTTTAAAGGCATGCAGCACTACCGAAGATTTTCTTTCCGAGTTTGAAGAAGACATCTGCCGTATTGCGTGCTACGCGGATGATAGGACAATAGACTTCTTATGGATGACTAAGCTCAAGTACGATGGACACAACAACAACAACAACAAAAACGCGAGTACGAGCGCCAGGGGCAAGAACGCTAAATCGTTGGGCTTCAAAGAGGCTCTGGAGCATCTTGAGGAAGCGGCGGTAGAGATCAAGACTTGCCAGCCACCACACTGGACCTCTGAAGATGGCCGTGATCGACTGTCTTCAGAGCAGGTCCGGTCGATTATGAAAAAACTGAACGTCAGCTTTGAAAGCATCAAGGAGCTTATGGATATCGTCACCAAGAAGAGAGGGAAAATGGTCGTCTTACACAAGGAACTGGTTGCTACCCATAGGCTATTATGTGAGATGCATGAGTTCTGGCGTACCAAAGATAACGCAAAGGGGAAACCGTTCGCCGAATTGCAGGCCAGCTTTGAAGACGACCCGTTTGACGATGAGCGTTGGGACGGGTAAGACCATACACTACTAGATATATACGGAAACCGCAGACCTTGTCTCAATTTAGCCTTCAGCAGCATTTCGACTCTTGTCGAAAGCGAGCAGAGCCCACTTTAATATCCAATCAGACTGAAGGACTTACCTAGCAGTCACTGGATCCTCAGGTCAAATGTAAGCATGAATCACAACATTGCAGAGATGGCATTTCCTCCAACATCGAAGTTGTGCATATCTCTCTTCCACTTGGACTATTATACGCTGTCCTCTCATAGATCATCACTCAACAGATAATGGCTTCGATCCATCAACGGACAGCCTTCGCTCACTCTATTCAGACGAGCGTCCCACATCTTCCACTAACCAGGTAGCGGTAAGATGCTAACAGCATCAACATGCTCGCAAGCCATGTCATCTTGTATGCAAAGTAGCGTCCTCCTGCCAGATAATGTTCCAGTCTCTCCACGCTGTCAATAGTTCTGTATAGAACCTGCGACTTGGAATTATCTTTAAATGTATTCATTCCATGCGCGTTCTCAGAGAACGCGCATGAGGGATGGCTCTGGTGGAGCAGTGATGTCTGAGGCAGATCTACAACTTGGCCTCGTTTGGAAGAAAGCTACGTGAGAGATGAAAAGGGACAGATGCTCCCAGGCTAGCAGCTTGACTGACTTGGGTCACAGTCGCTTCCTAGCATACTAGACTTTAGACGTACATTGCGGCTACAATGAACGCAGTGGCTTTACCGTTGAGTATGTACGCAGTCGTTTGCTTTTGCGAATCAATACACGGGTGCGATATACATTTTTGTAAGCTCGTTACTGAGTTCAAAGCAGAGATATAGAACCAACATTCAATACATGTCTTGCCTAGGTATCGTTGGGTTCTGAGTGACCTTGGGAGGTCGAATGGGATGAAATGTCTCGTTACGTCATCTTGAGAGTAGTAATGGGCACATGAGCCAGCTACCCTAGGCAGTGGAGCTGGAGCTTGCAATTAAGTGGACCGTATCGATCTTCTACCACGTTCTTATTGTCGATGTAAAGGTTCGAAGAGGGTACCACTTTCGTTTTCGCTTCTACATCTAACGTACAACTCGCTACGTCAACTGAACATAGACAATGTCGACTTCTGAGACTGTCCGTATTGCTCTTGACTGGACACCCAACACAATCCATAGCGGACTGTTTGTAGCCAAAGAACTCGGGTTCTACTCCGCTAAAGGCCTCGATGTCCAGCTTCTACCACCAGATGCAGCATACAGCACCACGCCAGCAAAACGATTGGAGAAAGGCGAAGTAGACCTTGCGATCGTGCCTTCCGAATCCTGCATTGCGTACGCAGAATCTGGCAAGCTGAAACTGCAAGCCATCTATGCAATCTTGCAGTCTGATCCTTCTGCCATTGTTTCGCTCAGAGACAAGGTTGGAAATATCAAGGATCTAGGTAACGGCAGGACATACGGGAGCTACAATGCGAGATACGAGGATGCCATCGTGAGGGCGATGGTGGACTACGATGGGGGGAAAGGCGACGAAATGCAAATCGCACGGTCAGAGGGAAAGTTGAGTCTCTTTGATGCAGTCAAGGAAGGGAGAGTAGACGCGACGTGGGTGATGCTGCCCTGGGAGGGTGTTGAGGCGGAGCAGAATGGGACTGCACTGGGGAAGTTCGTACCTGAAGACTACGGTGTGCCGTATGGATACACAATGCTCATTGCAAGAAACGCTAGTAGTGGTAGCCTGTCGAAGGAGGCTCTGACAAAGTTTGTGGCTGCGACAAAGCAGGGTTACGAGACGTGTTTGCGCGAGCCTGTGTCTGCAGTAGAGGTGCTTAGTCGAGTAACGACTCCACCGAGAGAGAAGGACTTCCTCAAGAAGAGCCAGGAGGAGGTGAACAAGCTCTACTCTGCTGAAGGCAGTGATGTTGGTGTCATGGAGTCAAAGAAGTGGGATACCTGGGTCCAATGGCTCTCAGAGCGAGGACTGCTGGGAGTCAAGGATTTGAAGGTTGATGACTTGTTCACTAACGAGTTCAGTGAGAACTCGCCAAAGTGATGACGCTGGACGGCATCGTCTTATCTTAACGTGGGATAGATCTGCTGTGATACCTCTATAGATTAGCATTGCGCAAGAGTGTGCAAAAGACTACTGCGTCCGATTGTCATTCTCTTCGTTCTGAGCTAAGCTGTGGCAGCTGCGAACATGCATTGACTTCCATTGGCAGACGGATTGCGCAAGCATCCGGAACCTGCGATGTCGTTACCGTGCATTGACGGCTACTGTATGTTTGTCATGTCGAGCTGAAAAAGCCGTTAGAGGATCCGCCTGGAAACTCTGATGGCGCTGGTCAAGGCGCTGGCTGGTCGGCTGTGTATGTGGCCCCCAAATGATGTGACAGGGAGTTGCCGTCCAAAGGGTTGTTTCAAGAAGCGTGGCCGCTGCAAATGTTGATCGAGGATTACACCTGTTGCCATCAATGACGCTCCAAGCGTCAGCGATATGATCTGCCCTGAGCTGTACGGTCAAGTCGACAGCCAATGTTTAGTTAGCGAGCCCATGCAGGTAGGCAGGCAGAGCTGCAACACCCCCCCACTGTCGGTTTCCCTTCCTAGGCATGTGGCTGCAAGCGACCTCTTCAGCCTCAGGAAGCTAGAGGCGCGAGACGGTCAAGGGTGTAATTGTCCCTCACGCCTAAATGACCGTTTGTCATGGGCTTTGACTGCGCCTTCACCGGTGCCTTGGGCTCCGTGTGGTAGCTGATAGGTAGGCAGGTAGGTAGACAAATGATTGCCTTTCATTCGGCCTTTGCCTTGACTTGCATCCTGCTACATCGACTTCCCACCTTGCTCCTGTTGCCTCGAATGATCACACTGTCGCTACGCACCTGGGCGCAGCACGGAAGAGCATGAAGTGGCGTCCGTTGGTTGCATGACCTTGGATTGGCGCCTGCTTGGTTGCACAATTCATTGAGCCTCAGACCCGGACGCAACCTGACAGGATAAAAAGTAAACAAGTACTGGTGGGTGCCTGACCGGTGTGCCAACTCACAACACCTCTTTAAGGAATCGCATTTCCTCCTCCATTTGTTTCACTTGGAAGGTATACGCTTCCCGTCCTAGTCTTGAGAAGCAACACGCGAAGAAGTGGGACACGAATCTTTAACATGCGCTCAGGCTTCGTCCGAATCCCACTCCCCATGGCTGACCCGGATCCGCCGCAACCGACACCTTTCCCCATCCGCATTGTGCAAGATCCTGCGCTTCCACCACCACCTGAGGATGTGGTTGTCATAGAGTCGGACACCCCGGCCAGGCGAAAGACGGACGCCTTCTACCCTGCCTGGGAAAGCTTCCTATCTGTAGAACCGAAGCGTGCCAAACGTACCTCTCGCAGCGCAAAGAAGCTACAGGAGGAGAAGGCCGCCATCAGCCAGGGATCCTCTGACGGCCTCAAGATCGAGGAGAATGCTGCCAAGTCGTACGAGCAGGCTGCGGCAGAGTGCAGGCGCAAAGTCGATGCCATCGTCGAGGAGTGCGAGAGACTGAACCAGAAGTACAGGGACGCTCTTTTCGACCTCGAGGCAGGCCCCTACTGTCTACAGAGCTTACTGGGTAGATTCCCAAAGGCAGTGGACAAGATCGATGCGCCTCCCTGGATCAAACGAGTTGAGGGTAGGTGTAGATTAGTCCATCCCTTGCGAGCTTCCATCTGTATGGTGCAGGTGAGACCTAAGTTGACCAACCTGATGCAGATATCTTTGACAATCCGCAATTCTTTATTGATGGGGCCACCGCGACGGATGTCCACCAGGGCAGCAGCGGTGACTGCTGGTTCCTGGCCTCCTTGATGGCTGTCAGCGCCAAAGAGGGCCTTGTTGAGGATCTCTGTGTTGCTAGGAACGAGAAGGTGGGCGTCTACGGGTTCGTTTTCTACCGTGATGGCGAATGGGTGTACGAGGTCATCGATGACAAGCTGTTTCTACGGGTCGGCGACGATGATGATCTGAATGTAGTGCGAGATTGGGGTCGTGAGTCGAAGGAGGGCATGTCAATCAACCATGACGGTGAGAGGCTCAAGGAAACCCTTCAGACTGGTGGTGAAGCCTTGTACTTCTCACACTGTAAGTCGAACGAAACTTGGCTGCCATTGATTGAGAAGGCATATGCCAAAGCGCATGGCGACTACTTTGCCATTGAAGGCGGCTTTGCCTCTGAGGGGATCGAGGATCTCACCGGTGGTGTTGGTGTCGTCATCAATCCTGAAGACATTATGGATAAGGACAGGTTCTGGCGCGATCAACTGATGCAAGTGAATAGAAAGTACCTGTTTGGAGGCGGTAGCAAGCACACTTCGACCAAGGGTTTCGTCGGCGGACATGCCTATGCAGTATTGCAGGCTTGGGAAGAAGGTGACCTTAAGCTGCTCAAGCTACGCAACCCCTGGGGCGAGGTCGAGTGGGAAGGCGATTGGAGTGATGGCTCAAAGCTCTGGACAGCGGACATGATGACGAAACTGAACCACTCCTTCGGAGACGATGGCATATTCTGGATCAGCTATAAGGATTTCCTCAAACACTTTCCCTCTATCAACCGTGTCAGGTTATTTGATAAGGAGTGGTCGGTCTCACAGCAATGGACAGCCGTCACCGTGCCCTGGACGGTTGACTACCTGGACACCAAGTTTGAAGTTACCATCGATGAGAAAGGACCTGTAGTGTTTGTCTTATCTCAACCTGACGATCGATACTTTTACGGCATGAGAGGTCGTTACCTCTTCTCCATGCACTTCAGACTCTACAAGGAAGGTGAAGACGAACGGTACATTGTGCGTAGCATGCACAACAGTGGCAACGAGACTGTCTTCACCCGATCTGTGTCTGCCGAAGTCGAGGATCTTGAGCCTGGCAAGTATTTTGTCATCTTCAAAGTCACTGCTGTCCGCACTCAGCAGATGACAGCTGAGGAAGTGATAGCGAAATATGCCATTGACAAGAAGGAGAAGCTTCTCAACGTTGGCCGGCGATTTGACTACGCACAGTCAAAGGGCAACCTCAAGGGCATCGAGCAGTCGACAAGAAAAGATATTCAGGACGATGCAAGGGCGCAAATCAAGTCCCGGTTCAAGAGAGCTAGAATCCTTACGCAGCGAGATAAGGAACGTGCCAGGAAGAAGAAGCAACGGGTTGACGAAGCTATGAGGGAGAAGAGAAAGGCCTTTATCGAAAGACAGAATGCTAAGAGAGATGCTGCCAGAAAGCAGCAAGAAGAAAGACGAAGACAAAGGCATCTGGAAAGACAGGCCGGAAGGGAGGGCCACGAGGAGGGAAGTGAAAGCTCAAAGAAGTCTGGCGAGGCTGTTGCAGGCTCTGAGGCTCCCAGCAATGAGGAGTCCAAACCTGAAGGCGTACACACACCAACTACCGAGGAAGAGAGTACAAAGGCTCAGATAACCTCAAATGATAAAGACAATGATGCTGTAGTTGATGAGCCAGCTTCAGCAGTCGTTGAAGGAGAAGCAACAGTGACAGGCGACTCTAAGGAAGAAGGACCAACTGAGTCGACTTCGGCGTCAAACACAGACAAGCTTGAAGCAGCAGTGACAAGCGACTCCAAGGCAGAAGGACCAACCGAAGCGACTCAAGCGTCAAACGCAGACAAACTTGAAGCAGCAAGTGAATCTCAAGCAAATGAACCACGTGAGGAGAAGAGCTCAGATGCCGAAGAAGAAATATCGAAAGACATGACCGCTCTCAGCATCAAGGACAATCGGCAGTCCTCGGCCGCCAGCAACCGGTCATCAAGGCGTAGAAGCCGCAGTTGCACTCGCCACCGTAACCGTAGCCGCAGCAGCGCCGCCAGTACTAGGAGCAGCCGCAGCGCGAGCCCAGAGGGCTATCATTCACCACCAGAGCAGCTCAGCGAACTGGACGACGATGACTTCGACTGGGATTCTGACATGTAAGGAGGGCCTTCTCTTCTCGTCTCATCCATTTGAGCACTCACTGACGCATTTGCAATAGGGATGGCCCAGTCTACTCAGACACGAGCAGCATCTGCAGCTCGACAACGAAGAAGCGGCGCACAGCACGGCGCCTGGGGCTTTTCGACGATGACAGGTGGGATGCCAATGTCGTGCTCGGCCTACGCGTATACTGCCGTAACGGCACTGGTAAGATCCGCGTCATCAAGGACGAGGACGAAGAGGAGATGGACGAGGAGATGCCTGATGTCTGATTTCTCCTTTGCTTTCTATCTCTATCATGTTGGGCCCGCATCTCTTGTTGGCGTTTGACACATGTTTCCTGGGGTTATTCAAAAAAAAAAAAAAAAAAAAAAACACATGTCAGCTTTCGGAAACACGTCAATGCCCTAGACATCGAAATTGGCACTATATAAGTCCCTCAGTCATCAGCAGATTCCAAGCAGGAAATGAAGACTGATGTATATGATACGTGACGTGTCCAAAGACTCTTACTAAGTATTGTAAGACGGTCTATCCAGTGGTAGGCAAACACGAGTTGATCGGTCATGACCATGGGAAGCAATAGATACATATAAGGGAGAGAGAGAGAGAGATGTATGACAGTGTTTTGGAGCGTGAAATCCTCCCCGTTGTTCCGGAAGACGCAAAGGAGCAAGTTAGCCAACCCAGAACCCAGATTTTTTGATCTCAATATATTGATATGATGACGCCGTCAGCTCCATTACGATGCATGCGGTTTACGCGGAAACAGACGATGCAACCTCTACTGAAACAGATTCTCGACTCGCTTGATCGCTTTATACAATAACAAATTGGAAAGGTAAAATGGATGGCTTAGGCAGCACGGCCAAAGTCGTGCCCCAGATCGACGTCAGGTAGCCTAGGCTGCCGCGACACGGACGGGCTCCTGCTGACGCTTTTGTCGCGATAGCGGTGGGAGCGCGATGTGCTTTCATCTCTGTAGCCCATGCTTGCCGCGCTCGAGATGAGGCGCTGGTTGCTGGCGTCGCGCTCGAAGCGGGACGGCCGGTCGTCGAGCGGGATGTCCGAGCCAACCGCGGGGGAGTGCGGGCGGAGCGGGACGGATTCGTAGAACCGGTCGTGCCTGTCGCTGTAGGGCTCCGAGGTCACCATCGGCGCCTTGTAGCCAGTCTGGACCATTGACTCCATGAGCAGCGAGTTGCGCGCGTCGAGAGGGGTGAGGTTGTCGAGATCGCGGTTGAGCTTCTCGGCATCCTTCCTCCTCTTGCGGTGAGGGTTCTCGCGGATGCAGGTGATGATGGCATTGACTGCGATGAGGATTGCGAGGACGCCGGTAAGCACGCATTGGACGACGATCAGGACAAGGCCGGTGATCGTCTTCGTGGTCTGGGAGAGACCGAGCTCCTCGACGAAGACTAGGACGCAGATGACCGAGATGACGCGAACGACGTGGATGGTGAGGTTGATCCAGTTGCCGCTCTTCAGAGTGTACGGTCTGAACCAGAGGAGGAAGACGAGCATGATTGACTCGATGATGAGCTGGCCAGCTGTCTGCGTGAGACCGTGTCCATTGGCGCCAGCAATGACGACACCCTTGGCAAACATGTAGATGATGGCCGGCACAAAAACCCACCAGTAGCCTTTCTTGTAGCTGTCGTAGAACAAGCTGTACTTGATCCACGTCTCCTTGTCCTCGTAGAGTTTGGTCGCATCTCCTTCGAGCTTTTTCGATTGTCGAGCCTTGTACCAGATCTTCCATGTGAAGAAGCCAAGGACTGCTGTGAAGAGGCCAAGGGTTACACCTGCAAGGGCCTTGGCAGCCCAGGAATCGCCATTCGTGAATTGGTAGATGCAGTACAAAGTCCAAACACCGTATAGCAACAGGATCAAGTTGGTGACAGCTTTGGCGAGGCGCCACCAGTAGCGCTTCCGCCACGACTCCATGGACTTTGGTAGCTTGCCAAAGAGGCCCCAGAACTCAAGGAGGACCTTGCCCAAGAGGATGAGGACCACGATCGCAGCGATGACTATCGCGAAGACAAGGAGGAGTGTCATGAACGTGTTGGCCTGTGGGATTGTAAGCTGCTCGACGTACGCTTGGAGGTTCTTGACCAGGTGCTGTTCCTTCGACTCGGCGCCGGAGGTGCTGTTGTTCGAGCCGCCTGCATCTCCAAAACTGCTCGAGGTGCCGTTGACGCTGACTTCTGTGCCGTCTCTGGCGTAGAGGATGACAGAGTCGAGCGCGCGACGCGTGAGGCTCAACTCGCTTCCACTCCCTGCTTTGGTACCATCTGGATACACGATTGTGACATTCCTGAGGTAAGTGTAGCTGTCCTCGGTCAAGTTGCCTCCAGTGGCTTTGCGGAAGTTGTCGATGGTCATCTGCATCTGGCCCCAGGGGATCAAGCCAGTGCTGAAACCAAAGTTGCTGGTGAAACTTTGGTAGACCACCGGGTAGGGGACACTCAACATTCCGTTCATCGCCATGCCTTGGAACCATCCGAAAGTCTCGCTGAAAGTGGGTGAAGGTGCGGCAGCGCCTGGGGCGCCTCCAGCCGCGAGTGCGGTGAGTGCAGACAGCGCAAACGCTGCAGCGACGATACCCCCGGCAATCCACGAAATCGTCGAGCTCTTGAACGTGCGGCCATTCCCAACATGAGATGTCAAACAGGCAACGTCTTCCCCTGTATCTACATTCTTGAGCTCCAGCTTCGCCTGGCCGTCAAGGTCGGGAACTGAAAACGCTATCGATGGAATCTTGCTGGCGTACTCCTCGGGGATCGTCTGCTGGCCCTTGGAAGCAAACTCGCCAGCAGGTACTGTGAGAAGTCAGCACCTCACCGTCTCCAGTCACGCTCTCGAACTCGAAACTTACGTGGACACATCTCTGCCATACCAGTGTCGCAGGGGTTGAAGGATTTCGTGTAGACCTGTTGCCCGTACGCGCTCACAACAAGCGTTGCTTCTACTTTCTGCGCCTTGTTGCTGCTCCCAGCAACGTCGAAGTTTATCACACGCGTGTTCCTGTCGTACTGTATGTTCATGGCCTTGACCTGAATGTCTGGATTGTCGACACATGATGAGAAGCCGTTTGTGGAGAGAATGTCGCCACCCAGCACGCTGACCGGCAGGGTGCTGAGCAGAAGGAGAGGGTAGGACCGCACGGTGCGAAAGGAGACCATGGTGGTGGGCGGAGAGGCTCGCGGCCTCAGAGACTCGCCTCACGAGGCTATCGTTGTGGAGAGGCCCAGAATCGTGGGATGATATATGGTACGATCAGATCTGGCCCAGGGCGTATCGAGAGAAGTGGATCGGTGCCCAGTGATGCTGTATTGGCGGTATGGATGTCGGTGTCTGTGTGGCTGTTTCTAGGCGCTCAGAGGTGTGAAAGGAGTAAGGATGGTCAGTCGGTCAGTCGGTCAGTAGGATTTTGCAATAGGGGAAAACGAGAGTCAGTGTCGTTGAAGGCAAGGGTAAAACCAAGTGATAGCGAGAGTATGGGTGAGGGATACGCATAACAGGGACACGGAAACAGAAGGCAACAGTAGCGGAATGCCAGCAGACTGTAGACGACGGTGGTGATGCAGTGGAAGCAGTGGATGGTAGCAGGCGTCGACGCGCGCTGCCTGGGATACGAGAAGGGTACAGCAACCCTGGGCGCAGCACCAGCGGCGGGCATACCACTGTGCCTGGCGTTGGTCGGCGAATGCCCAGGATTCGAGAAGGCAACGCCAAACGCAGGCGTCGCTCAGGTCGGAGAGCGCCTCTGCCGCACGCCGACGCCAGCGGGACACCCAATGACCAGCAGGTGGCGCGGCCTGCCCATTGGCCAAGCGGTCCCTTTTGGCTTCACAGGGTTGATGTTCTGGCGTGCTGCGAACAGCGCGGCGAGCGAAAGCCGTCGGCTGCTACGCTGGGGCCAGGGGGAAAGTGGGCGTGAGGCGCTTGGCTAGGGGTCTGCTAGAGTTCCAGCCGGTGGGCATCTAAAACGACTTCCCCCACGGGCGCACAACACAGAACGGCATTAGTAGCGCTGTCTTAGATGAAGGTCGATCTAGCCTGGTTTCAGGGAGACTGGGAGAGGCGTTGCACATTGCTGTCATGTGGTCCATTCGAAAGGCGAGCGAGAGGGTGAGAGGGTGAGAGAGAGAGAGGGAGAGAGAGAGAGAGAGAGAGAGAGGGGACGGGAGGCCTTGTGTGGCTCGTCAGCAGCAGAAGCATCCCCACCACCACTATCGCCACCATCACCATCACCATCACCATCACCATCACCATCACCATCACCATCACCATCACCATCACCATCACCATGAGCGTATACTCGATGTGAACAGCAGTGTCGTTTCAAGTAGCTCACGAGATATTCCAGGTGGTCAGCAGAGGTGCGAGAGGCCATCCGAGGGCTGCGTCAGCAGTGGAAGAATGTGGATGCAGGAGTGGCTTCCTACGGCGGCGAGGCTGTGCAGGCGCCCGACCGACGAACGAACGGACGGTGGGTAAAAGTTGATCATGCGTAGGGTGCAGAGGGAGAGAGGGAGAGAGGGAAGAGTACACGCACACCCCCTCTTGGCGACCTCGCGCGCCTGGTCGAAAGCACCGAGCGTTTGCAGAGATGGCTCAAGCCCGCCAACGCCGCCCGGCCAGCAGGGCGGAAGAGAGCAGACGCCAGCAGAAGCCATCCAAGCACGATGCACTCATCACCCTGCCGTTCTGCATCTTGTGGGATGCACCGTCGTCGTCGTGCGTGGGGAAGCAACCCCATGGCATATGGCTTGCAGGACGCTGGCAAGCTACGGTAAGTATGCTACGTAGTGGACGCGGCTGGTGAGGGAGAATTTTCCCATGATGGCTGCGGCGCCTGTCAATGGACGCCCTCCCCCCATTCCTCCTCCTGCGTGCTGTCGGTGACACCAGCAAACGATAGTGATCTGGCTCTGCAGACACGACGCCGTCCGTCCGGGCTGTTGGTCGGTTGGTTCGTGGCCAGCCAGTGAGCGGAAATGTGCAGCTGTGCTCTCTCTACTCTCTCTCTCTCTCGTTCGGACGGGCTCAGCAGAGGTCGGCCGAGATCTCTACGCTTGGCTGAAACATGGCCTAGATACTCGATGGATTGGATGGTGACCAGGTACGTAGGGCCGACCTCCCTCCCTCGCTCTCTCGCCTCTCTCACCCATACCAGGCACGCACAGCCAACCTCTCGCGCTCGCGCTCTGGACTCGCCGTCGCCTCCTGTTCTGGCCAGCCTATTAGGAGGCGGCGGAAGTTGCAAGGTCAGCGTTCGCCGAGAAGCAGATCACACGCCGTACCCAGCCCACCCAAGTCCATTGAACGCGTGCCTGCAGGAACGCCATATGTGGGCTAGCCGAACTCTCAACCCCGTAACCGAGACCCTTCCCGCCCTCTGTTTCGTCCGCTCTCTTGTGTCATCGTCACGACGGAGGGCATCGAGCGCAGGAAAAGATTTGGGCCTAGGTAGGTAGGTTGTGTTGGCTTGGGTGTTTTTGGCGCTACATATCAGCGTCACTGTACAGTCGTAATCACACCTGTCAGGCTGTACAGCATGGCATGGGCTCGCCTCCTGATCATCTTACATGTCACCCTGCCCGTCACCCTGGGTCACCTGCGTATATAGAACGAGTATCACGTCCACCTGTCCCATCCAGACCCCTCGCCCTTCCCTGCATCGTCTCTCATCCACTGCGTCAAAAGTCCTGCTCTGCACCAGTCACCATACAGCCCAGTACAGCCCAGTACAGCCCAGTACAGCACAGCACACAGCACACAGCACACAGCACACAGCACACAGCACACAGCGCACAGCACACAGCGCACAACACACAGCACGCTGCATACTCGATCTGCCGTTCATCTCCCCCTCTGCTGCACATCCCACAAATTAGAGCTCAGCGGACTCTGCCTCTACCCTTGTACATTTTTCGCCACACCCTATCTTTCTGTGGATCGGAGTTCCAGCGCTGCATACAAGTACGCATCGCGTACACTACATCTTCACCATGTGCTGCACTCCCATTGACGATCCGGATTTCAACGACATTCCACCTTGGAGGAAGATGGCCGGCCCTGTCAGAACCCCAGAATTGCCAGACATTCCGGAATTGCCCAAATCCATGAATCTCTACGCCATCGCAGATCTGCACCTGTCATACAAGTCAAATCGTGAGGACTGGGCAAAGCTGCAAGCACGGCCAGACGATGGTCTCATCATCGCAGGAGACAGTAAGCCAGCCACCCGGGATTCCATGCCCACCCCAGTTGAGGCGAGCATTACGCTTTTCCTTGAAGATCACGTGCTAACCCTTGTCCAGTCGGCGAGAGCGTTCAGGTGATGAGGGAAGCCTTCCACATCGCGAAAGCCCGCTTCAAGATGGTCTGGTGGGTTCCAGGAAACCATGAGCTGTACACTTCCACACACTCCAAAGAGGACGAGATGCACCTGAGAGGCGAGTCGAAATACATGGCCTGTGTGATCGCTGCCCGGGAATGTGGCGTCCTGACCCCGGAAGACGACTTCACCACCGTGATGTACACCTCCCCGGAAGGCATCCAGGAAGCCGCTCTGGTCTGCCCCATCTTCACATTGTACGACTACAGCTTCAGACCTGCACATGTCAGCAGGGAGAACGCATTGGCTTGGGCGGAGGAAGAGGGCATCAAGGCCACAGACGAAGCCCTGCTCCACCCGGATCCTTATGACTCGCGGGACGAGTGGTGCGACAAGCTCGTGCAGCAAGCTGAGCTGAAGCTGCAAGCCGCGTGTGAGACTGGCCTGCCACTCGTCATCATCAACCACTGGCCGTTGAGAGAGGACACCGTCTACATCCCCAAAGTCCCCAGGTTCAGCCTCTGGTGCGGTACCCAGAAGACTCACAACTGGCACACAAGGTTCAATGCCAAGGTTGTCGTTACCGGCCATCTGCATGTCAGGAGGACAGACTGGATCGACGGTGTGCGATTCGAGGAAGTCAGTCTTGGCTATCCGAGACAGTGGCAGGAAGCCAAGGACGCCGGCAACGACGTCAACACGATGCTGAGGGAGATCCTGCCAGGGCCAGCGACTCCCGAGATTGGTCAGGAGCCTCCGACAAACTTCAGAAGACTGGGATGGGGTTGGACGTGAAAGAAGCGTCCGCTGGATGAGCCCACTGCCATCCATACACCGCGACTACCAACACACCCATCTACAAAATCAGCATTGGGGTGCTCATCCTCACGATACGTCCAGTGCTCGCTCGCACAGACATGGATCGTCGCTTCCGCCTGCTGACAAACATACAACAGCATGACACCGTCATAGGCCAGACGAGCAAGAGTCCTCTTGCGGTCACTACAGAGGAGGCCGAGGTGTTTGGAGTTACATCGGTGGGCATTTGGGGAGGTAGAGACGCTCACATGATAGAAGGCATCTGCTTTAGACCAGCTGTGTTTGCATTCAAACGAGATACCCAACGAACCCTTGCAGGTCGAGTGTTCATCTACATAGCTTATGTGTTATGAAAGCCTACGGCATGATCAGGAACATCCAAAATCTCCAGCCTTAAGACCTTTCTTTCACATCTCCCTACTTTTGCACATATGACAGACGCGGGAGATCAGTGCGATGTTGGCGAAGTAAAACACTGTGCTTGAAATGATTACCTGAATGGACTTGCCTATGCACAATCCCTGCCACCGGCCACTCGTAGATTGAATTCATATATGCAATGTACCTAGGTACCCTCCCCAAATTCCTGTTTCTAGGCAGCGCTCTGGGGCTACAATGTCATATGACAAGGCAACCGCCACAAGGCAGATCCGGTGTGGGGCCAAAAACGCGTTCGCTTTAGAACCTTTCGCGTCTGGCACATACCTAGGTGTGCAGAGCAAATGAGATACACCACGAGATAGACCGTATACACATCTCTCCTGGTTTGGGGAAATGCTCTCGCAATTCCATGCCAGCTACCAGCGCGTCGAGCAGAGCTTACAGCGGCTCACAGACTCCATCGCAGCATACAATCCCTCCATCACCGCGTCGGAGGAGCTTCTCGCGGCCGACGAGAGCGTCAACCAGAACCTCGAGCAACGTAAGGAGATGCAGTGCGCAATATGCAGAGGGAGTTGAGGCTAATCCCGTCGCAGTCGCGACCCATCAATCAAACTATGCGCGCATACAAGAGCTTCGCAAGACGACAGACTCCCTGGACGACACGATCAAGAGCACAATCCGCACGCTTGCCGAGACACGGAAGCAGATCCTCGCGATACCCAGCAGCGACCCCTCGGATCCCAGACGCGAGGTCAACATAGAAGAGCTCCTCGCCTACGCGAAGTTCATCGGCAAGACAACCGTGCCGCCCACCTTCCGCAAGCCACTGCCAGACTCGCTCAGGCCGCGAGCGACGGCCCCAGCGCAGATCGCCAATGGGATGGCCACACCGCCGGCAGGGATATCGCAAGACCCCAACGCCGAATCGCAGGAGGAGGACAAGATCGAGAACGTGGCTGTGAAGCAGCTGGATGCAGGCTCCAGGGCCTTCATCGATCCCATGAGGGATCTGCCGTTCGAGCCCTGGCCGTCGATTGACAGGATCCAAGCCGGTGGGTTGGCGGTGATACAGCGGATGGTCGAGGAGGGCAAAGACCCAGCGAGCGTGTTGAGCGCCGAGGAGCAGGCGGAAGAAGATGCGAGAAAGCAGAGGGAGAAGGAGGAGGAGGAGGCCAGGGAGAAGGAGGAGATGGAGCGCAGACGGATGAGCAGTTGGGGGACGGGGAGGGCGGTGGCGCAAAATGATGTGTTCAACCCTGATGAGGCGTGAGGGAGTGCTTTGCTCTTGTAGAGTTGATGCAGAACTCGAGATCTCCGAGCAGAAGATACGCAATAATACAATCACGCCTGCCAGCACTAGCATCCACCGGACCTGGTTTCTAGACCCATGAATGTGGCTGACAATAGCGAAGCATCATCAATCGTTGAGAGGAAAGGTAAGAATCGGTGAAGATGCGACACGAAGGGCTTCGAAGGGCTTCGACTGCACTCAAGGCGGGCTTGGGCCGAGTCATGATGGTGCAGAATGCTTCCAACCGCTCCTTCTCTTTCCGGAAGCCCCTTCCACTCGAGTCTGCGTGACATCAACATCGAACTAATACGACGACCAATTGGGCCATTATGAGAAACGTTCTAGGCAACAGCGTGACCTCACCCCCTTTTGAGACCATGGTGTACGCCAAGAGTGGGATGTTTGATAGTTCGCCTCTCGATCCTCATGTTTGCCATCATGTAACAGCCTGGCATGTATCACAAGGCACACTGCGTCAAGAAATGGATACTGGCGCCAAATCACAAGCATCCAATTCATACTGACTGGCTCCGAAAGTCCGCTTGTCTGTTGTGAAGATCACTATGCGTGAGGATGGCCAGGGCTGTCTCAGAAGCCAACGTCAAACTGATTCTCTGAGCAAAGGGAGACTTGGAATACCTCTACATATGATAAGGGACGACTTCTATTCATGTCCACTTGACAAACAGCGAAAGGTTAGTGCTAATACCGATCCAAGCGACGATGCAGAGACGGCAGTTGGTGGGCTCTAGTTGTGAGCCTTGAAGCTCTCCTGGCTGATGAGGATGTTTTGCTGTAAGCGTAGTACTTTCCCACACAGTGCCAAAGAGGTGAAAGATACACTATGCGAGTCCTTTGCAATTTACTCGCCTTGGTGGAGGCGCATGAAAGCGGGCTTAGATGCAAACAAGCAGTAGCAGCAAGACCAGACGATACAAACCGCGGCTTCCAAACCTGGCTTGCTTGCCAGGGCAGTGAGAATTCAAAGCAAGGTGGAGTGGGAAGTGCTCCAGTCAAAAGGGCGAGCAACAGAAGTGAACCGAGAACCGGGACACGCCTTATCATCGACGACTAGCAAAGAAGACATACCAGCTACTTGCACCAAATGTGACTGGGAACAGCAAGGCGTTTGTTAACAGATGACTTTAGGCAATCTATGGATCAGCAAGTAACAAAACAGCCAGTCTCTCTTCCCACCCATACTGCAAGGCAGTAGTCGGATCAAACAAACTTGGTAGTGATTCCAGCAACCAATTTGATCCCACCTTCGTAGGACAAAGGTCAAAAGCTGTCTTGAATATTGCTGCGCAGTGATTGGTGACAAACGCGCAAGGATGAATCACACACATAGTGTTTGTGTCTGGTGATTGCCTAGACGCAATGAGCGAACGCGGTCTACAAAGGAGTGCGACATTGACATAACGTATGTCGTAGCAAGACCCTAGCGTGTGGCAGCTTATGGGGAGGACATCATGCAAGGTGCTGTCCTATTCCGGACAACACATTCCAATGTCAGCTGTCCTCTGGCTTTGTCTCGACGTCTCGTGTAGGAGTGCTGGGAGTTCTGCACTGCTCAAGGACCACTTGCGCAGCTCTCGGCCTCAGTTGTCGCTAGAAAGAATCTTAGATACCTGGATAGGGACGTTCGTCCAAGGCGTTTGGAGCCGGGGGGGAACAATCAGAGACCAACTCGGGTCTCGCGTCATGAGACAACTGGTGAGAGAAAAAAAGTTTCATGCGTAGAAACCACAGCTAATGTGACAAGTGCCTACAGCTTGAGGCGTCTTTGTTGGCGGCAATGCAAGAGGCTCAGCAGAAGTCCACGTCTGCGTTCTGTTTCGTACTGACCCATAATACATTGTGAAGTGGAGTGGTAGCTAGCTCTCGCAGCCACTGCCGACCTCACCATGCTTGCAGAACAATCTCACCAAGCGCTGCAGACCCCAGCCTAAGTATCAGATGCAGCGCAGGCAGAGATACATGCAAGAGCAATCGTAGAAGGGTAAAACACAGATTGCAGGACGCTAGCATAGGAATACATCCCATCACAACAACTTCGGACACGTCTTCCTATAAGAGAACGAAATAGGACAGCAGGGTCAATGCATTGATGGACGGGCCGCGCATAGCGCGTTTCATACAGCCCTAGTCCCCACGAGCGTGGCCCAGCGCATCCTTGTTCTGTGACAGATTACGGAGACGTGGCGCCCTCATCTGTGATTGTTGCTCTCAATGATGTGCCAATGCCAGCGCCAGTGCTAGTGGCCCATCCTGGCCGTTAGTACCATCACATTCGACCCTGGCAGCAGCATGTCCAACGGAATCGGTATCTGGTGTGGATGGTCCAGGCTGTGCTTCACCTGGACGGCTCGAACGGTACAGTGTGCTCAGTCCCCCTCACACTGACGCAGGAAAACGTGGCGTGAGCGATCATGACAAGTTTGGTGTGCATTGCGTATGTGGAAGGCCGGCAGACATATGTAATACGTGTGCCCTGCGAGCGTCCTTTTCCGTGGCAAGATGGGAAAGCAAGGATTACGTGGTGCGACATAGAGCAGCCAGTGTACAAGCCGGCTGTGTAGGGTGTGTGTCCAGAACCCTCATCTCCGATAGGGTGAAAGGCTGATGCAGAGAGAAATGAGGCCTCGAAGTCTAATGACAGCCGCCCTAGGAGTGCCGCGACTGTGAGTGGCTTTGTTCGGAGACAGATGCATGTCACTCACGCTAGGCAGAGCCAGCCGTTGCACCGCTCCCTACCAATTGGGCCCTTTCCCCTGTTGATCCGGACATGAAGCAAAATCATCGCTGTCGCTCCTTCTCTTCTCCTACGTGGGTTTTCTTCCTTTCCTTCCCACCAACGCCGCTTCCAGTCTGCCCTCAGTGCCAACTGCTGCTGTCGCTGCTGCTCCACGCTCACTTCCAGAGCAACACCTTGCTCGTGCCATTCACTCTTTCAGTCTTCGGACATCCATTCATTACCACAGCAGCTGCGGCCCTGGTTGGCATTGCGCTATATCAACAGGCAGATTTAACGCGTCAAAGAGAACCTACGTCTAGCAACCTACGCAGATCCATCGATTACCTGCGACGTCAAACCCATCACGCGACCAGACATTCGCTACCCGAAACCTTAGTGTTACCTGAGTATCCATCATGTCTGCCATCAAGCTCGGTGCTCTGGCGCTCGCCGGTGTTGCCTTGGCCGTCCCAAACCATGGCAACAACCACGCCCACTTCCACCACAACAAGCGCCACGGCCCTTCGTCTTACGGCAGCTCCGCCGAGGCTCCATTCCCGATCGCTAACGGCACCCAGCCAGCCTATGGACCGACCGGCAGTCTGGTGACCTACACATCGACCAGCACTAGCTACAAGACCGTCACCTCTACTGTCCAATTCGGCTCCGCTGGCACTGGCTACGGCACTGGCGCGAGTGTGGGCGCTGCTGGCTACTCCACTGGCTGCGCTGAAGATGTCACCGTGACAACCAAGATCTATGAGACCGTGACCGTCACCCCAGGAAGCAGCAGCTCGGTTGTCGCACCTGTGGAGACTTCTAGTTCCAGCGAGGCAAGCGCTAGCAGTGGCACTACCACTCTCAGCAGCAGCAGCAGCATTGCCAGCAGCGAGAGTTCCTCGGCCTCTGCGCCATCCATCAGCCTGACTTATTCCGAGGTTGCAAAGGGTCATTCGTGGAAGCCAGCCCCGACCTCATACGAGGCTGCATCTTCGTCATCGCCAAGCAGCTCCAGCACCAGCACTAGCGAGGACGTTGCCCCTACCACCAGCAGCCTGTCTTCTTACATTGCCCCCACTACCAGCAGCCTATCGTCTTACGTTGCCCCAACTACCAGCTCGTCTTCAGCTGCATCGCCGTCTTCCACGTACAGTGGTAGCAAAGGCAGCGGAAAGCGTGGTGTGGCATACAACGATGTCACCTTGACTGAATGCTTCACGGACTCCGACCTCATCAGCTGGGGTTACAACTGGAACCCTCAGTCTTGGGGTCTCGAGGGAGTCACCTTCATCCCCACCCTGCATGATACCTCGGACATGTTCACAAAAGACTGGAAGACGCTCGCCCAGACTTCCGTCGATAACGGCGACAAAACCTTGTTCTCTTTCAACGAGCCAGACATGTCATCTCAAGCCAACTTGTCCCCTGAAGATGCTGCAGCAGCACATCAAAGCTGGATGAAGGACTTGTCAGACGATGCAGTCATCTACGCACCATCTGTCACTAACGGTGGTCAGCCCGGAAACAACCTTGGCACTGATTGGCTGGGGAAATTCATCGAAGCTTGCAATGGCAACTGCAGAATCAATGGCATCAACCTGCACTACTACGCCACGGACGACACAAAGCAGTTCACGGACTATATTCAAAGCGTCCACGAGGACGAGAGGTTCCAGCAATATCCTATCTACATTAGCGAGTTCGGTGTCACGCAGGGCGACGTTGGCGAATTCCTCAAAGTCGTCATGCCTTGGCTTGATGCGCAAGATTATGTTCACGGTTACGCCTATTTCATGGTCTCAGAGGGCCTGCTGAATGATGGTACAGCACCGTCCGAGTACGGATCTGTCTACAAAGACTACACCGGATCTTCTTGAAGCATTGCTTAGATGCTGAGACAGGTGGCGTCTTGGCGTGCCCACTCGACTGCGGTGTTGTGTGGCGTGCTAAGAGGTGGCTCACAAGCTGGACGCTCATATGGACCTGGATATGAGATTACAACAAAGTAGAGAATAAGCACGCACTGGATGACGCTCTTCTTGAACATTTCGCAACCTTCTATGTAGATGTTTTGGTAGCTCAAATTTCACGCTTTCTGCAACTCTTCGCTGATCATTGTCGTATCTTCTCTACGTGATTTGAACAAGTTTGCCGTTCTCGTGCGGCTACTTCGAAGTTTTCGTTGGGGTTCCGCAACACTTCAAAGGTTGCGAGAATAGTTGACTCGCTATTTAAAGATAACGAGGAACGAAGGCATGGAGTTTAATGATTCTTAATTTAGGTTCGATGTACATCTGACGTCGCCGGACCATTGCGAAACTGCGTATCTATACGACAATGTTCGGTTGGTTTAATGATGGTGCATGATGACCGATCAGTCTCAGTCAGTTGTAAATCATCAACGACCGATGCACCATCCTGATGACGCTCGTAGAATGCGCCGCTAGTCCTCCATGTAGCGCTCTCCACTCTTGGATCATTGAGACGTCGCCTTCGTCTTCCTGTCAACCGCCACCACTCTGCGTTGGTAGCTAGGCTCTTCTCATATGGCTAGTCCACGCCGCGACGCCTCACCATGGGTAACTTCTCAATTCATCCTCCTTCTCGATTTCAAGGCCGTTCTTCAATTGCTCCTCATGCTTTGCGTCGAGGTACTCCACCAACACGTCACCGTATCGTTCCCTGCCCTTGTACTTAGCCACGTCGTCGCCCCAGCTCCTGACGGCACTTGCCAGTCTGCCAGGCACATATGGCTCGTTGGCTACTTCAGTAATGGGATGGAAGTACGTGCGGATGGTGAAGACAACACCACCGCTCCTAGGCAGCCTGCGCAGACTCTGCCTCTCGGAACGGAAGTAGTGGTGTTGGATAGCCTTGTTCTTCTCAGCGGTGAACCAACCAATGCCGTCGCTATCCTCGCTACCGATCGAGCTCGACCATGGCAGCTCCTCGTCGACTTGTATGAAGTAGTTATTGCGCAGGACAGGGGCGTCTGGCTTGACGCGACGGAAGAAGTTCATCATGCCCTTCTCGAGTTTCTGTTTGAAGCCTGGCACGTCACCTGAGGTGTGGATCTCGGACAGCGGCATACCGAACTTGTCCTCCAAGCGCCAGAAACCTGCGAGGAGAATTGCGCCCGCGAGCAGGTAATACTGGCCATCTTCCTTCTCGAACATGATGGCCAAGTCATCTTGGACCAGGCGAGCGGCGAGTTGCATCGGATCCTCCTTCGGCCCACCGTTAAGGCTCAAGTGGTCTGGTCGGATGTCGAAAGACTCGTTGGTGAAGAGGTTGTCGACACCGACATCGGTCTTGCGGAACATGTCCGGATAACGTTCACTGAGGTATGCACTGAGCTCCTCGAGGAGTTCGACAGCGCCATCGAAGACGCGAGGATCTGGATCCGTGCGGCAGCACTTGGATCCACGTTCTTCAATGCGGCGTTTCTTGTCTGCATGGTAGCGGGAGTAATGGTTGTCGAGCTCGATCCATTCGTCCCACTTCATGGTCCGCAGGCCCATGGTGATGTGATATGGCCCCCATCTGAACGGACGATAAGGCAAAGGCTTCGTCTCTGTGACTGACCAATCCTCGTAAGCTGGAGCTGTCGGTCTCTGGAAGTCGACTGGTGTCCACGTCCCAGGCGCTCTATCTGTGGGTTTCATGCGCTTCTCTGCAAAAGATGTGACATCTGTAGGCTTCTCCAGATCCGGCGTCCCTGGGCGCAATGGCCCTATTCGATTCCGTTTGAATCGCACAAAGATAGTCCGTAAAAGATACACTAACGCTGCTAAGGCGATGAAGCCATAGAGTAGACTCTCCCCCTCGGGTAAATGGCTCGAATCCGTATTATCCATAACTTTTGATAAACCGCAGTTGTGTTTTACCCATTGCCTCGCTGGCTCAAGGCTTGCTGCTAGTGATTGTAACATGGTGTGTGAGAGGTACTTGGTGATCTAGAAGGACTGAAGATTGAATGGAACGGACCATGACTTACATTTAGGCCAAATGCCACCATTGATTCTGGCCCACAAACATTGAAATGCCTACATTCAATAATCCTTATCGGGAGCTATAGAGCTTGACGTTGGATGTTGGAAAGAGCTATTCGCTTCATGCTACCTAAAGCGGGAATGCTTTCCTGTAGCGGCTGCTCTATATGGTACATGAAGACAACAAGACCAAATTCACTGCATATCATGGGAAACGTGCCTGAGTAGTAGGAAACGTCTTATCATTACATGTATTGAGTCTTCGATGAGGCGTTACTGAAAGCATACAACAGCAGTCCTAGCATCGTGTATCAAATCGCGAATGAAGTTGCTGTCGCTTTAGCTTAAGGAAATACTGACGCGCAAATCTCGAAAGTAACAGCATCAATTCGCTTTGCATTACCACAATGTCTAAGCTTTAGTCAGGTAGTCTTTCACTTTACCTCAATTCTTGGTCGACTTCCGTGCAAGCAGGCAGTATCTCCCCCACACTTTTCTGTATTTACTCGGGATGAACGGCAGGTCAGGAACCCACCCTAGTCTTGCGATTGCTGGAGTGCTCGCAGCGTCCATGAATGGGAGACATTCAATCTCCTCCCATTCTTGCAATTTGGCGTAGTCGGGCTCGGACTGAGTCACTATAGTGCTCGGTAGTTGTGAGTCTACAATAAACTGACATTTTCTGATGTCTGTGTACTTTCCAGGATCCTCTACGTTCTTATCGTTCATGCCAGAGGGGATGAGATAGGCTCCAGAAAAGAATCCAAAGCCCTGGTCTGCCTCACTAAATTCGCCCGGCAGAAGGCCGCTGAACTCAGATCTTAAGAACTTGGCTCGCGTGCCCTCAGGCAGCAGGAAGTGCGAGGGGAAGCGATACCATTCCTTGCCAAGGCATATGTTGTCGCCAGCATGTGCCATTCCCGGTTGATGCAGAACGTTGTAGATTGAAAGTGGCGCATTGAAAGCCGTGACAGTCCCAATAGTCCTGAAGGTACTGAAGCCTAGAGATATTAGTACAAAGGATATGATGGCGAAAAAGCGTAATTGTAACGGAATCTTGCTAAGGAAGTCCTTGGGGTTGTTCGAACCGACATTCGCAAGAATGATGTGGAAGGCTATTGCGGCGTTGAGAGCTAATGCCGGGTACGCTGGATACATGAAGCGCTCCTCTTTGTGTGGCTGGATGCTGAAATTGACAAGCCAGAGATAGAAAGGGGAGAGGAAAACAACCCCACGGATGTAGCTCTGCTTTGTGCTTGTTCCTCCCTTCAATATGTGTTGGAGCAGTAGCACTGGCAGAGATAAAATGCCAAGAAGCAACCAGACATGAAAGTTAAGAAACAGATTTCGCAAGTAGAAATGCCATGGCTCTGTCCCATAGAGCTCGGGTCCCTTGCCAGAAAAGATGTTGTATACAACAATGTTCAAAGGGACCAGGACGATTTTTTTGTAGAAGAATGAGTCAACGACCACCTGGAGAAACAGCACTATGACAGAGCGGGCTACTCCATCTACGAATCGCAAGAACGCTTCAAAGCGCCCTTCGAAATCGTAGAGAAAAGCAAACCCAATCTCCTCAATGACGAACGGGATGCCTAGAGCGGCAGCAAAGGGCCATCCAAGGATAGAACCGAGACCGACAGCGGAAATCCCCTGCGCAGTTCGCAGACCTTCGTTCCAGTCCATGAAAGCAGCTGTAGCGAGCATGGTTGCATACATGGCAAAGGTGCTCGGCAAGTAACTGATGCTCGCATGGAACATGCCAGGAGAGGTCACCATGATACCCAGCCATAGTATTGCAACGCGTGTATTTAGCGTTGCAGATATCTTTGAGAAGAGCCGGGTTTCACAGATCGCGCAAATGAAGCCGAGCACAATGCGAAGAAAGTAGAACTCAATCCACTTAGAAGCTCCAAAGAATGCCAGTAACGGTTTGATGGGTAAGATGAACATAGCATGTAGGCCAGCGTAAGCCCAGCTTCTAATGGCGAACTCTGGGCTATACTCCCACGTCTGGAAGCCATGGCCATGGCTCAAATAGTGGGTAGGTTCCCAGAAATTGAAGACCTCATCGCAATCTTGAATAGGGTGATACAGTGCTGCCACAACGTGAGATGAGAAGAATATTGCAAAGGCTAGACGAGAATTCATCGAGAAAGGCTCGAGGCGAGCGCGAGCAGCAGCCTTCCTTTTGAAGTCCTCTGCGGCTAATTGTAATTGCTCATTGCTGCGTCCTGATGGAACATAGCCGCCGTTTCTCTCGGGAGGGCGAACGGCTTTTGTTGAAGCTACCTTGGGAGGCATAGCGGTTTGCAGTTCATGGGGTGAATAACAATGCTCATATGTGTGTCCTTCCGAGGAGTTTGTGCTTCGCGTACCTGCAGGACATCCCATATATTTGGACGGGAGCCAAGACTCAGTCCCATGCAACGGGCCGAACCTGGAGAGGAACTAGCCGGGCCTTGACGTATATGGTGCATTATATGCATACCTAGGAAGCGCGTCCTAAATTTTTGGTTCTCTAGGCGCTCGCATAGCTATCCTGTTCTACAAGTTAGGAGAGGAAATTGCAAATCACAACCCACTGATTGCACCTGCCTATTTCCGGTTTTATTTAATCGGAAGCTTCATCATGAATTAGACATGGAGACTCCTATTTCTTTCCAAGAGCCGGACGAAGCCAGACCGGCAAAGAAAGCCCGCCTTGACTCTTCTCTAGAGCTTACCGAAGAGACACGAGAAGAGATGGTCGACGACGCCAGTTGGGATGACATCTATGATGACGATACACAACCATCCATCACCAAAGCAGCTTTAGAGGCCAGCGCACCGACAAGCGGCACACAAAATGTCCACCCAGTGTTGCAGCTCGACGCGCAGACTCAATCGGTACACGAGCCGAGAGAAGAGCAGCCTCCGCCTACCGACCCAACCAAAGATCTCCAACTAGGAGTTCACGAAGACTCTTCTTCTAACTCACAACAAACAGATTCGAGTCAGGCGAATGCGGATACTCAGGTGCCGCTTGATGCCCTTGATGCTCAAGACGAATTTGTTGCGGACAAGTCTGAAATAGATAGAGTAAATGAGCCGAACGTGAGGATGGTAGAGCAAACTAGTGCTACTGAGATTGGGGCAGTCCACCAACATCAAGATGAGCACGAGCTGGAGCAGCGTCAGACATCAAATGCTGCGCCACAGAATATCCCTCAACGTGAAGCCTCGTTACAACCATCCGTAGAGGCCAACGGACAAGGAGGCAGCAACAGTGTCACAAATGCAATGCCTACTACCAGCGAACAGCTGAAGGCGACAGACGATACCGAATTCATGGCTGCGGCGGCAGCGCAGAAGGACAACACAAATGCTGAGTGGCAGTTCAACAGTTCTGACGCTGAGAGCTCTTCGGACAGCGATACTTCGGATAGCGACTCAAGTAGTGGATCAGACTCAGGAAGTGATGGTGGCTATGAGATGCTTGATCCTGCCACAGCTGCGAAGATTCTTATGCAAGGAGATGGCGACGACGATGATGGGAATAGACAAGGCAAAAGTGGCGCTGACTTGCAACCAAGAACAGCCAATGAGGTCAAAGAGGTGATTGTACCAAAGCCAGACGTCACGATCACAAACGACATGAAAGTGGTTCTACTCGGGCATGTCGAACGAGCCGTGGAAAACATGATACTTGTTCGTGCAAACACAACTGGAGAATATCAGGTCCTCGAGGAGGGCTCAGTCCTGTGCAATGAGAAGAAGGAAGTCGTTGGCTCGGTCAGTGAGCCACTTGGAAGAGTGACAGAACCAATGTACTGTGTAATGTTCTCCAACGCGAAGGAAGTAGAGGACTTCGGACTGGGTGAGTATGGCGCAAAAGTTTTCTATATCGAGGAGCACAGCAAATTTGTCTTTACTCAACCGCTCAAAGGGTTGAAGGGTACCGATGCCAGCAATATCCACGACGAGGAAGTCGGCGAAGACGAAGCCGAATTCTCAGACGATGAGAAGGAGGCAGAGTATAAGCGTCAAAAGAAACTTGCAAAAAGGGGCGCCAAAGCCGGCAACGCGGCATCACGAGGTGGCTCCAAGACATTCGGTGCCCCTGGACACAATTCTGGAACCACAATGATCAAGGCTGGTGGGTTTGATGCGCCAGTAGAAGGTTATGGAGGCGGCATGGATTATGATGATGGGGGAGGCGATGTGGAGGACGAGTTCTACAAGCCGTTACAGCGACCTGACAATCTGGCCCAGATGATGGCTGGTCCACCGCACAGCCTTCCGCCAAGACGAGGGTCTTCTGAGCGTGGTGGCCGTGGGCATGGTAGAGGTGACTTTAGAGGCAGAGGTAGGGGCGACAGAGGCCGCGGTGGAAGGGGCAGCTTCCACGATCGAGGTCAAAGGGGAGGAAGGGGTGGCCCGTCAGGACAAAGTAGAGGCGGACCTCAGGTAGAGGCCTCAAGAAAAGGGCCGGCAAACTCCTACCCAGACAAGCATAACAATGGTGGCTCTAATACTGCTCAGGGGGAACATCTAAACGCGAGCAGACAGCAACAGCCTCATCAGCAACAGCCATCGTATCAGCCGTACCAACAGCCGTATCAACAACCACAAGCATACCAATTCAACGGCTACACCTTCCAGTACGGTAGCCCTGCCCCTCAGTCCCAGGCAGCAGCACCTCAAAACCAAATCCAACAGCACCATCAACAACCGCAGCAGCAACAGCAGCAGTTTTCAGTTGGAGCTTATGTCAACCCAACCTTTTGGCAGAGCCAGCAAGCAGCTGGATCTATACATCCACAGCCTCCTGCTCAATGGCAAAATTGGACTGGTCAAGGAGGTGTTCCACAGGTCCCACATGTTCTGCAGGGAGGCCAACAGGGAGGTCAACAACAGCAGCCGCAATCGCAGCCAAACCTGGCTGACATCATGAGGCAGTTTAGCGGTCCGCAGTCCTAAATACAAGGCCAGCCCGGGCAATCGGTTCCTGTATTTGATTCCTCTCCGCACTGCGACATATCTCGATTTCCCATTCTCCTTAGAAACAGGCTTCTCGATTTGACGTAGATTTTCGGATTGAGATTTCGCATACTTGAAATCTGCAGGCATAGGGATATATTTGAAGTTGGGTAAAGGCCACACGCTTTCGCCTTCTTCATTAGACATGGATTAGCCGCTCCTTCGTTTCATCAGAGACGTACTCTGGTTGAAAGCCAATAGATTGAGCTTCTCAATTACGCTCCGTTCCAGAAAACGCGGTGAGAGGCCAGCTAGGGGAGAGCATTCGGATGACATGTTCTTAGGATCTAAAGGATCAGGACATTATAGAGCCGAGTTGAAGGACGGAGAGATGACCTTACAGAAGTCTCAGCCGCCTATTTAAAAGCTCCGTGGGGATTCCTCAGATGTACTTGGTATTGCGTGAGGCCGAGCGTACCATACAGGACGTGCCGTGCCCGAGTCGCAAGCCTAACGATCCATAACACGAACTGATTGGTAAGTACACATTGATGCATGAGTCAGTCAACGACTATCGTTGTGTTGCCAGGCCACGTACAGCGTATGGCGAGGAGAATATGGCGCCACGTAAATCCCACGCTGCAGCTTCAGCGGTGAACCACCGATCACGTGAACGATAATCCATCCTCCGAACACGTGCAAGCAATTGTTGGCGCCATGTACACAAGTCTCCGTAGGGAGAATTTTGTGCCTGCGTGGGAGGGCAGCAAAAAAATGACGCGATGCGAAGCCGGCGACTGCTAACGGGACCTGGCTGTTAGGGAAAGCCCCGCGAAAGGCGGAGATGAATTCAATGTTTCCATAACCACTGGCCCTGGTGGACTAAGGTACCCGGCACAGCTCCCAGCTTTTGCAGCACGCTCGGCGATCCTATTGTTTTCCTACAAACTTTTTCTCTCTTATATATCGTCTCTCCACCTCCATCCCTACTCTCTCCCAACATTCCCGTCCTCGTCGAGAAAACACACGCTCGTCTCACCCGTCCCTGTTTAGCACAATGGTCACTCCAAACGGCGTCGCTGCCAAAGGCAACACCTTCCTGTAGGCCAAACCCCCCGAGCCTTTTTCTCCCCACGTTAGACTGACTCTGTCCACAGCTTCACATCCGAGTCTGTAGGCCAAGGCCACCCAGACAAGATCGCTGATCAGGTCTCTGATGCCATCCTCGATGCCTGTCTCAAGGAGGACCCTCTCTCCAAGGTTGCTTGCGAGACGGCAACCAAGACTGGCATGATCATGGTCTTCGGCGAGATCACCACCAAGGCCCGTCTTGACTACCAGAAGGTCATCCGTCAAACCATCAAGGACATTGGTTACGATGACTCTTCCAAGGGCTTCGACTACAAGACCTGCAACGTCCTGGTGGCTATTGAGGAGCAGAGTCCGGATATTGCACAGGGCCTGCACTACGAGGAGGCTCTTGAGAAGCTCGGCGCTGGTGACCAGGGTATCATGTTCGGATATGCTACGGACGAGACACCAGAGCTCCTCCCTCTTACCATTCAGCTGGCTCACAAGCTGAACAAGGCCATGACTGACGCTCGTAACGACGGCAGCCTACCATGGCTGAGACCAGACACCAAGACGCAAGTCACTGTTGAGTACGCCCATGATGGTGGCGCTGTCATACCCAAGCGTGTCGACACCGTTGTCGTTTCTGCCCAGCACGCTCCAGAAATCTCGACCGAGGAACTGCGCAAGGAGATCAAGGAGAAGATCATCAAGAAGACCATCCCTGCAGAGTACCTGGACGACAAGACCATCTACCATATCCAGCCTTCTGGCCTCTTCATCATTGGTGGCCCACAAGGTGATGCCGGTCTGACTGGCCGTAAGATCATTGTCGACACCTATGGCGGCTGGGGTGCTCATGGTGGTGGTGCCTTCTCTGGCAAGGACTACAGCAAGGTCGACCGCTCTGCTGCATACCTCGCCCGTTGGGTTGCCAAATCGCTTGTCCACTCCAAGCTTGCACGCCGTGCGCTTGTGCAATTCTCCTACGCCATCGGTGTCGCTGAACCTCTATCGATCTTCGTCGAGACTTACGGCACCTCTGAAAAGAGCTCTGATGAGCTAGTGGAGATCGTCCGTGAGAACTTTGACATGCGCCCCGGTGTCATCGTCAAGGAGCTTGACTTGATCAAGCCAATCTACTGCCAGACTGCCAAGAACGGCCACTTCTCCAACCAGGACTTCACCTGGGAACACCCCAAGACCTTGAAGTACTAGGGGCCACCCATCCAGGGAGATGATTGGAGGGGGTGACGAGGGTGGACCTGTCTCAGGACACGTCTGCCATTGCGGTGGTGCACGGACCGGCGTTTATTGGATTTTTGGTAACATTCACAGTCTCGAAGAAAAGCAAGCAGGGAAAGGCTGCTGCATAACGGTCTTTGCAGAAGAAAATAAATACATACATACATAGCCGGGGATAGACCAGGCATGCATGGATATAACCCGCTCAGGGCGTGGGTGAAGCATTATTCAACATAGATCTTGGGCGGGCGATCCCGCGGGAGGAGGATTCTCCCAGGATCGAACATTTTTGACGGTGACGAAAGATATGGCGAACGAAAGATACCCACACTTGCTGCAATTTAGCGTCGGCGTTCTTATGGAGATGGCTTCAACATTCATCTCTGAGCGCGAGGCATGAAGAGGAGAAAATAGAAGAGTGGTCTAAGCAGGAGGACTGTCATGTTGTCGCGTCAGCTAGATACGAATGGGTCAACGGAAGCATTTTTCTTTCGCAACTGAAGTGTCTTGTGTGCCTTCCTCTTTGATACTCTGACCTTGCGTGTTGTGAAGCTGCTGCCTAACACCAGTGCCCGTGAATGACCGAGGCAATCATAGCTATCCCGCATCGATGTCTTGATGCATGGCCATCGCTGTATTGAACTCCCAAGGCTTTTCTCGCACAGCGTCTTGACTGGAACAGCGACAACGACAACGACAATGACAACACACATCATTTCGAGCGCGATCGTCATTTGGTGTCTCCCTGAGGTGTACTGGGCATCTGACTTATTAATCTACCACGGGATAATGTGCGTGGCTGACCACATAATTCCAGTGGCGTCGTCGGCATTTATCCAAGCGAGAAACAATCGCACCATCAGAACACTGCTCACTTCGTAGAGGTTGCGGGAAGAAACAGCAGACGTTAGAATGTCATCAGCAATATGGTAGTGTCGTATACAACCACTCTGGACATCGATCTGTTGGTTGGTGTGTAGACAATGACCTGTTTCGCATATGCTTCTCGACATCTCTAGGTTCTCCATACTGTTCCCAACAAAGCGCCGGCTAAATGTCCACGGAGACTGCAACAAAAGAGGCGCTACTCTATATCCCGAAGCATACTCTGATCTACAAGCGAGCATCAATTAGACTGCACCAGTTGTAGGACCGGCACTTACCCCACAGTTGCTGTACGCCTCAAGCACGCTGTGGTTTGTCGTCTTGCCGCAGACCTCTCACAAGGCATCGACGTGCTACTGGTGGAACATTGGATGCAAAGATCGCAATGGCTTGACGGACATGTGATCGCGTTAACGCATTGCAACCCTGGCAACTGCTACGAAACGTGCCCCTGGACAACATGGAGCTGATAGTATATATGTCGAGCCAGGCAGAGGCTGCTCCGGGTATGTGTTTCCGTCCTGAGTCGCCTTTGCCTCAAATCTCTGTTGGCATTTCTTTACACTGAAGCTCGACTTCTGATCCTTAGCCCACGTTTGCTTCCTGCCCGAGTCGCGATGGCGTGGCACTCGCTATCACTACCGACCTTCCCAAAGGTCTACAATGTGTACTTCCTCGCCATCGTGTCGACCATTGGTGGCATGCTTTTCGGGTTCGATATCTCGTCTATGAGTGCCATCATTGTCACCGACCAATACATCGATTACTTCGACAACCCTGCTGGGGTCTGGCAGGGTGCAATCGGCTCAGCTCTCGCGGCTGGCTCGGTCATTGGGTCGCTAATGTCTGGATGGATCTCTGACAAGATTGGTCGAAGGGACGCCATTGCTTTTGGTGAGCAATTAACACAAGAAACTTGCCTGTAGCGTGCAACATTTGCTAAAGCATCAGTTGAAAAGCTTGCCTCTGGTGGCTGGCGGGAACGGCTGTACAGACGTCAACGCACAGTCGAGGGCAACTCGTTGCCGGACGCCTGCTCAACGGAATCACCGTTGGTATTACTTCGTCGCAATGCCCAGTGTACGCTCAGTATCTGCTCCATGTCTGCCATTCTTTCAGACCTGGTTCGCTGACATAAGCAGATACCTCTCCGAGATAGCAAAGAAAGACAAACGAGGCTCCATCCTTGTCATCCAGCAATTAGCAATTGAATTCGGCATCTTGATTATGTTTTTTATCGGCTTCGCGTGTGGCTTCATTCCAGGTCCAACGGCATCATGGAGAACTGCCTGGGGGATCCAATTCATCCCAGCTTTCTTCTTGATCTGCCTCCTCCCTTTCCTCCCGCGTAGCCCTCGATGGCTTGCCAAGGTAGGCAGGACGGAAGAAGCAGTTGAAGTGCTCGCCAGGATCCAGGCCGGAGGTGATCAGAATGACCCTCTTGTTGTTGCTGAATGGGAGGAGATCGTTACAACCCTGGCTGCAGAGCGGGAGGCAGCTCCTGGCTGGCGGAAGTTCGTTTACAACGGTATGTGGAAGCGGACGTTCGCCGGATTCTCAGTCCAAGCCTGGCAGCAGCTGTCTGGAGCGAATGTAAGTCTCATCGTGCGGCAGTTGCAAGCACCCAGCTGATACGAAATGGCAGGTCATGACTTACTATGTCACCTATGTGTTCCTTATGGCTGGGCTTGAGGGCAACATCAACCTGATCTCCTCTGGCGTTCAGTACGCTCTTTTTATCGTTTTCACCGTCTGTACTTTCTTTTTCATTGACAGTGAGTGAAACCAATCTTAACATCTAGCCATGACCTAGCCTAATTGCTCCAAACAGAGACTGGACGTCGCCCTTTGCTCATCTATGGCGCCACCGCAATGGGCATTTGCCACTTTGTCGTCGGTGGCCTACTGGGTAGTTACGGCGTGCCTGTTCCCGAAGGTGTTCAGGGCAACGCGAATGTGAAGATACAGGTCTCAGGGGGTCCTGCCAACACTGTCATCGCCTTCTCGTATCTTCTCATCATCATCTACGCCCTTACCCTCGCTCCAGTTGCGTGGGTCTATGCCGGTGAGATATGGTCCCTGGAGACGCGAGCACAAGGTATGGGCATTGCAGCCCTTGGCAATTGGCTGTTCAACTTCGCACTGTAAGTCTACAAAGCGTTATGTGGAGAGAAAGAGAGCCAATCCCGCTAACACTCGTCAAGCGGCCTCTTCCTTCCGCCTGCATTCAGGAACATCAGCTGGAAGACGTTCATCGTCTTTGGGGTGCTATGTCTTGGTGCAGCTGCTCAAGCATTCTTCTCGTACCCTGAGACCGCAAGGAAGAGTTTAGAGGAGATTGAGGAGATGTTCAAGAAGGGTGGACCACGGCCATGGCAGACTCGGGTCGGCGACTCGAGATTGGACGCTCACATCCAGCAAGTCATGCAGGAACAGAGGAAGGGTTCAATCGCATACGATGAGCGGAAGGGGGCCGTATTGCATCAAGAAGGCGCTATTACTGCCGAGCCAGACGTCTGATCAAGATCAGATTGAAAGCAGGGTCACACACGATGTGTTTGACGACTGGAGGACCACACAATCAACTGCGTGTGTGCCAGGATGAGTCGTCATGGTGGGCATTCCGCTTGCTGGAAGGAAGTGGCATTATCAGTAGCTCATGCATTGTTCGAGCAATCCCACCAATATAGCTGCAGCACCTGGAAGCTCCGTGTTGGCCATAGGCCACAACAGGCAAGCTGCTGACTCAACACATTATCATTGCTATTTGCTGCCGCCTCCCAAGCAGAGCCTGCTTGGACCGTAGGCGTCCTATCTGTAACCCCCAACAACAACTCCGCTCCACGGCAATTCGTCTGGCTGTTTCTGGGAGTGTTAACGTCACCCTGCAAACGGACGACAAGGTTTGCCGACCTAGCAGATGTCCAGAAATAATCGCGCGTTTGTGAATGCAATCGCCGAAACGGCCCGTGCGGCGCCAAGGCCAATGGGCCATCCAATGAGAAATTGGCCTAAATGAGCAGCCACCGGCGAGGGAGAGTCACAGCAGATTGTCACGCCCGCCGTCCGGTTGCCGCGGTGGTGGGCGATGCCTAGGCATCTCGCTCGCAAGCGTGAGGGGGACGGGCATGGCATGGTTGTGCTGTGCAGCGCTCTCCCACGATTCCCACCGCCGGGGCGCCGTCCCTGTATTCATCAGATGAACAATCACCACATAGCAAACGGCCGCTGCAGCTCAGGTGAGGTAGGCGGATGATACAACGGACCTTGTCAGCAACCCGTCAGCTCTGGAGCTGTGTGCCCTCTCAGAATCTCGCAGCAAATGCACGCGCCGCACCCCTCCGAAGAAGGACCCCACCATCAGGCCCCGCTACCATGAGCATCCCAACGCAAGTAGTAGCCCATTATTCTACTTTTACCACTAGACAACAAAACATCACCACCGTCCCTCCAACCTCTTCTGCGTCTGCCTCATCCCAAGCTCTCTCATCGGTCAAGGATCGATTGCATACCATTTCAAACCACCTGAAGAGCCCGTCCGCATCGAACATGTCTACCACCGAAGCTGTGTAAGTCGCTGCTGCTGCCACCGTTTCTGCTTTTTTTTTTCTGGCCCTCCCTTTCCCCCTCCATCCGCTTCCACAGTGTGCGAAAGAGTTTGCAGTGTCACTGGGTCCCAGCGGCCACGACGCCAGCGCTGTTTCGTGGTCTGCAGCATGTCGATGTGAGGATCGAAGAGCCGTGTGGACGTTCACTACCTGAACCTCAGTGCATGAGCGCTGAGAGCGGAAACACACTCCGTGGCCATGGTGAACGATGACTGAGTACACACTGCTCCAACATCACCACTCGATCCCAATCACTCAGCACAAGGATGCAGTGGGAGAACAGCCAGCTGACCTTGTTTCCTGCAGCGGAGACTTCGGTCTCATCGGTCTGGCCGTCATGGGTCAGAACCTGATTCTGAACGCCGCCGACCACGGTTTCACAGTCATCGCTTTCAACCGCACAGTCGCCAAGGTCGACCGCTTTCTGGCTGACGAGGCCAAGGGCAAGAGCGTTGTTGGCGCACACAGCATCAAGGAGTTCGTGGCGAAGCTCAAGAAGCCAAGGAGAATGATGCTGCTCGTCATGGCCGGCAAGCCTGTTGACGACTTCATCGAGCTCCTCTTGACTGAGGGCGGTGTCGAGCCTGGCGACATCATCATTGACGGCGGTAACTCCCACTTCCCAGATACCAACCGCCGCACCAAGTACCTTGCCACCAAGGGCATCCGCTACGTCGGCTCTGGTGTCTCCGGTGGTGAGGAGGGTGCCCGTTACGGCCCCTCCATCATGCCAGGTGGTAACGAGGAGGCCTGGCCTTACATCAAGGATGTCCTCCAGTCCATCTCTGCCAAGAGTGACGGCGAGGCCTGCTGCCAGTGGGTTGGTGACGAGGGTGCTGGCCACTACGTCAAGATGGTCCACAACGGTATCGAGTACGGTGACATGCAGCTTATCTGCGAGGTGAGAGAATTTCCCCGAGGCATTGCTTCTACCGATCCGCCAGATTGTACCGTGAGAGTTTGAGAACTTACAAATTCCACAGGCCTACGACATCATGAAGCGTGGTCTTGGCCTGAGCAACAAGGAGATGGGCGATGTCTTCGCTCAGTGGAACAAGGGTGTGCTCGACTCATTCCTCATCGAGATCACCCGTGACATCATGTACTACAACGACGAGGATGGCACCCCTCTCCTCGAGAAGATCCTGGACTCTGCTGGTCAGAAGGGTACTGGCAAGTGGACTGCCATCAACGCTCTGGACATGGGCCAGCCCGTGACTCTCATCGGTGAGGCTGTCTTCGCCAGATGCCTGTCTTCGCTCAAGGGCGAGCGTACCCGTGCCAGCCAGAAGCTGTCCGGCCCAACCCCATCTTTCAGCGGCAACAAGCAGGAGGTCCTCGACAACCTCGAGCAAGCCCTCTACGCCTCCAAGATCATCTCCTACGCCCAGGGTTTCATGCTGATGCAGGCCGCCGCCAAGGAGTACGGCTGGAAGCTCCAGAAGCCAGACATCGCCCTCATGTGGCGTGGTGGCTGCATCATCCGCTCCGTCTTCCTGAAGGACATCACCCAGGCCTACCGTGACGACCCAGAGCTCGAGAACCTGCTCTTCAGCGACTTCTTCAACAAGGCCATCCACACTGCCCAGCCAGGGTGGCGTGACATCGTCTCCAAGGGCGCCCTGTGGGGTATCCCGACCCCTGCCTTCTCCACCGCTCTGTCTTTCTTCGACGGCCTGAGGACCGAGGATCTGCCAGCCAACCTCCTGCAGGCCCAGAGAGATTACTTCGGTGCCCACACCTTCCGCATCAAGCCAAAGTTCGCTAACGCCAAGTACGCTGAGGGCAAGGACATCCACGTCAACTGGACCGGCCGTGGCGGCAACGTTTCTGCCTCCACTTACACCGCATAAGCTGTTGCCGTTCGCTGGCACACGTAACGGATGTCCACGCAGAAAGATGGAATACAGAGACAGTCACGACCATGCTCTCCCTCTTCAAGCTATTCCTTGAAGACCCTGTCCACTCGCTGCGTGCGTGATTAGAGAGATCATCCTCCTCTTCCTTTTCTTGGAACATTGACGTTGATGAGTCTCGAGACATAGAATGACCTTGTATGTAGGCAAGAAAACGATGCAAAATTTCTACCGAATACGTCCAGCCTGTCCTTCCCACCTCATGTTGTTTTTCCCTCCAGTATGTGCTTCAAGGTGATCTTCAGCGAACGGCTTACTTTCTGCGCTGTTGCAGAT
Organism: Polychaeton citri CBS 116435; assembly: GCA_010093785.1. Classification (NCBI taxonomy): domain Eukaryota; kingdom Fungi; phylum Ascomycota; class Dothideomycetes; order Capnodiales; family Capnodiaceae; genus Polychaeton; species Polychaeton citri. Next base: position 241,473 of record MU003772.1, read on the forward strand.
CAGTGTGTAGTAGACTTTGTGAATGGGTAAAAGGCCTCAATGGAGGCCGAATTCCAGCATGAGCTGCCGTGAATCACCACTCGAAGATATAGAAGGTTCCAGTCCTTACGTTCAAGCACCTGTCAGTGTTTTCCTCTTTTCCAATTCCACCTTCGCTAATGTAGCCAAGACTGTAGACGCTGCCCGCAGCTCCCCTGCTTCTTGCCCTCTGCCTGCAGACCAGAACTTAAGTACATCCGTATGGACTACCTAGATACGACGCAAGTGTCAACTGTCTGGATCTCGCTAGAACGTGGTCGTAGATGGCATGCCTTTACCATCTGCACAAGTTAGGACCGATCCGATCATCGTGCTCACTCCGTGTAGTGGTGTCGCTGCCACCATCACTTTAGTTCTGCTGCCACCGTCAGCGGCTACACTATAGGTGCAGCGTCTTCTGGTCTTGTTATACATGGTCAGACTTTGCAGACCTGCCGCATCGCAACCATAACGATCATTTTAAATCCAAACGAGGGCAGATCCTCGGAAACCGCAATAGGGCAGAGCAACTCTGCAAGTGGCTTTGGTTTTGGACTTGACGTACCTAACAGTGCCTCCCCGTTGATAGCTTCCACAAGCACTCAACTTTCTGCAACTATTGCCAGCGTATTATTGGGCTCGCTTTGAAGTTGCAAGTTATCGTTCGTAACAGAATACATTGCAACCACATGAGTGTGTTAGCCCAGAGTTTCCAGCGTTGTAAATTTAGATGCACGGGTTTAGCATGTAGGTCGTTTGGTCTGCAAACGTGACGTGAATATCGTTACAAAACTCTTTTACGTGCTTTCGTAACAGGTTTTTAGCTTGTTGTCTCACTTTCAACACCCTTGAAGTAAAAGGAACGCACATGACAGGTGGTTGCAAGTCATATGATAATTTCCCTGTGCCGACACGTCTTATGTTGACGCTTGACCCTCTCAAACGCCATGAACAAACAACCATAAAATACTCATACAACAGCAGCAGTGTAGACGGTCACAGCGACATTTTTGACATGATTTCGCCACCCTGAGAAAACTGCGCAGGCTTGCACAGTTATCCAATCACCCACAGCAAGGCTGGCCACCCAATCCGAATCCTCGGCCGTCATTTCGACATAGTGCTTCACCCATTGCTTCGACGCAAGCGGGTTCCGCACAATCTCGATCTCGTTGCTCCTGATATCATCCGAGGCCTCGTCTGCTGGCGGTTGCCGGTGCTCGGTCGCAGCATCCTCATCGCCATCCGTGCCATCACCGTCACTGGCGGGAGGGGAGGGACTCGGTATCTGCTCAATCCTGGCAGTGAACCAGGTCCAAGTGCCGCCATCCATGTCACTCGCCCAGCCCTGGTCATGGCTCTCGATCTCGAATACGACCTTGCGCACCGGGCGCTTTGACCGAACCGAGCACGTCACTGGCGGTGTCTCCAGCACCTGTCGCGGTGAAGCGTGCTGCACGACCGTGAACGGCTGCGGCAGCTCACGCGCGCAGGTCTGCGCTACATAGAAGCCGGCGGTATCTAGAATCTGGGGCACGACGTCTGGGACCAGTTTCTGGCGGAGCAGGAAAGCTACGTGGTAAATTCTGTGGAGCTGAGCCTGGACGTCCTCGGGTTGGTCTGGTTGACTGTGTTCAGACTGGGATGATGCACTGCCGGTCGTTGGTGGGTTCACTGCACGGGAGGATGGCAGCGACATGCCGCCCGTCCAGTTTGGGTTTGGAGATTGGCCAGGCAGAGGACCCTGTCGGTTTTGATCGTGGTTCTGCTGCTGGTGTGGAGGTCGCCTCCTTGCTAGCCCGTGGTGAGGCGTGAGGGCCATTGCCAGGATTTTCGCGACTAGAATGATCAGTATGGGTAGCAGTATCAATTCTGCTATGTCGGACAGGGCTTGTGGTATAAGCATTGTTCAGACCCTAGGGTTGTAGGCATGATATTGCGAAAGCTAGAAGTAGGAGGCATTGTCTTAACTACGTCATACTGAAACTGAACTGGGAAAAGAGCGCTGTGGCAGTGGCTTTTCCCTGCTGCTAACGTTGTTGCCTTGTGCTCGTACGAAGTTACCACTAAGTCGGTCTTAGTTCGACGTTCACAGGCCGAGCTCCTGCCGGCCCGCCGCTCAATTGCCATTGTCAGAGAATGAAGGTATGTTATGTGATCCGAATGGAACATCTAAGATGCAATCATCATGCGGCCCAGGAGGCAATAGAAGACACGTATAAATTCTAGGGTATATATCGTATGGTAAGAGTGAGAAGCAATATTATTGTTCATATCTAGATTTGCAGGGTAAAAACTGAATCGTAAATGTTATAAAGCTACCTTTTTGGTATATCCGCCGAAAAAGATTGGGGTCTCCCAAGTCCATAATGTTTCCATATACATCAAATCGTCATGAGCGAGCGACACGAAGTGTAAATCCAAAACCCGGGTGTAACGTCCCTGAGGTTTGGCCGCTGGGTTTTGAAGAAGGCATCGTCAAGGAATAAGGCAGAAACCTGACGATGCGTGAAACGTGAGTGCAACCAATGCTCACCCTTCCAATTATATGAATAAGCTCTCCTGCCAACGCCGTACTGTTGCAAGCCGCAGCTATGCAAGGTAGACTGCGCCACACGAATAATGGTATCAAATGCTGTTTTGGGATAATGAAACAAAGTCCGAATACTAAAACAAGATTGGTTCCTTGGAAGTGATGCGACTGGAAAGAGTCGCTCTCCACGTTGGCGAGAAGATTATCAGTGCTCAACAACCAAGCTCGTTCTGGGACCTTCGAAGCTACGCTTCTTCTTCAACAAAGTTGTAGCGTCTAGAAGAGTTGTGGCATCAGCCAGAGCAGCAGTAGCCTCAGATAATTCGGCAGCCAGCGTAGAAGTTGCGCCAAGTTCAGAGGTCAGCTCCTTTATGGCTGTGACGAGGCCAGTAGGAAGGGTGACGGTGATGGTGGTGTTGACGGTATCCTCAAGCAGTGCTGACACGGTAGCTAGCAGACCACTTGGGAGGACACTGGTAGGGATTGCAATGGTCGTGGTGTCCCGCTTAGCATGCTGGTAGTCGTACAAGTAACCGCGTCTTGCAACGGCGGTCCCAGTAGCAACAGAACCAGTGCCGGTGCCGAAACCAGTGCTTGCAGCAGTCCCAGTAGGCCTTGAGGTGGTGGCGTTGGTCATAGTAAAGCAAGACCCGTTACGGTAGATAGGGTAACTGGAGACGATGGTATATGAGGTGGTGCCAACTGTGCCGGCGGTACCTGTCCCAGTACCGGTCGCTGAAGTGGTGGAGTTGCCCAGTGGGTAAGGTGCGCTGGAAGTGGTTGACGAAACGGCGGTCCCTACGGAGGTGCCTCTGGCAGCGATCCCGGCTACTTTAGTGATACTTGTAGGGAGAGATGCAGTTGTGGTGACTGTAAGCGAAGTGCTCACCAGCGAGTCAGCATCGCTGATCGCGGAGTTGACAGATTCGTCTAGATTTGCCGGGGCTGCAAAAGCCGACGCAAAGAGGCAGAATGTAATGAAACCACGCATCTTGATAGATGTGCTATAGTGTAAGTTATATCGTAGATTCAATAAACCTGTCTCGATATAAAGAGCGTGGTGCCAAAGTGGGCGAGTGTGGTGAGCGAGTGTCTCGTAGTAAGGTTGGAAGCTGATAATCGATGCAGGTGTGTAAATTGAGAAAAGAGAGAGGAGGGCCAAACGTTGATAAAGAGCGCCGTGTGTCTTGAGGAATTGATGTATACTTACGCCGTTGGGCTACTTGGAAACGTCAAGGGGCAATTGCCATTTGAGGGTCACGGGTGTAAATCGCTATATGTGAGATTCGAAACTTCAACGGCCATTCGCTCGCTGTCGGTTACAGAACGTGAAAGTGACCGTGCTCGTTACTTTCGCACTTTCGCGCAATACGTGCAGCCATGTGAACAGCGTTCTGTGCGACCATGGACAAGCCAGTTCCAGATTGATACAGGCATCGAGTTCTCGTTTCCTACTCCAGAACGGGGCGTGGGACCCGCCACATCGCTAGATTCCCTGTACATTTGATGTGCAAACCGAGAAGTGGATGTTGTTCGCTGATGACACCCCAATCGTAAGTCGGAACATATCCTGTGGATGCATGGGCCAGGATCTGCATTGGTGTTGCCTCTTTGCCCCTTACATGCAACGGCCATGGGTGACAGGAAGCAAGGCTGGTGGTTAGAGCAGCTCGTATACAAAGCCTCAACCATATGATGTAGCCTTGAAGTGCTTGAGATACATCCCGTTTTATGCCTGTTGGGTGCAGGTACATCACATAGATGTGAACAAGCACCGCATTACAAAGATACAACAGAAGAGATACTGGGATACTTGGACAATCAAACATCAGGCGCGACGTTTCTGTCGGAAAATAGAAACACAGCACAAGCACTCGGGAGGCCCCGGGGGAAGGCGCTAAACCGTATCTTGGGCCTCACTGCGCTTGGGGGTCGGCCTGGAGGTGCAACATCCCGAACAGGTCTGCAGCCACATTGCCCGAATGATGATCAACATTCTGCCAACTTGTTCCAGCTACGGTATATACGTACTCTTCCGATCGCTTTTTTGCTGTTTTAGAAAGGGAAAAGGAGTCACGTCAGCGTACTGGTCGAAATGTTGTTTACCTAGCCAATCTTTCCAAAGGATCGACGCACAGTTGCTCTCATCTCGTGGTGAGTGTGTGATTAGGAACTATGCGCATGGACGTTTCTTCCTTGCCGTCTTGTGTTCAGCCTCAGATAGTTGTGCTACCTGACATTTGAGACTGCAGATGGTGGGCCGTCACATGGAAGAAACACACGCGATGAGACGGCATTCATTTAGGTATAGTCAGGCATGTTATTCTCTCGCTGGATCCGACAGAATTTAGACAAACAGCACGTTAATGTGTATGCAGCAATTCCAGCTCTAAGTGACGGTATGCCTGTTTATGGATTTTTCAGGGCAGCATGGCTTCCCATGAAGAACCTCATTATTATTGCTGTAACGTACATCTCGAGTACAGCCATGGATATAGGTGAATATGTTAGGTATAAGTTTTACATTATCGGGCATGCAAAAGGTCTGCTCATTCTGAGCCCTCCGATTTCCAAGGCGTTGTCGCTTTCTCATCCAAAGCAGAGAGAAAATCTCGATATCCATACAAAAAACCTCACAAAACGAAACGCTATGCTCTACGCGATTGCTCGCTTGCTCGAACGCGATCTCTAAAAACCATGACAATAGAGAGACATTCCGGTTTACCTGATCTAGAAAGGACCAAGAGAGAAAAATGTGTGGAGAAGCAGCACTCGGTTCCGTCCTCATGACCAATAACATGGCTTTTTAGAAAGGTTAGGATGATGCGAATGATGCTTCTTGTGCCTTCTCTTGATGTTGAAATTTTATAGAACTGAAAGAGAAGATGCGATGGAACATATTTGGAAATGCTTGAGGCGGTTCCCAGTTTAGAAGCCTTTGAAAGGATCGAATCCGTTCTCATCAAAAACATATCCGGCGCGCCGACGGTCATTGGTAGCAATGCTGACATTGCTGTCACCACGTTGCCGACGTCTGATCCCAGCCGCTGGCGGAAGTGGGGCAGGCACGTAGAGTACGCCGTCCCTCACGCTGGGGTCGACAAAGGCCTCCATGCGAACGGTGCTTTGGACTGCTTCAAAGAAGTTTGCTTGTTGTGGGCTCTGTAGGGATGCAGGTCTGCTGTTTGAACCACCACCGCCGCCGCCGCTGACGCCGCCACCGGCACCGCCACCGCCATGACCGCTGTACGAAGATCCGCTGAGGGCGCTTTGCTTGTACGTTCCTGTGGAGCTGGGCACGAAACCGCGGGAGGAGGATGCAGAGGTAGGTAGAGCAGCGCTGGAAGAGAAGCTACGGAAGCCGCCAAGTGGGGCGGGTAGTCTTGGGCTGGTATTGCTTCGTTTGCGCTGGTGCCGCGTGGTGTTGCTGTAGAGACGTGGAATGGCCGGGAAGTCTGCGCCTGTGTCTTGAAGCAGATCACTTGGGTCAAGAAACATCTCGTCCTCAGCGCTATTGTTGTAAGACGGGCCGCGTGGTAGCTTAGGACGGTCGCCTTTGGCAAGGCGGACAGAGTCACGGATAGATGCTCGTCCGAATGATGGGGCTCGAGCCCTCCGTAAAGGCGAGGGTTGTTCCCGAGGAACTGCGGGAACAGGCGGCATTATTGGCATGGGTGGGAGTTCGCTTGCTGGAGACGTTCTAGCTAAGAAAGTGAGCGCAGTCATCCAAAGGTCATGTCGCTCTTGCGAGACGGCCGTGAACTTGAGAGCGCGTTGTGGCGTGAGGATTAGGATCGATCGATTGAACGCTGCACCAATGTCGGAACCTTTAGGCAAAGGCGTGTTATCCTGAACGTCAAGGACTGATTGTATCGGCACTAGCAGGCTTCATTAGCATATTGTGAGGCGATCACGGATCACGATTCTGGTGTGGCTTACGCTTCCTCCCCTTCTTGCCCAACAATGCAGCACCTGAAGTTGGCTGCCTTGTGTCCCACATGATTGTCCTCTCGTATGGCGACAGCCAAACCCAGCGTTTATGCCTTGAGCCACTCCCAGTGATATCAACAGTACCATCCTGGCCGGCAGCCTTGACATAGTCAGGACTACCCTCTTGAATGCCGAAAGACTTGCGCTTCCTGATGTACTTCAGCATCCATTCACCCACCATCGTCGCCGCAATGGCGTCAACAAGCGCAGTCTCGTTGGAAGTACTTGGTACGATGGAACTGCTCGCTGTTCCAATTGCTCTTGAACTTGACTGGCTGTCCATATACGAATGACTCGGCCCATTTGCTAGAGGTGTTGGCAGATCGGGAATCGGAAATTTGGTCGGCGCTGGACTGTCGAAAGCCATGGACTGCACCGGTGTGAGATCTGGCGATGCTCTTCTCCGTCTTTTCACTTTCTGGGGCGAGACTCTTGCTGTCTTGCCCCGAATGGCCGCTGCGGACTGGACCTTCCTAAGGTTCGGTTTCTCGCGAGACGCGATCCTGCCATGGCGAGGTCTTGACGGCCCTGGAGCATAAGGGTCGCTTGGGAACGGGGTAGGGCTTGCGGAGCCCTCACTGTGAGCCTGTTGCACCACACGGGAGCTTGAGCGCGTCGGAATCGGGTAGGGCGGGAGTGCCGATTGATTGCTTGTCATGCTTGAAGCCATGCTTGCAAAGCTAGGGCTACGAGAATGCCAGTTCCGATAAGTGTTCAACTTCGTAGCCGGCTTGGTTGAAGTGCGGTTTGAAGTCGCTCGGCTGCTCGAAACGGACGGTGCAGGTGCAGCAAACGCAGATCCAGAAGAGGTTGGGCGACGCTCCGGCGAGATCTCCTTATCTTCTGGAACAACCTTTGGTGGCTCTGAAAGACCAAATCTGCCTTGTGGTGGACCAGCTCTACTGATTGAGGGGATCGAGCCTGTGATGTCCCTCAGGTCCGCATCACTAACGGGATCCTCGTAATCACTAACATCGGACTCATTGTCGATGTCAGCCAGCTGGCTTACAGTCTGTGCGCTCTTGTTCACGCCATATTGAGAGGCACGGTTGAGCGGCCCATCAGTCTTACCATGAGGCGCAACAGAGCTCTCAGGCGAGAGTGGTGCCAGCACAGGACGTGGCAACGGAATCGCCCTCAAAGGCCTCGAGCGATGATCTGTTGTGCTTCCACGTCTTGAGTAATCCGGACTTGAGTCTGAGGTGGGCGACTGAACTGGGGGTGAGGGCAACTGTTCGGCAGGAGGCAACTTAGTGAGAATCTTGGCAATGCCCCCGGATGCTCTGTTCTTCCCCTTATCCTGTGGAACCGGCGCAGTATCCAGATTCGGGCTAGGGAGCAGGTACGCAGGCAACAAGTGCGGAGGGAGTTTTACCGGCCGCTTGTCAACCCGGATTTCCTCGGTCTGAACGCATGCATCCGTGCCCTGCCACGAAAAGGTTGCTTGGGTTGAAGCATTCTTAGTCCCAGGAGGTAGGACGGGTGGTCGTGGCGAAGATGGTCTTGAAGTTGGAGGGTGGATGGCGATTGATGGTACAAACATAGGCAGCTGCAGACTTTCCCGTTTTGACTGCGAACTTCTGGGTCTCTCAGGTGGTGCAATCTCCGTTTGTGTAGCAGCAGTCGTGTACGGTAATTTCCGGGCAGATTCTAGTTGATCCACTTGCACTTGTGTATCCAGAACGACAGGCGTGTTGTCGACATCGGGCTGATACAGTTGAAGGTCCTGTACAACTGTCTGTGTCTGCGCGTCTGATGTACTCCGAATTGCAATCGCAGTCTGTTCGGCGCCAACGCTCGCCTGAGGCTCATATCCGCGGAGCAATGATATCGGAATGGCGTCTACTTCTGTCTTGGTCGATGATGGCGAGGGAGGAGGAGACGGCTGGCAACCTCGATCGACATACTCAAACTCCGCTGCTATCGAGGCGACCTCTGCGACTGGTGGTAGGGAGGTGTTCACCTGGTCGAGTGAATCCTTTGGGAATTCGGTCTTCACAGGGGAGATAGAAACATCCGTTGTCAAGCCGAGGACTTTCTTCGCCTTGAAGTCTAACTCGTTCCCAACAGAACTTTGCCGCGACTCCATCGTTCGCCTCGCACGCTCATGATCGTCCAGCTCGTCGTCTGCGTTCTCGAACTCGTCAATGTCGTAGGCGTCTTCCTCGTCAATCCCTAGCTCGTCTGCCAAGGAGAAACCGTTCATCCTTGTCACATGGTCTGGGGTAGCAGCACCCATCCGGCTGTTTGATCGCGACTGCCTGAAACTCCTGTTGCTTGTTGAGCTCCTTACGCTTCTGAAGCTCATGCTGCTCATGTTCCGATGATGCTTGGAAGTCTTGACTGGGGATTGAGAGATGCTCGCTGTGTCACTTTCGCTTGCAACGCCGCTGTCCTTGAATGTCTTGTCGTCTGGGGTCTCAATTCTGACGTGTTGGAGCTCCTTAGACGCTTGTTGCGCGCTCATCTCATCAACCAGGGCTCGCAGTCTGGTCTCTGTGACGTGAACCCTTCGCTCTAACTGCCGTCGCTCGTTGTCCCAGGTCTCCTTTTCACGCTCCCAGATCTCCTGCGTCTTGACTGCATCATCGTCTTGCCTGCGTGTTTGCTTGTGTGATTTCTCTAGCTTTAAACGCAGCTCCTCAGCGGCGGCCCTGGCCTCGTCCCGCTCTTGCGCCACCCCGGCTACAGCATCGTATGTGCCCTTCTCCATCTGGTCCAGCTGCTGCTTTGCTTTTCGCACGTCTTTGGCCTGTAGGGCCTGCTCCTCGACAAGCACTTCATTTTCGGCTTTAGAACCTGCGAGACTTGTCTCTAAGCTCTCCACGAGCGCGTTTTTTGCTTCCACCTCACGCTTCAGCGAAAGAATCTCTGATACGAGCGACGCATGCAAGGTTGGCGTAAACCTGCGAGGATCAAGGCTCGACATCCTTCCCTCTCGCGATCTATCTGCATGATCTGCAGCATCTGGGGGAAGCGGCGGTGGGGAGTGCGAGGGCTCCCTCAAAGATCCAACCCGAGAGCTTCGCTTCGAACGAATGTATCCGGGCGTCTCGTATGGCGTGTCGGCAGGTGAGGGGAGCACTTTCGCACCTATGAATGCAGAGTATTCTGAAAAGTAGTCCGCCATTGTCGTAGGTCGAGATGTTTATGCCCAGGGCCTGCCTGGTCTGGGGAGTATTATGGATGGTATGTACAATAGGTGATGACGCGAAGGGAACGGCATCCACACGATAGTGCTACTGCATGTGATGTTAGCTGGTGTGACAGAAGTGTCAGCAAAGAGGATGCCGGCAGTGACATAGGCACCTTGTGCAAGGCGAAATGAACGCGGTGTGACTTGCCTATAAAAGAGCGACAACGAATGCGTTCTGCATGTTGCTGGAATACGCAGGCTTCTACAAATACGCTACTTGGGCAAGTCTGGCGATGCTTCAATTCGCAAAGAATGGTATAATAGGGTCGTACGGCTCAGGGTGCGGACGAATGCCTTGTAGAAGGAGGAGATGGATCAGGTTGCCTGCATGATTGAAGAGAAACGTAGGTTAGCATGGGGCTTTGGGACCAACCAGGGAGCTCTGATGCAGCATCTTGCAGTTCGCCTGTGCAAGACCTCGACCATGCAAAGCAAAAGGGAAGTATCACTGCTTGTAACTCACCCGCTCCTGCACCACAGACTTTCGTGGCTGCAATACGTCGACGACCTTTCTAGAGCAGTCGTCCCAAGGTTCTTCCGAGTCAAAGCTTGTACCCAAGAAGCCAATCGACCACCGCAGATGTAATGATGATATTAAGACATGTGCAATGCGAACAGCAGCAAAAAGAAGGAAAGCCAGAGGGTACAGTGAAACCGGATGTTAGCAGATGCAGTAGTGTAGCAGAGGTTACAGAAACCAAGCCAATGCAATTAGCCCTCACCCCCGAAAGAGATGGTGGAAGGGTTCCACTTTCCCTAGATTCGGCCCTAGCACCATGCGCCGATCCATCCACAGGACAAAGGCGGAGCCTATAACAATCGCAACGGCAGGCCGGGATTCAGAATTCAGGCTGGCAGGACCCCTTAATCAAAGCGAGACACCACCGTCCAGTTATGAGGCGAAAGGGATCGTACGTACTGTACGGCGAACCGTATCTCCAATGCGAAAATCCGTCCGAGGCGTCATCATGATTGGCTGATTTGCAGTGCGTGCTGGTAGTAGCTATGCGGAAGCGAAAGCCAGCGTCGCGAATGGCAGAAAAGATGCAAGATGACTTCACGGTATTGGCTGGCAGCTGGGCCATTTGAGTTTGTAGAGAGGCGATGCTTCGACCAACAGCTTGGAGGGATCCGATCCGTCTACCAGCGGAGTGGGCGAGGCTATCCTTGACTGGGGCACGCGGGAGAAGTGAGCCTCGCCGGATCGCAAGACCTTAAGCGCGCTAATGCATGCAAGAGCTCTGGCGGTAACATTCCCAATGCACGCGTGCATGTGGGCTTGGAGGACGAGTGAGATGGTGAAGGCATTAGTTTTTCCCACTCTCCAGTCTCCACGATGACTCGCCTGGGTAGCGTTGTGATCTCAAGCGATGATGTTGGACATGCATGCTCTTGTGAAGAAGAAAGATGGGGGGGGGAAGCGTGCAGTGCAGATGAACCGTCTCGGCGGGTGGCCAGGTGGATCGACACGGTTGCCTGATACGCGCATTCCTGCTTTCGCTACACGTGACGAATGTTGCAGCGGAAACAGAGCCTGAAGGCAGCGAGGGCACGTGTGGACCGAGATTTGCCTGAGGCCCACATTGCATTGTTCACGCGCCTTGCTTCCACCTCTCCCCGGTGCCACCTGGGCAGATGTGCTGCTGTAATTATCAACAATGACTATCAATATTGGCCCGATCCATTGTCAGGCCCGGTGCCTGGTGGGGACCTGGCCTGACTACTGTAGGTGGGAACTGTCTTCGCGGCGGGAAGTCAATTGCATCGCACGCTTCACCCTTGGCAATTGAGGATAGTCACCGTACGTTGCCCGATTCCCATTATACCCAACAGGGATTCGCTAGGTGCAACCCGCATCCGGTTTTGCCATGTGCCTTCAGAGCGGGAATGTGTTTCATGAAGCCTGCAAAGTCGAATCTGGCACACGCATCGGCGTTGCTTCCAAGCCCGGCCTAGCCTCTCCATCCACTCCGCCGCCAGAGTACATCGCTACCATAGGACGTATCAGCCTACTGTGCCTAGGGGTGTGATGGCTTTATGCGAAGGGGCATCATCGACTCCCTGGGACACCGACTTGCCAGCGTCGCTGCTGACAACATTGGAGAGCGACCGGGAGGGCGTCCGGCCAGGATCGACAGGGATCATGCAAAGAGTGGAGGACGAGATCCGTTTTAGGAGATTGGATCATCATTGTCCTGCAGCGCCACTGCGTGCTGTAATTTCCACCACCACCCATGGCCAATTATCCGCCAGTCTCAAGAAACCGAGATATCAAGCGCGTTGACAGAGCTGCGATGCTTGTGCTGCATATACACAGGACATACCCAGGTCGTAAGAGAACTGACCTTCGAGTTCGCCTACCTCCTCATGTTGCACCAGGTGTGATCGCGCTCACTGTAGGGATTGCCTTGTCTGGCCAGCTTGCGAAGGTTTGATTGATTTTCCACATCGAGACCAGAGCTACACTCTGCTTCCAAGGCAGCAATGCCTACCTTGACTGCTTTCACCATCGACTGATTCCGCAGTACGAAGGAACAGTACCTCCGTGTAGCAAATGGTGCCGAGCCAACAGTCGACGTCGCGATAGATTGGCCTTCGAAAAGGCTCGCCCAATCACCCAAGCAGTCCTTCACATGTTAGCGCCAAGACGTGGGGCAGCACGCTGCTGTGACATATGCGATAGAGATGCATACCGCGCGAAAATTGTCTCGTCCCATCTAGGAAATCCAATTATCTGCCCCTCTTGCAGGCGACAGAAACACACGTGGGACGGGCAGCTCGTACCATGGCCGACCTCGACGCCCTCATCAATCAAAGGATAGCAGAACTTGACCTCGAAAAAGAGTCTTCGACCACTGCTGCTGCTGCCAAATCGCAAGATGGCGTCGCAGCACCGCCTGAGCCGCCAGCGAAGGCTGCGAAGAAGGAAGTCACCGCTGATGAACTGTGGAAGGAGATGAACCGACACCCGCTGTTCATGACCTCGCTGGACGAGACGGACGGTGGCGAAGGCTCGAATGAACTACTAGAGTCCCTGAAAGCACTTGCCTACGAGGGAACCAAAGCTGAAGTCGCACAGAACTTCAAGGACCAAGGGAATGAGGCTGTCGCGACGAAGCAATGGGTAGATGCGCGTGAGTTCTACACAAAGGCCATACAGACCCTGCGCGGGTTGATCGAGACGCACGAGGTAGAGGACGAAGAGCCAGAGGTAGGGAAGATCATCGGCGAGATCGATGAAGAAGCAGAAGCAAAGCGAGAGCGCCTGTTGGAAGAGCAGTGTCTCGTCAACAGAGCGCTCTGTCAGCTGGAGATGAGTATCACACTCCCCTTTTCCTTTTGTGTGGACAGATGCAACCTTCTCCTACCTGTCCATCACGGCTAACCATGAGCCGCGCGTGGGCTGGCACTGCAGAAAACTATGGCAGCTGTAACCGTGATTGCGCCGCTGCGTTGAAGATGAATCCCCGCAACGTCAAGGCCTGGTACCGCGCAGCATCAGCCTGTCTAGCGCTCGACAAAACCGAAGAAGCCCTCGACGCAGGCCAGAGCGGCCTCCGCTTCGACTCCAACAATGCTGCACTGAAGAACATTGTCGCAAAGGTAGAGAAGCGTGCGCATTACATTGCCTCTGTGGTGAAGACCCGTCAAGAGCGTGAGGAGCGCGAGCGTAGACAGCAAGCCACATTGCACCACGCTCTAAAGTCGCGGAACATCCTCACCCGCACCACGCCCAGCCCACCCAACATGGAGGACGCAGCCATAGCGCTTGAGAACCCAGTCGACGCAAGCTCCACCCTCAGCCTTCCAGTCATCTTCCTCTACCCGCTCGAGGCCCAGAGCGACTTTGTCAAGAGTTGCAAAGAGAGCGACAGCTTGGGTCAGCATCTAGCATACATACTGCCCGTGGACTGGGACCAGGCGGGAGAATACGCAGGCCCGGAGGCAGTGGAGTGTTACATGGAGACTGCGGCTGGTGGGCTGATCAAGGCCGGCATGAAGATGAGTTTGCTCAGGTTGCTGGGTAGTGGGAAGGTCGAGCTGGTAGATGGGTTGGTGAGAATAAGTGTGGTGCCGAAGACAAGGACTGCGGCTTTTATTGAGGAATTTAAGAAGAGAAAAGGGAAGTCATAGATAGGGTATGAGCAAGCTTGAGTGAGGTGGAATTCGCAAGTCACTGCTCAAGTCCCTCTCGCAGATGAAGCTCTACAATCTATCTCGATCCGCCCACTGGCCCTGTATCGAGCGAGTTGAGCATCTATCGCTTGTCGGCAGGATATAGTATCCCATTCTGCCGCCTCAGATCCTGCGTCACGCCTAACACGATCTTGCTCACCTTCTCCAAGTCCTCTGCAGCTTTGGTGTCCTTCGCCTGTATGATCCTCGCGAACTCCTCCGCCTCTTCTTGCATGTTCACGAACGGCTTCTCGACCTCCAGACACCTGCCGGCGTGTTCCCTCGTCGTCTTGCTCTTCGGATCCCAGTGTGCGACGCTCTTGATGTCTGTCGTGCCATTGATCGTGATGGTGCCTTGTTCACCATACACCTCACACGGCGCAGTGGATGTGTACCCCTTGCTGTTGTTGATTTGCACGCCGAAACCCTCGTATTGCAGGATGATGGGGCCTCCACCATCGACGCCTGTGTTGCAAATGAATGGGGCGTAGAGCTGTGACTTTGGCTTCCCGAACAGCGCGACGGCGAACGTGATTGGATAGACGCCGATGTCGACGAGACTGCCGCCGGAGAAGTTCAGGGAGAAGATATTCGGCTCTTCGCCGGCGAGGACGTTGTTGTAACGGCTGCTGTAAGAGGCATAGGTGAAGGACGCGCCGTAGATCCTCCCCAGCTTCTTCTCGCCGCTAACAAGGCGCTGGAGGACCTTGTAGTTGGCCTCCTGGATGTGGCGGTACGCCTCGATGAGGAACAGGCCGCCGGCCTTCGCTGTGCTGAGCAGGTCCTCCAACTCGGCGAGTGTGCTTGTTGCCGGCTTCTCGAGGATGACATGCTTGCCCGCCTCGAGCATCTGCTTCGCTTGCGCATAGTGGAGGCTGTTGGGCGAGGCGATGTAGACCGCTTCAATGCCAGAGTCGGCGCCAAGAGCTTCGAGGGAGGTGTGTAGGGTTGTGCAGCCATGCTTCTGGCCAAAAGCTTCGGCTTGGGATTTCGAGCGCGAGTAGATTGCCTTGAGCTGCCATTGGGAGGATTGGGCGGCGGCGCTGATCCAGGAGTCAGTGATCCAGCCCGTGCCGATTACGCCGTATGTGAGTGGCATTGTGGACTTGTATGTCTGGCCTGTGCTTGTGGGTAGTGCAGATCAGATCAGACTTGGAGGTTGCGATAGTGGCTTCCATTGTGAAAGACATCCTCAGCAATAGGCCAGCTCGATATGGAATGAGGAGCTAGTGGTGGGGGCTGTTGACGTGGGGAACAGAGATGTTTCCCAGCCCAGTGCTAGTCGGTCAGCAAGCGGTGTGATGCTCTGGTTCCCTCTTACACCCAGGTGCCGTATGCGTCTCCCACCTGCCTCCACGGCCGCAACACGCAGGTGCCGACACGAGCCAGCAGAAGCAACCCGTCCACGATCCCATATGCATATCGCTGTGTGACATGACATTGCTGGCATGAAAACGGCAAAGCGTGGATTGCGGCCTGAGGATAAGTTATCGGTATCAGGAGCGCGGGCCATCCTGAGGCACCGAGTGATGCCTGGGTCGTCCAGTAGTTTCACCACACCCCGACCCGCACGACTCGACACGCACGACTCTCACTTGCTCCTGCAACGGACTGGGCGGGTAGCAATGGAATGCTAACTCGACCTCGCCAGAGCACGCTCTCGACTCCCAGTCCTGTCCAGTCTTCCTCACTCTCAATCGTCGCCCGTAACCGCAGTCCTCGTCGCTGCGGCCGATCCGCACCTCAACGAACCCACACAGCGTCCAGGCACTGACGCACAGCCGCGGCTTAACTTGCTCTTCCATTGTCCACCTGCTGCTACGGTGCGCGCGCGCACGCCCGCAAGGGCCCCACGTCTAGTCCAGCAACCGACCACCGCAACTGCACGCACCGCCCACATTGCAGGCACTTGGGAATTCGCTCCTCATGAACACACGGCAATTTCAGAGGTCATGACTGGGGCTTGACGACGACACCCAGCAGTCACGGATCGCCCAGGTTTACTTGCTGGCGGAGGTTAGCCTGCCAAACCTCCGCAGCGCTCGCCGCACCTCACCTCCGAGCCCGCCGCCCACTTCACACCACCGCAATGTTCAATCCCACTTTCAAACGTCCTGCCGGCCCTTTCAACCCGCGGACTCGATCGCCAACACCCCCGAGAGCTTATGTCGAACCACTCTCGCCCCCAAGACCCCAGCCTCTCGAACCTCAGTGGGCATACCCACCGCTTGACCGCAATGCCGGTCGGCCGCAGTATGCAGCCCAGACGCCGCAGCAGCAGAGACCTCGTGCGGAGAGCGCGAGCTACGCAACCCATGCTCAGAAGAGAGGCCACTACAGAACGCCTTCCACGATCGACCAGTTAGCTGAGGCTGCGCTGGCCGCTTCTCCAGAGTACAACACCTTGTCTCACTCAAGGAGCACTTCTTACAGCTACGCTCCTGCCAGCGGCCACGCACATGGACGCAGCGCCTTCAACTACGGCGCCCATGGTGCCTCGGAACCTCCCCATAAGAGGTCACGTTCCGAGTTGCTCGTGACGCCTCAGGTAGGCCAGTTGGGTTCCAGGCCGCTAACCAGCTACGAGTCGCTACCAAAGACTGAGCAGAACAATCGAGTGGAGGAAGCAGCTCTCCTCCTTAACTTTCGCACCAATGGCGGTTCACATGGCGTCAACCACGCCCAACTTGCGCATCCGCCGCAGTCGCACCCGCATCACTCTGGGGCGCGCCCTCACTCTACCAGTGATCCGCGAGGTCTGGACGGATTCAGAGCCACCGCCAATGGACAGGCACCACTGCTTCCACCCTTCGCACCTCAGGCTGGCCAGACTGTCCCATTCGTGTCGAGTCCTCCTCCCCACAAGCAGATGAAGTTCATAAGTCACGACCCCCAAGCGCGCCAAGCAAAGCAAGCAGTGCGAGCTCCACGTATGCCTGTGCAGAACGTTCTGATGAATGGCGCAATGGAGAGCAAGCCGAATCAAGCCAGTACCGTAGACGCAGATCTTCTACCCTTGCAGACATCATCCGAGACAACCGACAGCTTAGACTCTCCTGCTCCGAGTAGTGAAGCACCGCTTGAAGTGCCTGTCCAGGTACTGAAGAAGCGAGGTTGGCCAAAGGGGAAGCCTCGGTCTAATGGCGCCAGGAAGACCATGGCGGAGAAGGCCGCCTCTAAACGTGGGGCTACGGGCAGAAAGCGAAAATCGACCCGGGCTAACACCGAGGAAACGAACGTGGCAGCCGGAGGCGTGCGTCCCAGGCGTAAGAGCGTGAGCGACGCTCAAGTTTCCAGCCGCTCAAGTTCGGTCGCTCTATCAGCGCGGTCCAAGTCAGTGCCACGTGAGATACCGATGCAGATCAAATCTGCCCAGAGCATAAAGCTCCCTAGGAAGAAGCACGAAGTCACTTCAGATACCATCTGCGCCGGCTGCAACAACACTCGTGAATTGGCCAGGCGCGGCGGTGTTGAAGTCGATGACTGGATATCGTGCAATGGCTGCAAGAACTGGTTCCATCTCGACTGCGCTGGATTCAAGAAAGCCCATGAGGCTAGGGATGTCGACAAATTCTTCTGTGGCGGCTGCGAGCCAACCCACGGCAAGACAACATACGTGCGGAAGTCCAAGCGTGCACACGCGAGTGTCGATTACGCAGAGCTCCAACGTGGTGTCCTCAAAACAAGCGAAGACAGTGTCGAACATCACTACATCCAACCCATCAAGGATGGCACATTCCAATTTGACCCGGAAAGCTTCCCCAGAATGCGTCCTGAACACATCACTCGGGATCTCTTTGAGAAGAGCAGTGCGTTCACCGAGCCTATCTGCATCCCCGCTGCCTGGAATCCTAGACCTTGGAACAAGAGCGGCGCAGGAGCACAGCCAGACAACACTTCCGGGGCCAAATCTCATGAGCAGGTCGAGACGACTGACATGCCATCGAACGATTTCGAATACGATATCGTGCCAAATGACGGGCAAGACCTGCTGGACATGGTCATGCCTCAAGGCTTGACCGTTCGCCAGGTTGCGAACCTGGTTGGGCCGGATTATCCGCTAGACGTGATTGATGTCAAGACGCAGAATTCTGGATCGAAGTGGACGCTTGGAAAGTGGGCAGACTATTATGAGGAAGATCGCGAGGACAAAGAGATTCGAAACGTCATCAGTCTGGAGGTCTCGCAGACTAAGCTCGGCCGGCTGCTGAAAAGGCCAAAAGTGGTCCGTGATATCGATCTGCAAGATGAAGTGTGGCCGCAGGAGGAAGTCGACAAAGGCAAATTCCCGAAGGTGCAGTTCTATTGTCTCATGTCGATCGCAGACAGCTATACCGACTTCCACATCGATTTCGGTGGATCGAGCGTCTACTATCACATCCTTCGTGGGAAGAAGACGTTCTTCTTCATACCGCCAAAGCCGAAGCATCTAAAGGCTTATGAGGATTGGAACGACAGTCCCCAGCAGAACTATACCTTCCTGCCCAACATCACGAAAGAATGCTACCGAGTCGATCTCTCTGAAGGCGACACCATGTTGATACCATCTGGTTGGATACATGCAGTATGGACACCGGAGACGAGCCTGGTTGTTGGAGGCAACTTCCTTACCCGCATGAGCTACAAAAATCAATTCAGAGTGGTGGAGATCGAGAAGAACAACGAGACGCCACAGAAGTTTCGGTACCCGCATTTCCAACGCATCATGTGGTACACGACAACCAAATACTTGAGGGACGACCCACTGCCGAACGAGATCAGCAACATGTTCTACGAGGGCAAGCGGTTCGAGAGGAAGCAGCCAGTATGGGCAGATTTTGATGGTGACATCGCCAACAACGACATGCGTCCTGGTGCCAAGAATGCTCGTTACTACAGCCAAGCAGAGATTGACGGTCTTCCAGACTTGGTCAACTTCATCTTTCGCACTGTCATGGTGACCATGGGTAGAGTTGAGGGCATCTCGGCAGACAAGATGAAGCGCGTCAATGCTTCAATTCCCAAGGGGTTTGGCGACCCACTCGAGCTCGCCAAAGCTTTCGCCTTGTGGGTTGCATGGAAGCGTGGAAACGAGGATCCCCCTGCGTGGGCACACCCAGATGCGGTATTGCCAAATTCCCAGGACGATGGTCCGCCAAAGAAATTGTCCGCACGCGCTCTGAAGGATATGGAAAGGAAGGAGGCAATCGCTGCTTACAGAGCTGCTGGACGTGACCGACAAAGTGCTCGAGTCCTGAATAAGCAGCAGAATGCGTTGACACCAGTTAAGGGGCAATCGGACGCACAGACCAAACCAGATTTCACGCCAGTGGCTAGTGCAAACGGGACGACCCATTCGGCTTCGACGCCACAGCAATCCCAAATCTCGAATCTGCAGCAACCCCGTATGCAAAACCATCATCAACCTCATCAACACCAACCGCAAAACACACCTCCGCATCAACCTCATCATCAGGACATGAATGTCGCGCCCCAGCATATGCCTGCGCCAGCCGTTATGGCGCCGGCGCAAGCGATGATGATGGGCGGCTTCTCCTTGCAGCACATTAGCACTCCCAAAACGAGCGTGCTCGGCCCCAAGCGTGTCGCGTGCGATGCGTGTCGAAAACGAAGGATTAAATGCAAGCACAAAGACCTTGTCGTGCAAGCCCAAGCCAATGGCGACTCGATGATGGGCAGCCCTTTCGGTGATGGACCATATCCTCATGCGCCTGGTAGCGACATTGGCGAGGCTTTGACAGTATCGCCACCCAGCAAGCCTCATGAACACCAAGATCCAAGTACTAATGCAAGTGGCATCCAGAACGGCCTACAAATGAACGCTCAGAACGGTCACGGACCTCTTCCTGGGACAAACGCCTATGTCAACGCGAACATCCCAATGGCCATGAATGGTGTGCCAATGTTTGGAGAAATTGCAAAACGCGGCCGCAGTAAAGCCTGCTTCGAGTGCCGCAAGAGTAAAGTGAGCATCTATCAAGGTAATTCGATGATCTGAACAGTACTAATGATGCCGCAGCGCCGATGCATCCATGATGAAAATGGCAATATCGACCCTGTTAAAGCTTCTGAGACGCCTGTTCCAAGGGGCTCGGCATCATCTAAGAAAAGATCGTCGATGGAAGGCGGTGCAGACAGTCCCCTTGCGAAAAAGCCCAAACAGCAATCGCCAATGTCTGTTGCACCAATGGGTTACGCGCCAGCACAGCAACCAACTCCACCAGGCCAACCTATGCTTTCGACCGAGCATCATCACCACTCGCCACCTCATGAGCGCCACCATCATCCAACGCCTCCGTCCCATTCCCCTAGTATATCACAGGAACCAATCGACAGCCATTCAAATGGGACCACGCATGGGCAGCCAATGATCTTACTGCAAACGTCTGGACCTGAACAGCATTTCTATCATCATCAGCATCATCACCATCAACATGTACATCTTGACCCTAATCTATATACTGATTTCCAAGACTCTGGAGCAGATGGACCTTATTACGGTAACGGCTTTTCATACGCAGATCGCCCTCAATTATATCACCTGCCATCACTAGAGCAGATTGCCAGTGAAGTTCTGGACATGGACGATCCACGCGACGACCCGGCTGGACAAGCGTCAGAAGCGCCACCAGGCTACCAACCTGCTGATGCTACATATATGACGAATGGTGTGGCGAAGACAGAGGCCAGCGTGGACAGTGCAGTATCACTTCTGGCACCTGAGTCGTTTGAGGAGCACCTACAGCGAGCAGACAACCTGAAAGCGAGCGGGAATGCGGATGAGCCTGTTGACTTTCAACCCGAAGACTCCCAGCCGGTTCCCGATCAGCCACCTAGGGACGAAAAACTGCGGCCCAGCACTGCGCAATCAACGAGTAATCTTGACAATGTTCCGGTTTTCAAGCCTCCAGCGCCAGTCACACGATCACCAGAAATGACCAGGACGCGACCGGCATCAAGCAACTCCGTTGGCCCCAACACCCCAGCTCCACTCAAGCGCAAGAGAGACTCGATCTCAGAGTTGGTGAAACAGACTCCTCCAAGCGCCAAGAAGACTAAAGTCGAATCCACTCCTGTAGAGCAAGACAAAGAAAGCATGGACCTGGCGAAGGCTCTACAGCAGGAAGACTTGGGCTTGAGGAGGCGAACGAGTAGAGGTTGAGGGTGGGGTTTGCGATTGAAGTGGTATGTGCACTTCCCCAAGTGCCATTATTGTATAATGTACTTAACGGTCCCTGCGAAGGGGTTTCCTGGCTTCAATGGGTGGGTTTCGAGAACATGTATATCTAGAGCAGATGATACTCCACTACTACTACTTTTTTGTAGATTCTAGTTGATGAAGGTGCGCAAATGCAGGGATGCATGGTGGGCCTTGGAAAATTGATGCAGAGTCATCCTTTCTTTCACACTTGAAAGTCATGTTTCTCTTTCTCTCATGTCCATTTCCTTGTCTCTCTCGAGATCTTACATCACAAAGCGCCACAATATATCGAGTTGCGATGGCAATGAATAGGTGTAGATATACAGCGAGCCTTCCGATTGAGTAATAAGTTTAGGCAAGCGTGAGTAGAGCTGCGCACTCGATCCCGAAAACTGGAAGGAAACTGTGCCTTACGTGCCTGAGTGCTAAGGGTGAATCTGTTGAGTTAATTCCTGTTCTATAATAAGTTGAAGATGACAAGCGCGAGAAATCCGTTGGATGAGAGATTATGGTATACTCTTGTGTAGAACGCAAAGACGCAATGTCAGGCGAGGACGATGGGTCTTGTATATATATGTCTACACGTTTAAGTCATATATACTACATAGCGTTTATACAGAATCAGGTAACTTGAATACCTATGCTCACCTTCTTAAGCATCAGATCTTGGTCGAAACATGAATCAGAGGCCGTGCTTGTTCTCCCCGTGAGTCTACAGCTGTCAATGCTCTGCCACTGCACGAGAGGGGCTGGTTCTCGGTCTCAGGCGTGGCTTGGTACACACTCAACTTCTAAGTCTGGGCGCTCAAAATCGCAGTGGGTTGATGCAGTGCATGGGCTTGAGCAGTAGGCCTACTGTAAAGAAAAGAAAAGGCTGGGGCAACGTTAGACGCACTTGGACAAGAACGCACTGCGTGCAAAGCGACCGACAGCGTCACGGATACTGTAGAGATGGTCGTGTAGTTGCTGGCTTCAGCTGTTGAGTGATCGCGATCTAGTACTCACCGTTCCAGCCTGGCCAGGGCCCAGATCGTTCATCGCATCAAACCTCCAAGATCCTTTTCCATCCCTGTTACTCTCTCTTCAAGGCCCCTCTTCCTTCGTTCAAGCTGTCTGATCTCCTCTTCAGCTTCCTCCAGACCCTCCCTTGTCATGACTTCTTCCATCGCCTGACCGTCTTCGTCAAGCCCTCCTTCGACCTCAAGATCCTCGTCCTCCTCATCCTCAAAATTGTTTGGCCGTCCATACATTGACAACTCTCTCGCCTGCTCCTGGACCTTTGCTTCGTAATGAGCAATGTTTGCCGTCAACTGCTGATGCCGCTGTCTCAGCTGCGATATCCTATCGCTCGCCCCTGCGATCGGATACACTGCAGCCAGCTTCTCGGCACCTTGTAGCAAGAGCTCGACATCAAGTTCGCCTTTCACACGCAACCTATCTGTCTGCTGTCGCGTACGCGCATACATCTCACCTCCGAGCACAGCCGCCACAGCCTTGTTGCGCGGCTGTCTGTATGCAGCCGCACCGCCATAGACAGTCGCACGCCGCCGTTGGCCGCCGGGCGTTTGAGTGGGGAGGATGTTGCTATCGAGGGCATTCGCATCCAGGTTGGTGCTTGCTATGCTGGGACGACCTGGTGCGAGTGAGGCAGGTGGGGCCAGATGGAAGAGAGCGCGCTCATGCTGTTCTGTATCGCGGATGAGGGACGTGATGTCGTGGGAGGTTGAGAGGAGCGCACTGGCGAAGATTCTTGGGCCTTGGAACTCGAGCGAGGAGATGGAGTTGCTGCAAAGGGAGATCTGCTCCAGATGGGAGGCCAGAAGGGTTGCCATCGCTTGGACTGCTTCCAGTCTCCCTCTCGATCCTCTGTCTGCGTCTCGAGGCTTTGTGTCTAGCTGGAATGCGTATTCCGTCTAATGGCTTTGACCCATTATTGATCGCATCATCTGGCCTATGTCGCCCTTGTGACCACCTGCATTTGTTTATGCACTTCCAATTCAGGGTTGGGGGGATCTGTCATGGCGGGGTTTGCGCCGCCACCATGCGTCTGCGCAATGACATTTATTGTGGTGCAATGCGGCGGGCCCTCCCGCTTGATCAATGGTGTATCGGGGATGTTGTCTCAGGGGTTCGCAGCGAGTCTCACATGGCTTTGGTGGCGTGTGTAGGCAGTAGTCCGGACCGTTGTTACGCTGCACATTTGAATCCTTTTCAGGATCGAGGACCTCGAAGTCGGATTGTTCCCGAGGCAATTCCTTACCCACAAGGTATACCATTGACAATAAAGCATATTGAGAAGCCTAGCGGCCAAGAAATAGCGGTGAATATACAAATCGCCCTGGACCGGCAGTGGGACAGCTGCGAAGGGTCTAATGTGGCTGGCTGAAACGAGACGCTGGTAGACTTTAGGCGCACTGTGTTTAAATGTACTAGAACGATTCAACTACATCACTCGCTTATCAAGAACGTCATGTTTCACTAGACATCGTTTGTGGACACCAGACCATCAAGAGCGTTGCGACTACCAACCCATGAGTTCTGTCGGACGCAGACCATTTTGGAACTGCATTACGGCGACATGCTACCAAACTCTTATTCCTTCGGATGCTGGTCTGGAACGGAGTCGCCGTCGAACTCGCTCATGTGCGTGTTTTTCTCAGGTAGCCATGGGTTAGCTCGAATACCGCATTGAGCGAGCTAGGAAATGGGTCTAATTGGAAATCATGAAGTTTTGGAGACTTAAAGGGAGCCTTCGTGGTTGCGAGAGATGAGGGTAGATGTCCATTAAGCTTCCTCCTTCGTTGTAGCAACCTTGAGCGTATCTCAAACATGAGTTCCGGGGGTCTTTCCGTTAGGGCGTTGACGGCGGACGAGATGCCGCCGTCATCAATGCAATGGATTCAGATGATCGCTCCCCCAGCAGGCAACGCTTCACCGGGGAAGATCGAGAACGCTGCCCTTCGTGTGGTCGAAAATACCAACAATGCCGTCCGTCGAGTCAAGCAACCACTCAACCTCATCAGTGTGCTTGGTCCGGCACGAAGTGGCAAGAGTAGGTCTTGTGTTCATCAATCTTGATCTCATCCAGCTTACACCACACCAGGTACCCTCATGAACCTTTTGGCTGGCTGCAACACCGAACTGTTTGCCACATCCAATGGTGCCATCACATACACGAAAGGCATCTTTGTGACCACACGGATCTTGGATCTGCCAACATTCTCGTCTCTCAATGGCGACCCCAAGATTGACCCGGTCGATCCCAACCTTCAAGTGTCCTTCCTTGATACAGAAGGCCAGGGTGCACTAGTAAGTCTTCAAACGCAGTTTCAATCACGGCAGTGTGCTCACTACATTTCAGGGCAATCTATATGACATGAACCTCTTCAGTCCTGCACTTTTATGCTCAAGAGTAATCATCTATAATCGCACTGGCGGTCTTCTGACAGCCGAAATTCTCAGTCAACTTGGTATGATGACTCAGGCAGGTCAGAGACTGAAGTCTGGGCAGGTGAAAGAGGGCGCTACCCATGGCACGTCTGGCAGTGATCCCGACGGATTTACCGACGGGAATGCAGGTGGATCGACTAACGGCTTCACTGATGGGCATATTAGTACGAACGGATCCCACACGCCTGCATCAGAGGCGGCACTGGGATCTAACGGCACGCCTAACGGTACATCTCATGCAGCCACCAACGGGACAACCAATGGCGCGAGCGTCAATGGTGAATCCAAGTCAAAACCCCAGTTTGGGCACTTGATCATCTTGTTCAATCAGTTCCAGCTCAATGCAACTAGTACGTTCCCATTCCACGATACCAAATCGGTCTAACCCATCCACAGTTGAAACGCTCCGGAGCGGATTGCTCGATCCAGAGACGGGCAATGATCGCGAAGTCCTTGAGCGAAATCAGATTCGCAAACTTCTGCAATCCTCCTTCGAGAGCATAACAATCTACAAACTTCCCGAAGGTCTCAAAGACGAGGTTCGAGACGAGATCGATGGTGGCAACAAAAATCGTTTCTTGACAATCAATGACTTTCGCACCAGGTATCTGGAGGCTTTCAAGACCTTGCGGAAAGGCATTGCCAGTTCATTAACAACGCCTCAATGCCTTATACCAGATGTCCCACTTACTGGAGGCGCTATGGGAGACTTCATGTTGACCTTTGCTGAGGCAGTCAATTCACAGCAGACCCTCAATGTTCCAAGCCTGTTTGAAGCATCGAGAAATGATGCTGTCAACAAGGCTCTCAACAAATTCGCCTCAAGCGCTAATAAGAACATGGAGGCCATCGTGCAAGGAGATGCAAGACCAACTGTGGATCTCGACAGGGTAAGAAGGCGTCATTCACTGAAGTAGCCCTCTGTTTCTAACCTTGCGAAACAGTTTATTGACGGTGAAACGGAGAAACTCATCGCTGATCTTGAGAACACACTTTCTTACATGCCAGAAGAGGTTCTACAGTACGCACGCCTTACGTCTCCCTTTCCAATACATTACTGACACGATCAATAGAAAGTTGCGCACTGATGCCCTTGACAAAGTCAAACCAAAGAAGGAAGGGACGCTTGCTGTCAACTTCACGAAGCTGCAGGGCCATGCTCTTACGAGCCTCAAGAACACTGTTGTTGGCATCCCGTCAAACATCGACATAAATTTCGACGCAGGTGGGCTCAACGTCACCAAAGTTGCTCTGGACAAAGCTTACAACGCTTACAAGACGGCTACTATCAATGACTACGAAGTCGAGTGCAACAATCTTGACCCCAAGTGCGCACCACCGTCTTTCCATGACGACCTATCCAAAGCTTTTGACTCTCAGAAAGAGGTGCTTGATGCTAAGTATGTCGCGTATTGGAACAGCTGGGTCGAAGAGATCTCTACAAAGGAGCTCAGCGCTTTGCGCACCAGCCTGGATAAGCTTGCAGAAGTCACCGCTGTAGGTGATGATAAGGCGTGGTCTTCTGGTCAGCTTACAGCCAGCGACCTCGCGAAAACCAACTTCAAGGATGCGCTACGCAACAAGTATCTCGGACTCGACAAGTCAGCATGTCAAAACACTTTCGAGGCTGAAGCAGACTCCACTGCAAAGACAAGGCAGGCATTATGGGCGAAGAACGACGCTTCAGTCTTGGAGCAGCTCAAGAGGAAACTCCGCAAATGTGAGGAGGACTACAGCCAAAGGCTGAACAGCTCGATCCCCCCTCAGCAGCAGCCACCTCCTTATGCCGAGATCATCGTCACCAACAAAGAAAGGGTATGTAGTTGCTTCGTACAGGGATTGGCTTTATTGCTAATGTAGGTGGGGCAGATTGCGCTGGAAAACTTCATTGACAACAACCACGCAAGCGCCATGGTGAAAGATGACCTTTTGAGTGATTTCGACAGTTTTGTGAACAAGACGCAGAGTACCTTCCAGCTCAACTGGCAAAATGGTAAGTTACATTGGTTTCACTTATACCTCGCCACATCTGAATCTGATCCCTCAAAGCTCAAGGGGAGTGGTGGTTGGATGGAGCTGAGCCTGAACCTGCTCCTCAAGTATATCATCCTAAGTGGCGAAGATTTGGACGTCGGATGTGACTTTCCTTTGGCCTTCGCGCCTTGCAGAGCCCGTCTTTGAGTCTCGCATAGTGACCTCGATACCGCGGCAGAATGTTTGCGCCAGGATCTTGAAGTTTGTACATTGTAGCACTGCTGACGCCGACACAGCGCTCAACAATTTCGAAATCTATGTACAAAATCAAATAGATGCTCGACTGATTGGGTGGAAAATGGCTTATGAAATAAGGATGGACGCCATCAGCATCGCGCCAAAAAGTGCCTCAGCTGCTGTTGTCGAACAACACTGTGATGCAGCACAGAACGTCTTGACCTCCAGTCTTAAACAGTTCACGACCATGCTCGGCAATCTTAGATCTGATACAGTGTCCGCGCTGAAGCTGAACAATCTGGGTGATACAATCCTATCGATGAGTGCCGAGGGCAAGAAGCAGAAGCTGACACAATTTGACGAGTTGGCATCACTTTACAACAGAGCGTTGCTGAACAAGACTTTGAAGCCTGTGATAGACAAGGTAATTCTTCAACCTGAAGCTCACTCTGCACTGTAGGGACTGACTCGTATGAATCAAGACAATGTCGGATCGTGACACCTACACTAACGTTAGGGCACTGGATGATGCTCTAGAGGCTGCCAGAATCTCATTCATGGGCGACAACGGTAGAGGAGCTGCCACACAGCCGATGGCTCTCGATGAAAGCCAGAGCCCAAGCAGGGTATGTTATCATCCATCAGTGTCTATGAGCTGTGCTAACACGAATTTCTAGCAATGGGAGGACTTCAAAAAGCGAAACTACGCTGGCTTGGTCGATAACGTCAACCGTAACGGCGAGGCATACATACTGAATGGCAAAGACATGTTACCTAAGGAATTGCAGACCAAGGTGAGTCAGCCAGACTCGACACTTCATCCCGAAGCTAACGAATTGATCGCAGATCATCGAGAAAATAAAGGGCTGCTGTGCAAACCTAGGCGGCATGCTCGGTATGTCGTACTGCGCTGAACAGTGTTTCACTAACCCTGCAGCTGATATGGGACGCGTCGGCAACGGTGATGATGTTGATTCGCAGAAGACACAAAAGTGGCTCTGCACCAACAACAGCACCTCCCAAGAGTTTTGGCATGATAGGAAGACCAACTTGTTCTTCAATGATTGGGCTCTCGAAGTACACTTCTCTCCCTACAATTCAGTGTCGTCATGCATACTGAAACAATCTAGCAATCCGACTACATCCTGGGCAAACCAGTCATTACCGAGATCAAGCCTTCGATAATGGTCAACGCGCAGTACCCAGCCCAGAAGGACACGTAAGTCAGACCATGAAGAGGAGATGGGCAAATTGCTAAAATATGTGTAGGCGAACCGCAATCGTGGGGCAGAATCTGACCGTCTCATCCACCGTAACGAACTCGAACTCCTTTGAACGTGGATTCGGCGGAAAATTGGCAGTGGATAAAGAATTCGGACCAGAGGGCGCGAAAGTCACGGTTGGATTGGAAGCCAATTTTGCCCTCAAATGGACAAGCGGTAGTTCTACCGCGCAAGGCAACCAGTTCACTGTTTCCGGGAGCTCCACAGTAGAACTACCTGGTGGCAGAGTGTGAGTACATACATTCACCGCACGTAGATTGCGCAGACTTCCTCCACGGCAGGCCACTGACAATGCTATTCACAACAGCAACACCGTCACACAAGTTGGCTTTGACCAGCAATGCACTGTTCCCTACACAGCCAAATTCAAGTTCGTTCCAAAATTGAGCTACCAGCATGGCTTCGTCAGAGGCGGCGGCCAATACCTAAAGAAGGACTGGTTCGAGGCCAACAAGGATACAGACCGCGTGCACAAGG
Source organism: Polychaeton citri CBS 116435 (assembly GCA_010093785.1). Lineage (NCBI taxonomy): Eukaryota > Fungi > Ascomycota > Dothideomycetes > Capnodiales > Capnodiaceae > Polychaeton > Polychaeton citri. The sequence goes on from MU003772.1 coordinate 270,008, forward strand.
ATTTTGACATGGGACGTGTGGATCAGATATACCAGAACATGAATGCGAATGCAGACCCTTGGGACTGGTCGCGCTTTCAGCGAGATGGCAATGCTGTGTATGCCAACTGGCTTGGCGATGAGAACCATTACACCTTCTTTGTAAGAGGAAAGTGGGAAGGCTTGACTGGCAAGTTGGTGGTGAGTATCTGCTATTCCTCTCCTTTCGAGTGATTACAGACTTGATGGAGGCTAACTTGCAGCATGTAGATCACCACTGTCACACCTTCGGCCACCCAGTACAGTCTTTTGCCTGACGATGACGGCTTATAGTAGAGTGGTATAAAGAACAGGGATCGGTTTCAGGTACTGGAAGTTTGCAGCCATATACCAGCAAATACGATAAAATTATCCAGTACGAAGACTTGAATTGTGACTTGTCTGTCTTAAACTCTGTCTCCGTAAGCTCACCATATAGAAATTCATCTGCTTTCTGTCGTCTACACTTAGTGCAGTGTAGCAGTAGCAGGTGGCATCACCGACTCTCGTAATGAGTGCCGCAACCCAAACATACCCTAAAGCGATCTTTTCATGTGCATTCAAAATGGCTCATGATCGCCAAAGTCCTCCTGGACGACGTCGATGACCTCCCTTATGTGGCCAATGCTGAGATCCTTCCCGTCATTTTGTGCCAATAGCCGCGCCATCTTTACGATGTTTTTGATCTGCCGTCCATTCAAAATCTCCCCGGCAAGCTCAGTGAGCAGCGTATCAGTGAAGGTTGTACCCGTTGGCTGCAAAAAGTTACTCCAGACAGCCTTCCGGGAATCATGGTCAAGAGGCTTGAAGCGAAGGGTCAAATGGATTCTCGAGTAGAAGGCCGGATCGAATGTCACAGATCTGTTGGTCGTTAGGATGAGGACGCCTTGATAGTACTCGAGGACTCTCAGGAACGCTGTAGCAATAGCACGTTAGCTTTTCTAATATGAGCACCAAAGCTACCTGGGGGTTACTAGCCTGCCACACGCTTGTTGCGTTCTCTGGACCCGGACTCATCGCTCCTGGTCTCCAAAAAAGCATCAGCCTCATCCAGAAGCAGCACTGCATCCCACGAAGCGGCTAGCCGCAAAATGCGGCTCAGTTCATTCTCAATATCACACAATCGGTCGCCTAGCTGAGTGGCTCCAAGCATATATAATGGCATGCGAAGTCTGTCTGCTATAGACTCTGCCGTCAACGTCTTACCTGTTCCTGGCGGACCTGAGAGCAGGATGATCAAACCTTGACCTTTACCTTGCACAATGTCATCAAGGTCGGCTTTGTGGTTTCGCTGTTCCTCAACTAGCGCCTGGAGAAGCCGCTTGCGAGAAGCGGACATGACAAGTCGATCGAACGCATGCTCGTTCCACTCAATATCCGTCACGTCAGCGACCTGGAATTCAGCCCAGTGACGCGACTGCAGGCAGTAGCCACGGACTACTGGTCGACAAAATATTTCCGGCGACATGTCGAAAACCTCTTTGACCCAAGCCTGGTTATCAAGCGGCGCGGCATTGGGTCCCTGAGGGACTGTGTCCGGCATAATGTAGGAGTCGACTGATCGTGATCTCTCTCGTTTACCATGATGGTGCTTGTTGTGACGCTCAGTAATGACATATTCAAACTCGGGCTCGGGGTCTGAGGAATCAGAGTGCTCGACATGGGTGTGTCTATTCGATTTTGTGTTGGGTCTAGGCCGCCTATGTTCGGTCATGGCGCCTTCCTTGTGGGGTACCAGGGCTCGGAGTCCAGTAGGATAGGAGTCGACCACGATTGATACGGTACGGACGTTCTGTTGGTACCCTTTGGGATCGACGATGATCCTTCCTTCAACATATCTCTCTAAATCGCTGAGGCTGTCTTCGAAGCTAAAACTTGTAAGCTGAAGTTCAGCGATGCCTTTGTACATCTTGTATCCGCCTTTTGAGAGTTCCGCGACCCTCTCACCAAGTTTACAGAGACGATCAGTCGTGTCATAAAGGTGTGTGTGGTACTTCTGCGGAATGACAGACAATTCAGCAATCTTCCTAGTGTCTTTGAACTGAAGAACTTGCTTGCTGGTGTCTATCCATCCAAATCTTGTGCCATTAAAGTCCAGGAAAGCCAGTTCAATGACAAAGCTCTCTGTATCTCGAACAGCTTCATTCTCTGTACCTCGAACAGCTTCATATGAAGAGCGAACGACTAGAAAGCATTGATCTTGGTTTGCGAAATTACCAAAGGCAACACTGCCAGGGGGGTACAAAGTCCACAGCAGATCGAAGGTGATGTTGCCGTGTCCTGTAAGATCTTGAGCTGCCTTCATGTCACGCTCCAGCTCTGTTCGTAATACATTGTGAAGAAGTTCTAGCTCCTGAGATTTTGCTAGATCATTGTTGTGTCGATGGCGCTCGAGTTCAAGTTCAGGCCATCGATGGAAGAAAGGTTCAAAAGGCGCTTCGAACTCAAGATCCTCAACACCTGCATCAATGCCTGGGTATGACTTCAGCACCGTCGATGCGACTGACTTCAAAAATTCACTCTGGACCACGATTGAGTGAAGTGTTAGCGGGCTGTTACCAGCCTTCTTGTGCGATTTGGCATATCGCAACACAAGGGGTAATTCTCGACCGTGTTGCCCACCTTCAATCTCTGGTTTGAGATCGGATGGATACTCTGCCACCCAATTGATGCAGCAGTCGCATTTGGGAGGACCCTCGTATAGCTTCTCAGCTTCACATGTTGTTATAGTATTCAGTGTTCTGCTGCCAAAATCCTGCAGTATATTGCGAAAGTCTTGCAGCTGATCCTCCACTGTACGAGGCTGTTCATCTACAATTTCGGCGAATGTCTCCGGCTTGTCTTGGCTGCTGTCCAACTTCTCTATGCTTGTTGTGGGGGATTCGCGTCTAGACATCTCAGGAGCTTCACCGATACTAATGTCCTGCTTTGTCTTATCGGTCATCTCTTGTGCCCTTTGATGAAGTGTCCTGGCTGAACGGGCGTGGAGGTATATGTATATATATATGTATATCGCTGATTCTACTTTCCATACATAGTCAGCCTCCGACCGGTCAAGACGATCCTGGTAGGTAGTTCGCAGCCCACCTGTTTCATCACCTTCATGCAGCAGGACAGCTAACATTACTGGTCGCCCTCAGCTCCTCAGCTTGGTAGCGGTAGCTCGCTTCTGGCACCTTTCCTCCAACATGGAGGCTGGGGTACTTTGCATGGGTCGTATTGCGCTCATTGGATGCTGAACCTTGCTATCAGGCTGAGATTTGGAGAGTTGCATCTCGTCCGCCACAAATACTTTTGTTCAACATTGGCCAGCCTGCATGCTGCACATGACGTGTCTTGGAAGGCTTGAACTAGATGGCGGATAAATAGGCAAGGTCATTCCACTCACAAGGTAAGGTAATAAAACGCCATCTGACGCGTATAGCCTGCCACTTCGTATGAGACCTATGCAGTAAAGTAAATTTATATCCAATATGTTTCAAGCCTTCTCAAAGCGCGCGTTTTCAGGGCTTGGTGCAGATTTCCTAGAACAAAGGTTTGGCCTCGATAGTGATGCAGACATCCATGACCAGACGCAGGATGCGGGAGCCGATGATGTGTTGGGTGGTCTTATGAGAGGTTTGTCACGACAGTACCAAGCTGTGGTTAGAGAAACAGGACGAAAAGCGCCACCTTGCGGAAGATGCATGGGAGATCTGGAGAAGCGTACAGGAACCGAAGAGGGAGATTCCACCACTGCGCCTCAATCAAGTCCCTTGCAAGGAGACAGTTACAGATACGATATATTGCCAGATAGAAGCTCATTTCGATTACTCGAACTAGAACCGGCGGCGACGATCAATGCTCCACTCCGTGCTTCATTGAAGACTTACCCTAACAGGAAGGCCATCAAGTATACGGCTCTCTCTTATACATGGGCAGGTATAGATTGTGAGGGTACTCTTGATCTAATAGATGGGAGAATGCAGATCACTGGCAACCTTGATTCAGCATTGAGAGCAGCGAGGGAGCCACACTCAAAGCTTCGCATATGGGTGGACGCAGTATGTATCAACCAGCACGACAATACCGAGAAGGCTGTCCAAGTTGCGGAGATGGCATCTACGTACAGAGATGCCACGTCCGTACTGGGATGGCTGGGACAGGATGGTGAGCATACAAACGAGGCCTTGGACTACCTAAAGCAGCTAGCAAAACTCAGCAGGACGAAGGCGTACGACAAGCATGCTCGTATACTACCGATTCCAGTCCTTGAGATCACATCTTTCCCATTACAGCCGAGTGATGCTGCCGAGATTGAAGCAACACGATCGTCTAAACACTTGGACAATATTTATGATAGGGCTTGGTTCACGCGGTTTTGGATTGTCCAAGAGATCCACCTAGCTAAGAGACTCACCCTACAAATAGGATCACAGAAGCTTCAGTGGAAAGATTTCCGCAGAGCAACGCTCATGCTCTATGCGGCGTCTTGTCATTTCCCGACAACCACAATAAAGCCGAAAAAAATTGATGCCTTTACTCGTGCCGTCTTACTCGTCATGAACCGTGACCAAAGACAGCATCTTGGCAAAGGTACCATCGGATTCGAGGATAATACGCCACAGATCTATGGTATGACCGAGAGTTTCAATCAATGGCAGTGTAAGGACGAGAGAGATCGGATATATGCCCTCCTGAGCCTGATTCCTGACGATTCAGATATGGCAATGACACCGGATTACGATGCAGAACCAGCTGAAGTCTTCACCAAATTTGCTAGGCAGCTGATCCAATATGAAGGCTTGTCGATTCTGGCATTCGCAGGTCTATCGCGTCGATATGAGGCCTCAAGCTCAGCATCAGCTGCTAATTTAATGACAGAGCCTAAGCGAGTTCACACAAACAATGCAGGACAGTCTGAGATAGACGATCTACCTTCTTGGGTACCTGACCCACGGCCTTGGAAGGCATGGAGCGGCAGGCAACCTTGGCATCCACAGAACTTCCAGACTGCCACTTGGCTCGGGAAGACGAATGTCTTACTCTGGAAAGGGTGCCTGCATAGATTAACGCTGAGAGGGGCTGTGTTTGACTCGATACTGCAAACATTTCCTCTGAGGAATGCTATCCAGAAGCAGCCACTGCGGCAGGAAGGCGAAGCGAGACAGCTGCTGGGGTTCGACGAGGCATTTTACTATATTGCATCAGTGTGGTTCCATGCCGAACGCCGTTTAAGAGAGATGGGGGGCTATGCAACAGGGGAGCATCAGCAGGTCATCCTGAGAAGCATCTTTACTGCTGGTGGAACATTGTATCAATTATCATCCCTGGCCAAGCGTTGGAGTAAAGGCGCTGATTGGATTGAGAGACTTTGGGGGCTGCTCCAGCTGACTATTACCAGACCGTCCTATGAGCACATCGACCAAGCTATTTCGCTCGGTCAGATCCAGCAGTACGATATACCTCTTTTTCTATCATCTGTCTCGCTTCTTCTGGAGGAATACATGTGTGTCTTTACCAGGAATGGATTGATGGGCTTTGCGCCAAAGTGCATACTCGACGGCGATGTCTTTGCGTGGATTGATGGGCATAGTCATCCTGTGGCTCTTCGCCCGATCAGTGAGACTGGCACATATCAACTTGTTGGACCCTGCTACATTCATGGACTTATGTATGGCGAGCTTGGATCCATGAACATACCGGATTCTATGCACAGTCTGCTTCACCTAGTCTAGTTGGAAAGCAATGTCTAGATGAATCCTCCGAAGACATACTTTAGTGCTCTAGCACCTGCGATAATTGGATCAAAATGCAGCCTTTCACCACGTGACACAATTTATCAGCCAGTCCAGGGAAGGGAGCAGCATCCCTATTCGCACAGGGAATCTGACGCTAGGATCATGCTTTCAGAGATTAGTCCCAAACCAGTTAGGACTAAGAGTACATTGGTGGGCAGGGCGAGCCAAGGGTCCTGCCTACATGTATTATCGAAAGAACAGATACGGCACGAGACTGTAGTAAATACTTACCTATTGTTATTCATGTGCGTATCAGTGAAACCCCATCTCCTAGTAGCAGCCTTCGAATGATTTAGTATTTTTGTTGCCGCCACAAGGCGCTTTGCACTCTGCTCGAAGCATCCCTTTTGTTCATATCTAGCGCCGATGAACCCGCAACATCAGCAGTAATAGTGTCTGCCTACTCCATTACCAATGGAAGACGAGCTACCGACCCTTACCACGAGAAGACGTAGTAGTTCTGTTGTGCAGTTCACGACAGGTTCTGGGCAGAACAGTAATTGTAGCGGTTCGACAGCCACTGCTTCTTGCTCGTCGTCCGCGCATACGAAAGCAAAAAGGATATCGGAAGAGTTTGGGCCTGGCTCGGATTTGGAGATGGGTGAGATACGGGCGCAGGATCACCTTGACGATCACGAGGAATTCGAGACAGATGAAGAGCGTTTGACAGATGACGAAGAGACTGGACTCACACAAAAAGATCGGGAGAATAGACAACGGAAGAGGAGACGTAACACCCAACTGGACGAGCGGGTGGCAGGGGATGGGAGTGGTGCAAGCAGAAGCGTCAGGAATGGGCAAAGTGACGCAGCTCTAGAGAAGCAACTCGTGAATGCGACGTTGTTACGATACTACCTCATCAATGCCCTATTGATAGGGTTGTGGTACACCTTTTCCATCTCGATATCGGTGTACAACAAATGGATGTTCTCGAAAAAGAACCTGGACTTCCACTTCCCGCTCTTCACGACGAGCTTCCACATGCTAGTACAATTTACGCTAGCCGCGTTGGTGCTGTTCTTCATGCCACAGTTCCGGCCCTCGAACGGTAGTGCTATTGATCCTCACCATGGAGGTAGTAGCGGCGGAGGGAACTATCAGCGTGTCGCCAATGAAGACTCTGCAGGCACATCTGCAGAACCTCCCTCTGATGATGTAGCTGGGAAGAAGTCTCAACCCCTTATGACCAAGTGGTTCTACTTCACGCGCATCTCGCCCTGTGGCACTGCTACAGCCTTGGATATTGGTTTGGGTAACTTTTCGCTTCGCTACATCTCGCTTACTTTTTATACCATGTGCAAATCTAGTGTGCTGGGCTTCGTGCTTCTCTTTGCCTTCCTGTTTGGACTAGAGACTGTTTCTTGGAAGCTCCTCGGCATCATTGCCATCATGATCGTTGGCGTCATCATGATGGTAGCAGGCGAAACGGCATTCGAGATTGGAGGTTTCCTCCTCGTGATGTCTGCATCCTTCTGCTCAGGTTTCCGCTGGTCGCTATCCCAGATTCTGCTGCTCAGAAACGCCGCTACGAGCAATCCATTCAGCAGCATCTTCTTCCTCACCCCAATTATGTTTCTCGCGCTCATCATCCTCGCGCTTCCCATCGAGAAACCCTCAAATCTGGTTGAGGGGATCCGCATCCTGACTGAGACCAAGGGCTCCGTTGTCGGATTCCTTCTTCTCCTGTTCCCAGGCACGTTAGCTTTCCTCATGGTCGCAGCTGAATTTGCCCTCTTGAAACGAACATCGGTCGTGACACTCAGCGTCTGCGGGATCTTTAAAGAGGTCCTCACGATCCTTGCCGCAGGCATCATCTTTGGCGACGAGCTGAGCCCTATCAATGTCAGCGGATTGATCGTTACAATCGGTAGCATCGCGGCATATAACTGGTTTAAGTATGCGCGCATGAAGAGCGACGCGGAGAAGAGTGTCGCGAGGCATATTGCTGCAGACGGCACTGGCAGCGCCGACGACGACAATGACGACACTGATAGCGACGACGGACATTACGGGCTGGGAGACACACTAAAACAGGGTAGAGACGGCTTGATGAGGAACAGCCTTCCTGTCGACACACAGGGACTGAACGAGCCCGCTGTGATATATGGCGTGGCCAACGTTGCTGGGCAGAGTCCAGACAAGAGACCGCAAGACTTTGAATGATGTTGAAATACATAGCGCTTTCGTGTACTTATGATGAAACCTAAATATATAGGAGATTCAGAATTGTGAGCTTTGTATTTCTGATATTTCAATACTCAAGTAGGTATATTTTCTATCTAATCTCAAACAATCTGATCTTGCCTTGTTCGTTCGCTACGGCTAGCAGGCTGTGTAGACTGTCACCACTGCCACCTTTGGTGGCTTCTTCAAGTATGTCACCGCCTGCAAAAGCGACACCTGTAATCCTGCCTAACGGTGTAGCGCTTGTTGGCCAGTTTCGATAGACAGTACAACTTGGCAGATGGACTAGGCGCATATGATCCTTCTTCCAGAAACTGGCCATTGCCATCACTTGCCCATCAGATGAGAAAGCAAGGTGTGAGATTGGGTGGGTTAGGTGATCGAGGACTTTGCTTGGTTTAGGATTGGTGGGGATTGGTTGCTGTAGAGAAGTTTTGGTGGAATCAACGGATGAAGAAAGCCAGGCCTGTCGGTCGTAGATGTTGACTATACCCGAGCTGCTACCAACTGCTATCCAGCGGTCGGGCCCAATAGGCGATTTGGCATGACCATGTCGCCCTCCGAGCGCGAGAGTTGTGGTGCCAACAGCACCTTCGTCCTGCCAACGCGCAATGACGGTCTGATCTGCAACACTCCACTCACTGACTTCGCCGTTCTTACCAACAATTGCGAGGCCTTGACCGTTGCACCACCATGCGAACTCGGCAATCCCACTGCCGGATTCAATACGAGCTTGTGCCTGCCATTGAAGGGTCGTAGCAGAGAGGATGTTGATGACACCGCCGCCCTTCTTCGCAGAGCCTAGGAACGCGACATAACGACCGCATGGTGAAAGTTTGAATCGCTCCATCGTACGTTGTTCGTGCTGATGACCGTACACTCGTGTAACTTTTTCGACATGTCCAGATGCTAAGTCCCAGACATGGAAGTAACGTCGTCGAGCGGAGAGAAATATGCGCGAATCTGTAGGATGAAATGCGGTAGTCGTTAGTTGGGTACCACTGACATGGAGACTAGTAAGTAGGGGATTTGGTGAGGGTGCAGGTGGTGACGGCGTTACGTGGTGGAGATATAGCGTCGAAGATGGTCCCGAAGAGAGCAGAAGCGGCAGCTGAGGGTGGAAGTTGAGCGAAGTAATTGAGGATGGCTGCACACCTTCAACGTCCTTGACGCGTTGAATGTCCAAAACCTCTGGTCGTATCTTTCGCTTCTTACCACCTGGACCAGTGACTACGTTTGAGCGGCGAACCAGGCTTGAAGAGCTGCGGAGAAGGCTCGAAAGCGGTGCGACGTTGGGAACTTCGTCATCAATGTCCATCTCATCGTCGTCAGAGCCTGCATCGTCTGTGTTGCGTGCGCCTTGTCCAGAGGGATGTTGCAGGGCAAAAGTTGCCCATTCCGGCACGCCATTGAGAGATTCAAACTGCCTCCGTAATCGTTTACTATACTCCTTCGCATCCACGACATCTTCAGCTTCAGTCCTGCGTAGCTTTCTCAACCTAGGCACAGATGCCAGCGAAACCATCATGCGTTCATCATCGCTGTCTTCCCAAGCTGCTGGTCGCTTCGATCTGATCGTCTCGTCCTCGGATCCAGTATCTGAGATGGGGCCTGATTTGACTGGATCAATGGAGGAATCGCCAACATCGGTAAAGAAGAGCTACAGATTGTCAGCCACATATGACGCCTTTGCATATTTAAGGGACGGATGAGGCATTAGACCCACTTGCGCATCATCAAGCCCTTCCATGCCGGTGATTTCACCATCTTGCAGTTCTTCCTCATCTTGTGCATAACCGATTTTGACATCCTGAAGGTGCTGTCGGAAACCAGCACTGTCGCCAAATACAGCCCTCTCTAATTCCAACTCTGCTTCATCCTTTTCCAGTTCAGACTCGGTGTTGTCTGCTTCTAGTCGGACTTCGACATCACTTCCATCCTCCTCCACTTCATGTAGTAACGTGGATTGCAACTGCTGCTCAGATTGCTGTTCAGCTTGCTTATTTGAAGCTGACCCTCGAGACTTCGGCATCTTCTAACTGTGTTTTCAACTATCAGGACATTTAACCCAAGCAATATAATTCTACGAAAAGTTCAGCAACCTCGGCTTGAGGTGGGAAAGTTTGGCGAGTCTTCTAGCGCATTGTAGCGGTCCAAGCTTTGTAATTGTCAAGACTTCGACATCTGAGTCTTGGCGTTTGCGGCTCCTCGGCATTTACCGCTCAGCTTTGGAGAGGAGCGAAAGACGTCTTTGCTGCGACGCCGACGCGACCTTCATCAGTGATCACATTCTATTGCCTACGTGTACGCGCCAGTCCACGCAGTCATACCGCACTCTTGCAAACCACTGCTACTTGACTCACTGAATTGACGAAGAATTGCCTTTTGCCCCTGGGAAAGAGAGATTGCGCACCTTCATTGACCACGCGACCGAACACTTGAGGCTATTTGCCTCTTTTTCTTCATACTACTGTAAAAGCGGCATCCCAATTTTCCGATTTCACGAACCATAACCATGGCACTCATAGTAGAAGCCGGTAGCGACTTCGCGCAGGCAATACAAACTGCTGTACAACCAAAACTCGTCGAAAATGGCTGGGCTGCAGAAGAGAACGACACCACTTTGGCGGAATATGTTACCATGATGCTGGTCAACAATAAGGACGCTGATGGTGTTCGACATGAGCTTGGTGGCGAGTTGCTTGGGATTGGCGAAGACGATCCTAACGTGGGTGAATTTGCGCAATGGCTATTCGGCACGATACTGCCGCAACTCAACTCTCAGATAAATGGCGTCGGCGCTGCTGGCGCAGACTCAAGCATGCAGACAGAAGGTGCAGATGCGACACAACACACCCAGCAGATTCAGTCATTAAGCGATGCGCAAATGGATGATGCTGGTTCTGGGCCTGCCGATGGAGTGTACGTAAAACCCCTAACCATCCCTCCAATGAAAGCAAAAGGCTGTAACATACTAACTCTTCGTCTTGAACACAGACCGTCAGGGCCAAAGGCCATGCGTAACGGCCCACTACGAGGCCGGGGTGGACGTCTGCTCGGCCAAGTGAACCGGCATATGGATCGTAACGCAGACCCGAACGACTCACTCAGAAGGATCAAAGGTGCCGCAAGTGGTGGTGCGGGAAGGATAGATGCACATTCTGCCAGAGCGCCACGAGGGCCGAAGAACCAAAGCCTGCAAAATGGTGTGAATAGAATGATGAATGGGAGGGGAGGCGGAGCGATGGGCGCTGGCGTAGTCCCGCCTGCCATGATGGGCCAACAAGGAAGCATGCCATCACTGAACCAACAGCAGCAAATGCAGTTCATGCAATTAATGGAGCAACAAGCGGCCATGATGTCACAAATCTTTGGCCAGAACCCGGCGGCTGGGGGGTTTCCAGCCATACCGAACGGAAATAGTACGAGAGGTGGGTTCAAGGGTACCCGAGGTGGTCGTGGTGGCGCTCGTGGCGGCTTCAACAACAACCAGCTGCAAGATAATCGCGATCATATTGCCGGTACATCCCAAGATCCAAACAGCGGGAATGCTGCCAGCATGGAAGTCGAAATGGGTGAGTCAGGCGTGAGTGCCCGCCGTGACCCCTTCGACACGATCTGCAAGTTCAACATCAAATGTACCAACCCTTCTTGCCCCTTTGCACACCAGTCGCCTGCCGCACCACCTGGCACCACCATCGATCTTACCGATCGATGTAGCTACAATGCTGCATGCGAGAACAAGAAGTGTTCGGCCAAACACCCTTCGCCCGCGCAACGCCGTCAGCATCTCAAAGACGAAGTTGATTGCAAGTTTTACCCAAATTGCACCAACCCTGCCTGCCCCTTCCGCCATCCAGACATGCCACCCTGTCGGAACGGAGCGGACTGTACCGTCGCAAACTGCAAATTCGTGCACTCCAAGATCGCTTGTCGATATAATCCGTGTCTTAACCCACAATGCATGTACAAACATGGAGAGGGCCAGAAGAGAGGCAAGTTTGAGGACAAGGTCTGGACTCCTGGCAATGGCGCTCCAGGCAGCGACGCCAACGGTGGACATCCAGAGGGTTTTGACCGTGAGGCTGCCATGAAAAGAGAAAAATCAGAGCGCTTTTCAGGGATCGAGGCGCAGACCGCCAACGGTGAGGAGTTGATCAGACCAAGCCTAGGCGAGAATGGAAATGATAGGCTACCCAGCCCTGAACGGGGCGGTGGAATGGATGCTGAGCCTTCTCAACAGCAGGACGTGGTTACTTAGGCGTTTCCCCCTGATATGACAAGAGACGATAGACTGAACACAAGAGATAAACAATATCAAAGAAACACTCCCGAATCGCACGCGTAAGTTATGTGCTATGAATGCACAGGCAGTATCAACGCACCGTAAGCGTATAACGACGTGGTCAGGAAAGGGTAAAGAGGACTGGAATTTGACGGAAATGATACGATGCATAAGAGTCGTAGAGATCACATCTGTTGTATTTGTACGAAGAGAAGACCAATGAGGAGGGAAGTCAAAAGGTTTTGTCAAAGATGAAAACATGGGAAATCATCTTGGGTCATGGTGGCGTGCAGGCTGCCCGCTGCCAGTGAATAGAATGAAATACGAATTTCTCGCTGTTAGTTTACAACATTTGACCGTTGCGAGCTCTTTTCTCCGAGCGAAGAGTTTCCATTGTAAGAGAACAAGAACAGCATGCGTGATTGTGCTACTCCTATCGAGAAAGCGTGCGTAGAAATACACTGTGATAGAGATGTGTGAGAACTTTGGCACAATCACTACCAACAGCTATGACCGTCATCATATGCATTCATTCCGTTTCGTTTCGTTACACATCAGGGATATCATGTCTAATCGAGAGTAAAAGAAGGAAACAAACTTCTTCCAGAGCTGCACTTATCAAACCTCCCAGACCGAATGCGACAGACACTCTATTCCGCAATCAACACGTCACAAGAAAATTCCAGCTATATACAATCTTGAAGAACCCTGGAGACAGTCGTGTCCTCCAGTCGGTAGCGTATGTCGCAATCACCGCGAAACCTGTGGCTTATTCCCCATGTTCACCTTTGGCGGAGGACCTTCGCCGTCGACGTCCAGAGCCAGGTCAATGTCTGGGTACGGTAGCCTGCGGCCCAGGTCGCCCATGTCCAAGAAAGTCCTAGGGCCAGGCGATGAGTTGGGATTGCTCAGCGGACTAGTAAAGTTTTGCCTCTGCTTGTTCTCATCGTCGTCAGGGTAGGGTAGAGGTGTTTTAGGTGGAATTGGCGGCGCTTGCTGTGGCGGCGGTGGTCCTGCTGCAGGTGGGTATTGGGGTGAGTTGTTGTAGATGGGATGGTGTTCACTGCTGACGCGAGGGCTGATGCCGGGGGAGTGCGAGGAGTGCGAGGCGCTGCGGTAGTGCTGTTGATATTGGCTTGGGTGGGAGCGGTGTTGGTGGTAGTTCAATGAAGCCTTCGCATGGAAAGCTGGGGAGGAGGGCGAGAGGGCTGAGAGGTCAGGTGAGTTTGGTACGCTATGTGCTTGGGTCGGTCGCTGCTGCGGTGTGTTTGTCACCGATGATGGAGGAAGGATGTCAGTGGGCTGTGGATGTTCGTCGCTGGAAACGACGATGTATTTCTGGTCGGCAATGCTGGGGCGATGCATGTCTCCTGGTCGGAAGGCCTGGGTTTGGTAGAAGCCATCATCGCCTGGCAATTCTATGGCCGTCGGGTTGCTTGCAGGTGGGAGAGGCTGGTCGTATTGATTCTGGGCCTGTTGCCAGCTGTAGCGTTGGGGGTGTTCGTTCCCAGCGTCGCCTCTTGCTGCTGCACGTTCCCACCTGATTTTCGCAAAGTGAATCTTTGCCATCTTTGCGGCTGCGTTTAGGTTCATGGTCTGCACCTCGTTCTTGGCCAGGTACATTCGAGTGTTTGTGCTGATGTCGCTCAGTCGTGCCCACTCGTTCATACCAAATTCGCCTACACCTATCTCAACATTGAGTCTGTAGTAGTTTGCAACGTTCACGCCGCGTTTCGCAAGGTACTCACGCAGCATGTACTGGTGAGTGTCCTCGCAGCCCTCGATCTTGGAAGCGAGCCTTCGTCGCGCTTCAGCAAAGTCGCCCATAGTGCCTCCCAAAAACCCCTCCCACCATTCCGACGGCATATTGCCAGTGCCTCCTGGCCTCTTTCCAGTGCCAATGCTTACAAACACCCCAAGTTCCCGACCAGGCCATTCATTCGAGATCGCTTCGTCGAGGATTTGTGGAGCTGGATTAAACTTTCCAGCACCCTCGTCGATATAGACGGATTGTCCAATCTGGATAGGTTTGAAGGCCAGGCCTGTTGCTGAAGTCGCCCTACCTGCCTGCCAGATTGTACAGTTGACGTCTGGTGCAGGCTCTTTCCTTGAGTCATATGAGCGTAGAAACTGCGACCTTCCGTTCTTCGGTGTCCCCTTGTATACCGCAGTCACAGCGGTCTTCGTCCTGTGCTCACGGGTGTCGTATAGTAAGGCATTGGGGTTGCCCCATTTCAGCGTCCCCATTCCAGCTACTGACGAGCGCTGGCTGGTTGGACTCATACCAATATTGCTGTACCGGCTACCTTGGCTTAAAGTGCGTCGCGGGACGTTCGAATTCGAGCCAAATGGACTTTCAGGGGGATCACTCCCAGCTCTCCCAACAGCAGAAGACATTGGTGTCGCATTCGCGAGGGAATCATTGCCTTCGTCCTCGAAGACCGTATGTTCCCTCACACACTCCCTAATCGCCTCCTCCAACTTGCTTGCCTTGAACAACGTGCTTCTGTATGGAATACCTGCAAACGTCTTATCTGTTTCGAACACCCTCCTTGTCATCCTCACATAAACGTCCTTGCATGTGTCGATGTCCAACCGTAACCGCCCCAGCATGATAGCAATCAGGCCACCAGTGCCTGTACCAGCGATCAGGTCAAAATGGTCGCAAGGTTTGGGAATTTCGTGTCGCTTGGGTGCGCGCCCCTCCATTTCGACAAAAGTACGGTGCATGAGCTCTTGCAGGATGATGAAGATACTGTATCCGCGCACGCCACCGCCGTCGAGGGAGAGGATGCGCAAAGGCGGACCCTTGGTAGTGTCCTTGCGCCGGAGTCGAGACGCTTCATCCATGTTGCCGGTCCGTGGACTTTCCAAAGGGATCGCTCCTACAGAGTCGTACGAAGAAGTAAAGGTTTGATAGTAGCCGAGAGGATCAAAAGCAGTCTGAGTCGCAGGTAGTCGTGAGTCGCATTAAGGGTGTATCGCAGGCGCAAGGACTACGTGTTGTACAGACAGGCTAAGTCGCTTCACCAACGAACGAGAGATGTAGTGATGGTCTTGTGCCTATTGCCCTTCGCGTAAGAGCCGCTTGGCGCGAACTAGGCGGTCACGTCGAAGACGCTGGGCGTGTGATTTGAGTCTCTGGTTGGTAGGGCGAAGAGTGAAAGACCCTTGTTTCTAGACGATAAGATACGGCAGGCAAACAGCTGCACAGGGACGAGGGGTAGACAGACTGGCTATTGACATCAACGGAGATCATCACAAGAAAAACTGCAGTGAAACACTTGTGGTTTTAGAGAGCAAATGATCGGCTGCGACGACCCAATAACTAATCCGACTACACCACTCAGCTTGTCAACTACAAGAGGTATTGTTAGAGTGTTTGCAGATGGCGCGTTCCGTCATTGGGCTGCCCTCAGCTTGGCGGCGCCGAATATTGTGGCGAAGCACACGAGGTGGATATCCACATTTGTTTGCTGCACTTTCGCCTTGTAGGATCCGTGTCTCCAGTACCATCATCCGCATGGCTGGGGGTATTCGGTGCCTGTACCTATGAGAGCAGTTCTCCGGGCCTTCTGACCTCCGCCTCACTGAAGCGGTGAGATCGTGATGTGCGGTGTCATTCCTTGTGCCTTTTCACTTCATCCCTGCACACATCAGGGCGGAGCATGAAATGTGGAGTGACATAGCACATTTCACCTATGTCTTGCGTCAGCGCGTGGATACTCTCCTACAATTAGTGTGTATTCACTCTCACTATCTCATTGCCATCTGGATGTTATGTTTATGTGAGCAAGCTACCAAGCTGAAGTAGCACTGGTACTACTTGCGTGCACGCGGTTACAGGTGAGACGTCATGTACCGAATGAGACGAATCCCTGAGTGAGCATACTGACTTAATTACAACCCCGTCACCACGTTTTGAACCTCCAAGGTATCTTGTTATTAATTAGTCATCGTTGTTAGGTATGCTTGACACTATGGTAATGTCCGAACGCCAACGTGGAAGTCGAAAGGTCATTCTTGATTGGCTATGTCCACAATCTCGTCACAGCTTTTACGCAGCTTTGTTACTTGGAACTCAAATATCTAAACGACAAAGATTAGGCTGATGGCCACCTAGAGGGAACCCGACCACGAGGCAGGTTTCGAAGATTCAGCGGGACAGCAAGTTCAGCTGGACTAAGAACGCCGGCATGCTTGGGTGAAAGCCCATGCTGCAATCATATCCGGCTGAAGACTCCCTTGACATCGTCCGTAGTTGGTGCAATACGGCACAAGCTACCATCATCAGCCAGCGCTGTCATTTCTGTTGAAGCCACACTGGTCTACCTCGAGCAAGCTCAAATGCCTATCACATAGATCGGCTGTTTCCAGGACGACTACCGCACTTCTCGGTCACACCACGAGCATGGACAAATGGTGACCATTGGATGTGCTGTTGCGAGGTCTGTCGGGCCCTTAATAACATTGTGTGCGCCTGCCTTGTCACCCATAAAGCACAGTAACACACGATGAACGGTGGCACACACCTATCCCATCCAAATTTCCCAAGGGATCCTGTACTTTTCGCTCCGGGATAGATCGGGTTTTGCAGCTCTTGATAGAGTAGCTGACAGCATGGAGATCTGAGGTGGCTCGGTGATGTTGGCGGCCGATTGATAGGTTTGGTCTTCTTCTTGTTGGGCTCCGTGCTGGCATCTCTGTGTTCCGGATCTTGAGAGGGTAAGCGGCCGAGTACCTTTGTAGTATGTTACCTGGTGGTTGAACTGAGTGTCCATGTGTTTCTTGTGGAGGACATACTGCGAAGGGTCCCCACAAGGTGCGTAACACCGCTGTCGTTTGGCAGCAAGGCACAAATATTTATCTAGGTATCCAGAACCTCCACTTCTTACCAGTCCTCAAGGATCCTTAGAATGGGAGGAGAAGAATGCAACTGTGCCAAGTTGCTCAGTGTCTTTGAGCTTCGACAATGTGAACAAGTGTGAAAGAACGCATGGCTCCCCTGGCGAAGTGACTACTCCTTGTAACGCGTTGTTGATCTTTTCACGCTGTGATGGCCATCAGCTCCATCCAAGCCTGTCACAGCATTGGATTAGAAATTTCAGATTATGTCGTTTATACACATGCCTTCCCCATGTACAGCACGAGTGTATCAATTTGTCCTCGTGTTCTATGACATCCAAAGTCGAACTTTTAAATCTCCCGAGGTCAACTTGATGCTCGTGTCATCGACAGTCCGGCTGGGATCCCGGTTAGCCGTCTTATCGAGAGACGAATTTGTCGATACGCAGCCGAGCCTAACTCTAACTGGACGCGTTTGTGGGATTGAATAGCCGATAAAGCCCATTGACTGATTGTTGGTATTATTATTGCTCACGCCCGCAGTCAAGCTGCAAGCATACCTGTGATCACCTGCAATTTTTGTCGCAACCATGTCGGCTATGAGGACGACGTCTATGAGGGCGGCACGTGGCTCCTCAATCTGCCGCGCATGCAGAAGGCCTGCCACACCTACACTTGCAGCACCATTCGCACAGAACAGTCATCATCATCGCCAGCAATGGCGGAGGACTATTTCAACAGAGGTGGAGGCACAGAACAAGGTTGGTTGTCGCGCCTATTATGTGAGGAAGAGATCACACTGCTGATTCTATTGCATAGCTTCTTGCCGCAAACCTCGAACAAGGCGACCCAACTGTGTTTGACATAATCCGCAAAGAGAAGAGAAGACAGAAGCACTTCATCAACCTCATCCCGTCCGAAAATTTCACCAGCAAAGCTGTGTTGGATGCTCTGGGGAGTGTCATGCAGAGTACGACCACTACAACAGCTAGTAGGCAGGGGCATCACACAATGCTAACAAGCACTTTCAGACAAATATTCCGAAGGTTACCCAGGCGCACGTTACTACGGTGGCAACGAGCACATCGATGAAGCCGAACGCTTGACCCAGAAGCGTGCACTTGAAGCCTTTGGGCTGAAGGAGAGTGAGTGGGGTGTCAACGTTCAGCCCCTCTCCGGCTCGCCTGCAAACCTCTATGCTTTCTCGGCCGTCTGCAATACTCATGATCGCATCATGGGTCTCGATCTCCCTCACGGTGGCCACCTGTCACACGGCTATCAGACACCGACCAAGAAGATTTCTGCTATCAGCAAGTATTTCGAAACGCTTCCCTACCGCTTGGATGAGAAGACTGGGTTGATCGACTATGCAAAGATGGAAGAGCTGGCGCTGCTGTACAGACCGAAAGTCATCATTGCGGGCACGAGCGCCTACAGCAGGTTGATTGACTATGCGAAGTTCAAGGATACGGTGAAGAAGGTTGGCAACTGTTACCTTTTGGCAGATATGGCGCACATTTCCGGGTTGGTCGCTGCTGGTGTTATCCCTTCGCCTTTCGAGTATGCCGACATTGTCACCACGACCACACACAAGAGTCTACGAGGCCCCAGAGGAGCAATGATCTTTTACAGGAAGGGTGTGAGGAGTGTCGACAAGAAGACTGGCGCTGAGGAGATGTACAACCTCGAGAACGCTATCAACATGTCCGTCTTCCCGGGTCACCAGGGTGGGCCCCACAACCACACCATCACAGCATTGGCGGTCGCGTTACACCAGGCCCAGCAACCTGAGTTTAAAGAATACCAGAGAGTAGTACTTGAGAATGCGCAAGCGCTCGCAGCACGGCTGGGGGATGACAAGGTCTCCGGTGGTCTAAACTACAACATCGTCTCAGGAGGAACGGACAACCATCTAGTTCTGGTTGACTTAAAGAACAAGGGAGTCGATGGCGCACGCGTGGAAAGAATACTTGAGCTTGTGGGCGTTGCTGCAAACAAGAACACCGTACCAGGCGATGTCAGTGCTATGAAGCCGGGTGGGCTGAGGATGGGCACACCGGCAATGACGACTCGAGGCTTCCAGCCTCAAGACTTCAAGCGTGTGGCAGACGTGGTCCACAGAGCTGTCAACATCACAAAGAAGCTTGATGGCAAAGCTATTGAGGCAGCTGAGAAGAAAGGGAGGAAGAACCCGAAGAGTGTAAACGCCTTTAGGGAGTTTGTCGGTGAGGGAGAAGACTTTGTTGAGATTGTCGAGTTGAGGAGGGAAGTGGAGGATTGGGTTGGAACGTTCCCACAACCTTGGGATAACTGAAGATCAAGTCATTGATGCAAACCTTGGCTCTTATGCCAAAAGCAGTACGTGTAATGTATTTGAGACGAGCAAAAGTACTTCAACACATGAGGGCAGGTTTACGACGAGTGATATATATGTATATCTTCAACTCATTGCTATCCGGTGGATAGGTCGTGGTGGAAAATCTCAGAACTTCGACCAACAACTTTCTCGGGCTCGCAGGCGACATCATACTCGCGTCTGCTCTGGCATACGTGAAACCGGTGTTCTTCCCAATGAAAGGGATTTGAGCTTGAAGGAGTGTTTCGATGAGTGGTGAGGATACCTTTATATTGGTGCAAGCGTGCCTTCCCTTTCCGAATACAACGCGACCTGGCGCCAAGTTACGTCAACACCTCACGTTGAAGGTTTGTCTTAAACTTTCGATAGAACCACGAAGCAGAACGAGACTCACTTCACCGAGCTGAAAATTACCATCCTGTTTCACACTGATACCACACGCATCAGAAAACGCTCCATACCACCAATTCTGTCACTGTCAACGATCGCAAAAGAACGAGAATGTTTAGCTACGACCCCCTAACTCCAATGGTGCCGACCATTACTACCACGTCGACAACGACCGTAACACCTACCGAGACTTCCACGATTCTTGTGCCTTCTGTCCCTACTGACACCACCACGACTAGCAACATGTCAGCTTCCAATGTGACACCCGGCGGCCATCTGCCAGATTCGTGGTACCATTCTACCTGGATGCAGATCGCCACTTACAGCATTACTGTCTATTCCATCGTATCCTTCTTCCTACTGTTTGCGTTGTGGAGGAGTGGGTTCATCGACTTAAAGCTAAACGTAAGTCCGCTCATTTCTGATCACTGCATTCCCTGGTCTGAAGTCATCAGTGTAGAGACCCGGGAAGGGTATGACGGCCCGGTCAGCTAATGAAGTGATGTTGCAGCTACTCAGGGTTCACAGACGTCAACCAAGATCTCCAGCCTTGGTGGCGGTTTCCAGGCCAAGGCGGACTTGGGGAATGGGTCGTAGGGAAAGCTGGTCAATGAGGCGAGGGAGGGGACAGGTGAGGAATGAGACAGTCAGTGATGATGAGCGAAACGAAGAAATCTGGATTGAAATGCCTGATCTGGGCAGGCGTAATTACTAACACAGCAATCGTAGTTCCAACATCGACCAAGTATATACGCTTCTGATTGATTGTACCGGACGAATCACACCCCCCAATTATACGAAACGCCCCTTTCGAGCCATCGGCTACACACACTGGTCGACCACCATCGCATACCAAGAGGTAATGGACTGAAAGGAGGAAATAACAACTACATGACCACAATTAAAGTTCTGTAACCATTGGTCTATTGACCCGCTTTACAGGTGAGAACACAATCGTCCGAAACGTGCAGATACTCTCAGACCCTCTCTCACCTTTCCCCAGCTTTACACCCTTTGTTCCCTGAGCCAAAATAACGGACACATCAATTGTAATGCTCCCCATCAAACAACAACAATCTTAGTCTCCAAAAGCTGCATAAACACCAAGTGAAAAGAGCACACCACCTCATCTTGAACACCACAGGGACAAAGAGAAAGTCGTCTACAAAGATCAATGCCGCCTTATCTTCGTTGGTCTGGTCATTTCCCTTATGCATAGCCGTAGCATACATTGCCCATTGTATGGAGCCCCCTCACACCTATATATCCACCCTAGATATAATGGGAATATCCATACGCTCCAGCTTCCCACCCGGCCCCACTTCACCCTAGCACCACTACCACGCTTGTCCTCAACCCCATCCCGCACGTATACTCAGGTTCACGACTCATCAGGCAGGGGTTGCAGGAGGCAAATGGCCTGGATATGCTGCACCTGCGGCGCAGACAATAGTGGCGCGCGGATCCGGTGCGGTGGGTGCGGGCACGGCACGTTGGCCTGTGTTAAGTGCTTCAGCTATGATAATGCCTCCAGCATGCTACAAGGGCAGAGACGAGGAGGGGAGTTGGGAAGGTGCTGTGATGAATGCAATGCAAATGGTGATGATGAGGGAGCGAGATCGATGAGAGGGTTTGGGAGGAACATAGAGGGAGGTGGGAAGGGAAAGGGAGGTGCTAAGTAGTCTTTGTTACATCTACATTTAGGATGAAAACTGGATTGTTGTATTATAGATTAGTCATCAGATCCTAATAGCAATACCTTCGTTCGACAAGATCTTGTAATCTCTAGGCCCTGACTTCAGCCATCATGGTGCCGTTACGCTGCGGCCGCTCTAGCTCTCTAGTGAGGTATGTCATTACATCAGTGATCGCCGTGAAGGCTTCCTGCCGCTCATCGACATCAAAGATGTCGAACCATTTCGTGCGCTGGAGTCTGGGCTGGCACCAGTCCTGCTGTAGAGGCGCTGGGTTGGGTGAGGTGGCTGATTCGAGGTACTCGAGGTATGCGTCGTGGACGGTGAGTTTCAGGACGGAGATATGGTGGTTGAGGGAGGAGACCATAAAGACCTGTTCCATTGTTAGTTTTTCCACTCGAGGGCAAGGTCATTGCGCACAATGTGATCTAACCTCATCATAGTCAGATGCCGGATCCTTCCCTATGGCCTGGTAGTCCGTTCGAGGATCCCACTTTTCACTTGCTGGCTTCAGTTCCTGCCATAGAATCACGGGAGTCTTTCTCTGGATGGGTGCACGCCGTGTGCTTGCGCCTTGCTCCCTCCTTCCCATCATGACCTCCTCGACAACGTTTAGGACGTCATTCCTACCATCCGCATCGCTCTCCAGTAATGGCTCATGATCCGACGAGGCTCCGAACCTCGGTTTTGTCGTCCACCATTTGTTCTCGCCTGCCCTCACCTCCGTCCGCCCCTCTCTTCGCCTTTCCTGAGCGAGTTGCAGCAGACCGCCAATCTCCCGCATCTGATCGAGCAAAGCACGGCTGTCCGAATTTGCCGTGAAATCCAGCTCGTGTCGGACCTGTAGACCCATGATCGGTCCCTCTATGATGCCTCTGCGTGCCTTCTCACGGTCGCTTGGGATACGGTGGATCACTGCTGATTGTCGGACGGGAACGTTGAGGTGATTGATCTTGACCAACGGCTGTCGGCGAGGAGGCGCTATATTCGCCCTGAAAGGCCAGACGGCTTGCTCTACGAAGCCTTTGATGGTGTTGAAGCGGTAGGTCTCGGGCATGTCTCGACCTGTTGCAGTCCTGAATCCCTTGTACCGTAACCTGGGGTGGGGTTCTGGTGTGCAACTTGAAGATCGAGTGAGGCGGTCTTGCTCGTCTGAATTCCGAGGCGAGGTTTCCATCACGCTATCCTTACGGCAAGGCTTCTGCTTCGGCAAGCTAGCTGGTGTCTCTGAGTCATCTGACTTCCTCGTCCGGTGGAAGAGCCTTTGTCTTTTCCGGTCGCCTTCATGGACGGAGCTGGCAGGCGAAGGTAGTGGTGGGAGCTCGTACTGCTGATCGAGGCTGCAATCCCAGTACTGACTCATCGACTCCAGACCTTCGTAGAATTTTCGCATGTATGCAATTCGCTGTGGCTTCTCACCTTGCCTCAGCGGTTGTCTTTGAATAGTGCGGTATGCTGTAAGGTTCTCGATCTTGAGTTCATCAAGTCGAACCTCCAAATCCTTGGTACGCTGTAAAGAAAGCTGATCATTCCTGCTAGGGCTGGTAGTGTTCTCGGGAGGGGCGGTAGTTGGCGATGAGGTTTTACAGACAGCTGGAACGAGCTGCTTGACTGGACATGAAGGGACCAAGTCAATATTCAGTGCGTCAAACTGACGTGAAGTTACATCTATCGGCCTGACAACCTTTGAGAAGAATTGTTCCAGGTTAGGAGGCGGGGAATTTTCGTTCCATGTGTGAAGCCTGACAGCATGTACCTTTGGGAAGGTGATGGCTGTCGCTTGAGCTGGAGGATCACGCTCTTCCAGGGGATCGACGAGGTGAAAGTTGCCACCTACACAGCGAAATGTCAGTTGCACAGCCTCAGGGATTCGCGTTCTACGAATACTGTGACGACCTGGAGTTGAGAAGTGGGCATCAATGCCATATCAGATGGCGGCACCCTCCGCAGACGAGAGCCAGCAAAGGAGATGTAGGACATGGTGGAATGCAGCAAAAGGTCGCACCTTGAGCAGCCATACGGATCCAAGTGTAATCGTCGAAATCGACAGGGTCGGGATTGCCTTTGAGGCGACGAGGTAGCCATCCCATGATCGTCATTTGAGCAGGATTACCTTCACTCTAAACCCCCACGTGCAGCGAAGGGCCACGCGAATGAGAGGCAACGACCTGCGTCGATCCTTGGCAGATGATACACGCCGTGCGGTGGTGAAGGTTTGGGAGTGGGGACTGGCGAAGATCAGGCGTTATGCGTGAAGCGACAGTCGGTACAGCCAGATGGTCTCGAGATTGGACATCCACAACAAAGAGTCGTGAAAAAGAAGACAGCAAGACGACCTACCACCAACAAGGGCTCCAGCAGCATACATGGCCTGTCTAATATATCACCTTGGCCGGTACAAGAGTACTTTGTCCCTCCAGGGATTTCTCGAAGAGGTGGCACCCTATCCTAGTGGATCCGGGACAGTTGAAGATGGAGATGTGCTCAGCAGCAGCACATGTAAAGCCGGGGCGGTGCTTCCGGAGAGGGAATGGCGTAGTGAGTGTCTCTGATGCGTGCGCGGATGGGAGCAGACAGAGCAGCAGAGACGTTGCAAGGTGTGTGGGAGGCGACCAGACGGGCGGGTCCAGCGAGCAAGCGTGCCAGTGAGCGAATGGAAGAAAAGAGGCGAAGCAGAGAAGAGTGTTGACAGCACTAAGGGCGGATAGCGTTGGAGGGGTGGGTGGAAGAGAAGCCAGGCAGGTAGCGTAGCGTAGGGTTTTGTGGCATCGCAAAGCTGTAGTCTATTGGAAAGTCTTCATGGATTAATAAGGTTGTCTAACTATCCGTGGATGTGCGGGCCCGCCGCCGTTGCTCCTGGAGACCGCTGGGACCCATGGGTCAGGCAGGGATTGAGGGCGCAGTGCTGCATCACATCCATCTATCTATTATGTAGAGGGAGGGAGAAGGAAAGGCGTGGACGTCTTGCAATGGTGCATCGATGCCGTGGTCGAGAGGCTGCGTTGGCTAGACAGCAGCTCTGTGTGTCTCTCTCTGACATACACACATACTACCACTATCACCACAGATCGCACAAGGTCACGTGATGGCACCTTTTTGTACCTGAGAACTGTTCGTTGAGGACTCGATACTACACGCCAACTGTGAAAGAAGTGATCAGTATACAGGAACAAAGCTCTCGTCTGCCAACGGGAGCTTCGTGTCCAACCTCGAACGAGAGGATCGGTGCTGCCGACATCGAGGTTCGCAAAATCCCCCTCTGCCGCTTCGCTGGACCAGACTTGATTCTTCATTTTGAAACTCAACCCAGCAAGGTATACAGGACAACCCTACGAGAACACCCACCCGTCACAATGGTAGCGAGGTGGAGGGACAAAGCCAGACTTTCAACGCACCATGGCTGTGGGCAGCAGGGTGACGATATCTCTGTAAGAGACTCATCACAGGGAAGAGAGTCACTTTGGAACTGCATGTCCGAGCTGGGACTACGTTACCCTTACCTTTCAAGAGAGTAGTTAGGCGACCACATCTCCCTCCGTCTCTAGATCGAGCTTTACAGCGGTGGTGATGATGCTTGCGCCTATCAGGCACGGCTTGCATAGTTGGGATCCCACTCGCTGAGGCACATGCGGCGGGTTTCAGCATGGCACTTGGAGACGGACGACAGAGAGCGTGTTGCGTGGATGTGCGTCGACGGCAGTCGCTGAGGCCTGGAAAGGATAGGCTTGCCAGTTGCGAGCGTGTAGGTGGGTGGTGCTAGGTGGTCACACGAGACAGGCCGACAGCGTGTGTATGTTGTGCAAAGAATGCAATGCCGCATAGGTACAGCACTGTCTCGCCTTATGTCATCTCCATTTCTCAATGTGCTGCGTGGGTGGCGGACGCTAGGCTCATGATGAGCAGGCACAGGAACAGTTAGGTCTGATCACCTACAGGGGTTCCTCTCTTGGCTGTTCTGGCGCTTTTCAGCTTACAGCGTCCCTGGTCCTTGCTTGACCGCAGGCATTGCATATGGAGCGTGGAGTGTAAATGGGAATCGCTACTGATCGGCGGACTAGAACGGTCGATGGGACAGGACTGTTGGGATTCTGCGGTCTGAACCCAAGGCTGCTTTTCGATGGGGTGCGAAACCGCGGCTTGTCGTGCATAGAGGCAAAGGCAGAAAAAATGACGGTCGGTAGGCAAGCGATGGGACACAGACACAATCGCGTAGCGTGTTACGGGAATTCAGAGAAAACTGTTGTAGGGTTCGTAGGCCTTGCCTTGTACCACTGATTTCCGTGGTGCTTGACTCCCATAGGCACCGGACGACCGTCTTACGGGCAGATAGCGCAGTAAAACCACACCCCAAAATCGTGAGCGGGAGGAAGGTTTAGATATGATGCCAGTGACACTGGCCTTTCCTACCATCATGCATTCTCGTACCTACATGAGACCCTCGAGAATCACATGCAACGGCGGATGTACAATGGGAAATCCGGGGGTAGAATTGAAAAGATAACAAGCGTGCATATGTGCCTCCCGGATTTGCCGCAGCGCAATGGTCAGGTTTCTCAACCATCAGTCGAACGGAATTTATTGGATTAGTATACACTGATCTAGCTGGCTCACCTGGCTGCCTGTTTCAAACCGCTCTGTGATCGACATCAACACTATAAGGTGAAAACCCCCGATGTGGGGTCGTTAGATTTGGTTTGCGAAAGTGGTGCTCGTTCTAGTACTGATTGTAGTAACGCTCAAGGCTAACGATGACATCTTACGCTTGCCAGATTTAAGCAATCGATGGTCAATGCTTGGCCCTGTTGGAGGTGGAAGTGCGTGGTGTATCGAAACTTGTTTTGGCTTGTTTCGATCGAATCATGGTACAACAGCGAAGTCATCGCCGTCCAGAAAGTAGACACATGCTATGTAAGGATCATGTTGGTACACAGGCGCAGATGCGTTACGAAAACATATGTATCTCTCAAGTTTTGACTTCGACGTGGTAGAGCAACATCGGCCGTGGCATGCCCCTTGCAGAGGCTCTGCATAGGCTTGCCTGCGTCTCCGCGGATGTCAAAAACTGCCGCTGTGCAACAGAGCGCTGGACCCTTCTTGCCTGATCCCTCAAGCATCATAGGCCCTTCTTGTGGGAGTTGTTAGTATCGACGATGTGGCAGCCTGTACGACCATCACAGCTACTCGACTACAACATAAATACATTATCCCTCCCCTCCCTGTAACAGACACTCGATGACCAGGTACTGGTTCGTTTGTACTCTAGGTGTTCCTGTCCTATCTATAGAATCTATCGGTTCTCTAGGAGCAATGAAGGCTGGCATGCCGTGGGGGTTATAGTGTGATCAATGCATTTCACCAAATGCGACTTTAATTCGTTGGACTGCGTGCTGGGGTGCAATTGCACCAACATGCTCTAATACTTGATGATATTGACAACCGGACCTCTGTAGACCTTGCGCCCAAGAAGAGTGTAGTAGACTGCTGCAATGATCGCAACGCCACCAAACATAGCAATGCCCCAGTTCATCGACTTTGCTGTCACTTGTGCGAAGATGGGGAAGAAGCTGATGATTGTCGTGAAGAGCTGGTAAAGGAAGGCGATCACGTTGCAAGGCACACCAAACCACCCGAACGACCATCTTGCAGGCGGTAGTGGCTCGCCAAAGAGACGGCGCCAAAGCACACAGCCAATGCTGATGGCATATGTGAATCCCACCGCACCGTTCATGAGACCGATGATACTGTTGAAGACCTCTGAACCCCCTAGGTTGAGCAGCGCAAGGATGAAACAGATGAACATTGACGCGGCCATTGCGTTCAGCGGAAGTGGGACCTTATCAATGGAGGTGACCTTGGTGAACCAGTCAGGAAAAGGCAGGCCTTTGTCGCGCGCGAAAGACCAGGCTTGGCGAGAGGCCGCAGCGGTTGCGTTGATTGTCATGCCAAAGGATATGATGATGATGGGTATCGTCATACCGATGGCGCCGCCTGTGCTTCCGGTAGCGACAGCGAATACCTCGATCCACGGATACACAGCTGTTGAGCCCAGGATCTGAGTCTCGACGTCCTGGATGACGAACATGTATGTGATGATTGCCACGAAGCCCAGCGCTCCGTTGATCACAACTGTACCAATCATCATTCGAGGTACTGTGACAGAGGCGTTGTTGACCTGTATCGAGTGTCAATACTTGGCTGTTTGAGGGAGGGGAGGCGATAGGTTTACCTCTTCGCTCATATGAGCAGCGCTGTCAACTCCGACAAACGCAGAAGATGCAGCGAGCTGACCAACAATGCAGGCTGTGCCGATCGAGGACCAACCGCCGTAGTTCTGGAAGTCGCCAAAGACCTCACTTGCCGACGACTTGGGCGCAAGAACCCACAGGGGGATTAGCATAGCGAAGAAGCCGATGATGTGAAAGAAGAGCACGATGCCCTCAAACACCGGCAGTCGCTTTGCAAGAAAGGTGTTGAAAGCGGCTGCGAAGATTGCAATAGCAAATGTAAGGAGTGTCCCTTGCCTAGAGAACACAACAATGTCAGAGTTCTAACCTTGCTGGTTGGAAGTAGCTCGTGACCACTTACCACGCTGTAAAGACGAAGCTCGGGTTGGCAGTCGACGCACACAGCAGGATCAGTTGTCCAGTTCCAAAGGCGGCGCTGGCAATGAAAGCTTGCCAACCAAGCGCAGAGAGCCAACCAGAGATATAGCTCAACGTTTTCTGAATGCTTGGAGGAGCGAATTCAGAGACCCAATGGTATTGTCCGCCTGGAGTATCACAGCCATGTCAGTACCCGTCCGTAGTTTCAGATATGTTGTCAAGAGTGACCCACCAGATGTTGGCGCCCTGGGAACTGCGTCAACATTTCTTCTCTCGTACGAGATTCGGTTTCCAAATACTTACATCGATTGCATCTCTGCCATGGAGGCAGTCACCAGCATCGTGAAGAACCATGTGGCAAGATAAAGCCAGATCGATCCCTGGTAAAGTCAGCCCTCAACACAACGTATAGGATAAGACTCGAGTCCAAGCTCACCCCTTTGCCACCGTTGATTAGAGAGAACGTGCTCGTGCTGCTATCGTCAGTCACACGCCTTGTAGGTTGGTTTGGCGATTGCGGGTGCAACGCACGATAAGATCGCTTGCCAGGTGGCCATGATCACACATGTCAAGCCCAGAATAGAGACCGAGTTGAAAGCTCGCTAGTTGCAGTCAGCAAACTGTTTCCATTCCTCGAGGCTCGTTCTCGTACATTCAGCTGCTGCTGCTTGCCCATACGATGCATATCGGCATGGTCCTGACTCGATCCGGACTTCTGTGGGAGGACCAGATCGCTCCCAGACGGCGACCGCTCGCCATCCACTGGCTCGCGAACCTCGAACACCTCGCGTTTGGACATCCTAGCTATTGGGCGAAACGCACTTGAAGTCGACAACGAAGAGAGGTTGGGGTTGGAAAAGACTTGGAGATATAAGCGAAGCAGAGAGCGACCATGGTCATAATACGGCTAGCGAAGATGGACCCAGAGTCCCGCGTGCAGCGTTGTCAACCGCTAGCAAGAGGACGGCAGAGCAAGCTTGCGATCTGCAGGGACGGCTGGCTCTGAGGGTGCACAGAAGGGGCGACTCTTCGGTCGAGTTACCGCATTGAACTATTCCACAACCACTCCATAGCCAGCGCCACCGGGGTGTTGGAAGTGGCCGTCCGATGCAGTATGGAAGTTTATGCTCGAGCACGGTCTGCCGTGTGCCATGCACATGAGCAGCAGCAGCGCTCCCTCCCCCCTGGAAGGATTCGAAGCAGACATGTAGCAGGAGGGGGCTTCTGCAGACATCGGCATTGCAGTTCGAGCACCGCTCTGGACGAGTCAGGGAGCCGTAGAACGGTTTGAGGCTAACGGTCGCGTGTAGGTCTTGCGTGCTCTCCATGTCAAACGAGAGACACGGTAGAACGACGAGATTCTGCACGGCGTGTGCCGTCTGCGCGGCAACTTGCGCGAGTCTGGCTCCAATCCCGTGTCCCACCCGGCTTAGCCCGGACCGAGTGACGGCAGTTCAGCTTCCCCCCCTCTTCCCGCAGGCCATTGGCTGACACCCGTAGCCCGGAGGATGCTGTGGCGCGGGTGCGGGTGCGGAGACTATCACCCTGCTGATCGAGCAATGGCTACTTTGCTGCGATCCCGTTGGATGATAGACGCTATGTACACGATAGCGACACTCGCCGTTCCTTCATACATCGAACAGGGGTGACGTTCCGTCAGGGTCGCAGATTTGAGGCTTGTCGCGTGAAGTCTAGCGTGCTGACGTTGATGAGCGCACCAACACACCCACGGCCCGTTACAGTATCAGCACCTGCAGCGATGATCGGTGCTGTGCCGCTCTCAATGCCTGCGGCCAACCAAACCGCCAGTCGAGACTTTGCTCTGCCGTCGCATGCCACCCTGTTCCTCAATGCACACGGCAGAGCAATCTTGCAGGTGAAAGTCAGGAGACGGCAGCTGTCTCGCTCGCGACACAATCAACAACACAACGAGACTGCAGTGGCTGAATCCTGCGCTCGATCCAACCTCGAGGGCGGTGACGGGCAGTTAGGGAAACCCTGTTTCTTGCGTGCCGCATCTGCTTCTGGGGAAAGATATACCTCTCTGGAGTGCCATGTGGCTAGCACTCTCTTCTGGCATGGCCAGAGATGTCTTCCTCGTCACCGACAGCAACGTTGGCGCCTAGCACTGTCGTTACGGACAGAGATCATGGAGGGCTGGTCACCATCACGGCGGCCTTCTGCCTCGCCATGACCTGGGTTTTCTTCTTCATACGAATGTTGATCCGTTGGCCATGGCACGGTCTCTTTGGCAAGGACGATGTTGCAGCGACTATTGCTTCGGTAAGTCTATCTGTACAAGCTGGAGGCAGACTGCATGGACCATTGGAACTGACTCGCATGTAGTTGCTTGCACTCGTTCAGACGGTCGTTGTTCTGGTCGCTGTCACTGTTGGATTTGGCAAGAACTCTGAGGACATAAGCAGTGGCTCTCTGACCTCTGCTGAAAAGGTATGTGCACTAGGATCAGCTTCGTGCCTGGCTCAATACTGACACACACGTATCGAAGATGATATTTGCCAGCGATGTCATCTATACCTTGGTCCTGTTCTTCAGCAAGTTCGCAGTGACAGTGCTCTTCCGGCGCCTTTCATCGGTCCCGATCCACGTGAAGTATTCAGACATCATCGCTGTGGCTTCCATGGTGTTTGGAACAGTCTCGGTTTTTATTGTCGCAATCCGCCAACGACCCTTGAGGCCGTGGGAGGAAGGACCTGTCACAGGTCACAGCACGGTATGTGAGTCCCAACAAAACATCGTAGATTCCAAGGCTAAATAAATCACAGCTCAGTCGGTGGATCGCTGTTGAGGTGATGAGCTCAGTACTTGATCTCTCCATTGTCATCTTCCCGGTCTACCTCGTGTGGGATCTACAAATGCGGACATCTAAAAAGGCATGGGTCGTCATCGGATTTGTTACGCGCCTCCCGTTAGTCACATCTCTTCTGCTCGCTTTCCTGTCAGCTGACACGTCTGCACAGGCTTGTACCCATTGCGATTCTCCGACTTATCAGTTTGTCCCGCGACGTCAGCAGCACCGACTTCAACTTTGCTTACTCCACCACCGAAATCTACACACAAGTCGAGATGTGCTACTCAATCATCTCCATTACGGTACCCTGCCTCCATATTTTCATGCAGGCAGCACACACTGGACTACTTGGCGGGACAGTGTCTGATCTTAGGAGTATCGGGAGGGCAACTCTTGACAAAGCGAGCGCAGGCAGCGGTACACACGATCTGTCACAATCGAAGACAAGACACAGTATAAAGGCATCTGAACCGTTCGAATCGATCGAGCTTCAAGACCCCACGCTTGGCGAGACCATCTCGAAGGCGACGATAGGTAGTGACAAAGTGTCATTAGCAAGCGACAGCTCCACAACCGCGATTGTTGTACGTCAAACAGTCAATGTGCAATACAGCCCGGCATTGTGACCCTCGTGGGGTTAATGCCATGTGCTTGCCTACGTTGTCATGCGTCCGCCAACCCGATTCGCTTAGATATGTGTCCCTTGGCTGACTGTCACCGTGTGTATTTGCTGCTACAATAATGCTATCGTTTGTCGACAGAGCACAATGAGTGGCAGCTTTTTTAGACAGCGATGTTGGCAATCTTGGCTTGTAAAAAAGAAACCTTCGCGCAAGCCTGTACTTTACTTAGCTATCTAAGAAATGAATGTTGAAACACTCATGGCAAGCCCGTTTTAACTACAACTCTAGATGGATATCACCTCATGTGCAAGTTGAACGATTACATGAGACTTGGGATCTTTTTTTGATCTTCCCCCTGACTCGCTCTATGAGTTTCGCATGAAACGAGTTGGCCTGGAGTCAAGATACACTAGAGCACAAGAGCACTGGGATACTGCACACTCCCCCTAAACATCAATCTGCCATGGTCCTTCCCACGTCGGAGGTTGACCAGAGACCCATCGCCTGCAGCATCCGGCTTCGGCTTGGCACTAGAGTCGATTCATTCCCATCGTCCCACTCGCTACGACGTTCCCGACTAACCCAACAGTCACGATCGGACGGTTAGATTTGTCTGTACTATGATAGTGCTAACCCAGCTATTACGCGACAGATGCATCGACATAGTCCTAGACACAAACAGACTTCGAGTCGTCAACAGTTCGGTTAGCCAGCGCGTTGCTGCTAGACACATGCTCGAATTTCAAAGACTATCGATCACATCCCTACAATCATGGACTGCACCTGTTCTTGATAGCGAAGGTCAAAGCTACATATGCCAGTGGGGAGGAGTGTGTTGTTTGAGGCCAGGTTATGAGACATTCGCAGATCTTAGCTATAGCTTTGTAGGGAGCAATACTATTAGAAATTCCTCCATTTGGGATCGCTTGTTAGTTCAGGCCCACGGCTCGACATGCTCTTTTTAGAACTTGTCGCCGACATGCAAATGTGCACACGTTTGTGCGTATGTGAGTGTTTTTCCAGCTTGAAACACGATTTGTGATTGTCCTCTGGAGTGATAAAATAAATGAGGAAATCTCGGCTGAGTGATTTCACAAGTGGAGACTTCCAGATCCTGTAGAAGCAAGGGTTATCTGGGTCATTTCACCTTGGTTGTCCGGCGCAAGAAGTTTTCTCAGATAATGGCCCCGGCAGGCAACAGTCTGTTTTCTGCTGTGTGCAGAAGCTTTGGCAAAGCCTCTACATGAACCTAAACCCAGGGCTTTTCTCCTGGTTCTATGTGTAACTGGGGATGGTGGATAATGATAGCATTGTCTGGGAAAAGGCGCTCGGGGCAGTGAAGGTTGGGCCATGGACAAGGATCACGGGCAAGGTAGAACCCATTCCCTCGGTGTATTGAAAGTGCCTTGTCCGTATCAAACTCCATGTACTCGGCAGCAACGAGATATCCCTCTGGAAATAGCGCAAAAATCTTGTCTTGTGCAGTCCAGCTGTCCTGGAGTTCCTACATCAAGCTAAACTGTGACCACATCGCAGACAATCAGCATAGGTAATACTTCTTGATGCATATATTTACGTGTCAGTGGTAAGGAAGGAAACCTGTGTTTAGGCCTCTATTATTGCCTGATGTCTGGTGCCTGCAGGTGCTCACTACCCGGGTGTCATCCATGGACGCCTATAACTACTGATGCCCAGCCAGGTATGTACCCAGAACATTGTGTGTGGAACGCCTGGGTTAGAGCCGAATCTCCGGTCGGACCCGGCGATAACTGTGACCTCTCCGTTCGCGACTGCAGCCTCAGGCTGTTGAGACTCGGAAGAAACCAGGGCCTAAGGCTCACATGCGGGAAGCTCGGGCGTAACGACGTCACTCCGGAACGGGATTAGTTCCAACCTCTCGCACCTCACACACACACCACACCGTTGCCGCTCTTCCGCACAGGGCTGGGTCCCGTGACTTGGCTTTCCACCCACTCACTCTCGCCCTCTCCAGACTTGACTTGCGTGCTTGGGTACTTGTTGCCTGCTTGTCAGTCCATCAGCCCTCTTGTGGCCCCTCTCCCGCGACGCCTACACATACACTCGTCTTCTACAGCTTCAAACCACTGCCATCCACACCCGATCCAGGACATCTTCAGCCAAGTTATGAGTCAGAAACCACGTCTTGCCCCAGAGGTCAACCGGTGCGCCCTTCCCCATCTCCCAAGGCCACGCAGCATGGCTGACTAAACCCTCGTTCTCCCTCCCATCAACCAAATCGCAGAGTCCCATGTACTGACTTTGGCTCTGCACAGAGCGCTATTCGTCAAGAACCTCAGTTATAACGTCACCCCAGAAGAGCTCTTTGAGCTGTTTGGCAAATTCGTATGCCTGACCCCCCAATCTCGTGCTCGCGCGCACGCAATGTCGAGGAATGCTAATCATCAATTTTCCCGACACAGGGCTCCATCCGCCAGATCCGCCAGGGCATCTCCTCCAACACCAAGGGCACTGCTTTTGTCGTCTATGAGGATGTCATGGACGCGAAGAGCGCATGCGACAAGCTGAACGGCTTCAACTTCCAGAACCGCTACCTTGTCGTCCTCTACCACCAAGTCGAGAAGATGGCCAAGTCAGAACAGTCGCTTGCCGAGCGTCAGGAGAACTTAGAAAAGCTCAAGCGCGAGCACGGCATAGCATAGGGGGGCGCTCCGTC
Organism: Polychaeton citri CBS 116435; assembly: GCA_010093785.1. Lineage (NCBI taxonomy): Eukaryota > Fungi > Ascomycota > Dothideomycetes > Capnodiales > Capnodiaceae > Polychaeton > Polychaeton citri. Next base: position 304,291 of record MU003772.1, read on the forward strand.
TGCCAGACATGTTCGCGGTGAGGGCGAGCAGCAGAACGGTGCGCCGAATTATCATCACAACCAGCAACAACGCAAGAATAGCGGTGTCAGTGAGCAAGGTTCCGCCAAATCGGCGAATACCTCCTCTTCCACCTCTTCCTCTTCCAAGCAATCCTGGAGGGGCATTGATGGTGAGGATGTCGAGCCCAAAAGGAGGGACTTTGCTATGAATTATGCACTTCCACGATCTATCAGTACTACTAAAACGAAGGCGTCGGCGGCGGCTACAAATCTGCATTTGAAATCGGCGTCTGGAAGGATTCCCGCTGCGGCAATGAAGACTGCCAAGCCAGCAGCGGCGGTAAAGGAACACGGCGTTTTAGGCAAGTTCAGAGCCTTGACCTTGATGGTCAGGTGATTGGTTGCTTTCGTTTGAGCTGGAGAGAGTATGCGGGAATGCTACCATAAGTACATGGCCGAAGAGCATCGCCGAACAACAGATGCTCTCTCTGATATGTTAGACCTCAGCTTTGTTGCTGAGTCTTTAATTGTGTCTGTGCTCCCCCCTCTATCTACAAGTCTGCCTCGCCTCCCTTCTCCTTCAGGAAAACCGACACCAAGACCCTTGTCAGCTACGACAGGGAGTGTAGGAGGTTGGACATTTTGCATCATCTACTAGTAGACCGATTCTAAAAAATGATAGCTACAGCAGATATGTAGGATTGAAACGTCAAGCAACATTCATACACCCTTACTTCTAAGCATTTTCTAACTCCAGTAAATGTAACTTCTCAAACGGTCTACTGCAACGAAGCCGGATCCGTATTGTCAGCTGCACTCTGGCAACTCTCGGCGTTGTTGACAATCTGCTGCGAGTTGGCAGAATATGCCACGCCGGTATAATGCCCTGCGAGTGTGTTCGGCACACCGCCGAACAACGACCCCTGGCTCAGGTCGACATAGGTGGCATCGGCAAAGAACGGGCGGGCGAAAGTCTCGTTGAAATACTGCGGCGACCGGATGCAGAGGCCATTGTTGCCAATGCCCGGCTGGTTGATGAAGGAATGGAAGCCGCTCTCCGAGACCAGAGTCGGCGCTGCAGTGCTGGCTGACTTCTCAATGATGAATTGGAACGCGAGCGGCGCAACCCCCGGCCCTGAGGCAGGGTTCTCCAACACGAGCTGGTCGACCTCAAGGCTGTAATCGCCACCCCCGAGGCTCTGCAGGTTGGCATCGCCGGGCGTGAACTGGCCTGTATACAGCGTCGTACCCTGCAGCGAACCGACGATCGCTGGCACGAGGCCGCTGGCAAGCTGCCCATTGTCGCCGCCGATGTACTCGCCGAAGTTCTCGAGGAAGCAGGTGCTGCCGTCGCCGAGACGGTCGACACACGGCACCTGCAGACGGCCGGAGAGCAGGAAGTCTGGGATGAAGAGGCCGTTGACCTTGATGGAGCCGCCGTAGCCGCCACTGACGAGCACGGGGTGCGTGCCTGCCGGCCAGCCGTTGGGGAAGTCGGGGGTGGGTGTGGTGGGGAGCGGGATCAAGGGGTAGGACACCGCAGATGCAACAAGGGTGGAATTGACCGGGATGGCGATGAACGCTGTGGTGATGAGAATGTTAGAGAGGCTTTCGCTATATCCTAGAGATGTTTCGTCACCTACTGCCGTTGAAGGACATGGTCATCTTGTTCGGGTTGTATTCGGCGATGGTGTTTGGGCCTGCCTGGGCGGCGACCTGCTCAAAGCAGCATGCCACGCAGAGGGCAAGCTGCGCAAGAGTCTTGCTCATGCTGGATCGGGAGAATGCCATGTTTCAAACTGACTTGTACCGTGGGATAATCTGGCACTTTGTGGTAGTTCAGGTGAGGATAGACATGGGCAGCTTTGGACGTCTTGTTCTGCATACTTATACACCGTATGCACGATTCCACCGTTGACTACCACCACCATCACCACCACTAGTATCACTGACAATAGTACGGGTGTAATGTCTCCGATCCCAATCCTGCCTTGATTACTGCACTATGGAAGCCCGCTACCACTCAAAGCCAGAGGAAAGGGAACCCACAGATCTCACTAAAATCTCTTTTCAAGAAACGATCAGCATACTTTGGAAGCAGATCCCAAACTCCACACCTTCTTTCAAGCTTGTAGACAAGCTCGGGGGAAGAGTTCATGTGTACTAGTAGACAATGTTGGAGAGCGCGTTTGCCCAAAGCGAGCATCCACCGTCACACTACTACGCCGAGGCGTCGAGAGGAAGCTTCGCTTGCGCTGATGGTGCAGTAGTCTTACGCACGCTTGCCTGCAAGCTGGCTGGTGAGATGTAACAGTCCCGTTGTATTTCTCCCATCATCTCTCTCAAACCTCGATTCTCGTCGCTATATGAAGACTGGGGGCTTATGCACGTCCTACAGCGGTGTGGCGTCGGTAGACACTGTTCCCGGGGGAGATCATGCGCATTCCCCCGTTTGGTACTTTCAAAGACCAATTCTGTGTGAGACGTGTGACTTACTAGAAGAGGTTGTGTCTCCGGCCATTAGACTCCACTATAACAGGACAAGAAGTCATGAGGACCCGAAAAGTAGTGCAGAATCTACGATCAACGAAAGGTATACGATGATGTAGGAGGTGCTGCTAGGTCCACGCAGGCTGATTGTGGTTTTGATCGGGCCGTACCCTTTCTCTGTTAAGGTTTCGCGGGACCTGTTCGTTCAGACGATCGCCGATAATACTGTGCTGGGAAGATGAAGGTTGCGAGTACCCTACTGGCAACAGACAGCTTTACAATAATGCCAGAAGACCTTGAGGTAGCAATCAGCACATGGGACTTTTCACGTGTAGAGTCTTCCGTATGCTATTGTGGTAGATTCATCTCGGCATTGGGCAATCGGACCGAAACCAATCGCGTGCGAAAGCGAAATCTTATCAATCAGTCTTATCAATCAATCTGATAAACCCGGACCTATCATCTTTCGTGAGATCAGCGTCCGACCTCGTACCATTTTCCAGTATTGCTCAGACACTGGTGCCTGTTTGAGTAGGAATATGGAGATAACACGCCTTATTAAGGCTTGTGTTTGCCCCAGAAAGCTTGGACTGCTTAGAACTTTGCTCATTTCCACCGCTCATACTTCAGCGTCTAGCAACTGTCACCCATCATGAGCCCTCCAAAGACCCAAGACGAGGTCGCAGTGGCCCCTGACGCCTCTGAACTGGAGTTGGCACAGGTGCAGATCTCGGCTACCAGCAAGTCATAGAGAGATACCAGTCCATTCCTTGTGACCTTTGAAGAGCCATTCGACGCGGAAAATCCGCTCGACTGGCCAACGGCTCGCAAATGGATGGTGACCGATGTTCTGTCAGCTACGGGCTTCAATCGCATCATGGTTTCGACAATCATGGCACCTGCTTTGCCGACCATTGCTAGAGAGCTCAATATGAGTCCGACCGAGTCAGCCATGTCCTTGTCCATCTACTTACTGGCTACAGCTTTTGGACCACTTATCATTGGACCGCTTTCTGAGATGTACGGTAGACAAGTCGTTCTACATGGGTCCAGTGTTTGGTTCCTCGTATGGAATCTGGTTTGTGGCTTTGCCAACACGAAAGGAACATTGATTGCATCTCGTTTCTTGGCAGGCTTCGGTGCCAGCGCTATCTACGCCCTTGCCGGTGGCGTCCTGAGCGATATCTGGAGGCCAGAACAGAGGGGGAAGTCTTTAGGTGTCTACCTTGTTGTTCCATTGTTGGGAGCTGCCGTCGGTAGGTCAACGGCCACAGTCAACGATTTTCTAACATGGCCAGCTAACCCATATCACAGGGCCGATCATTGGCGGTTTCATTGCAGAGCGCACAACCTGGCGGTGGATGTTCTGGTCCACATCTGTCTTCCAGACCGTCATGATCTTTGTATCCTTCTTCAGCTTTCCTGAGTCCTACGGCACATTGATACTCCGGCGGCGTGCTGCAAGCATCCGCAAGCAGACCGGCAACGATCAGTACTATACAGTAGCTGAACAGCTCGACGGCGACAGGAAAACCATCCATGTCCTCATGCAGGCCTTGACACGTCCACTGCGTCTCCTAATGTTCCATCCCATAATCCAATTATCGGCACTTCTCTCCGGCTTCGACTATGGCATATTGTACGTCGTACTCTCCACCTTCTCTAACCTGTGGACCTCCAATTACCATGAATCTGTAGAAATCAGCGGACTACACTATATCGCGTGTTCACTAGGCGAGCTACTTGGCTCGCAATTCGGTGGACCTGTGATGGACTACCTTTACAGAAGGCGATCAACGCAGACTCCCACTCCTGAGTCTCGTCTCCCACTCATGTTCCCTGCTCTCATTGCTGCATGGTGTGGGATGTTGATGTATGGATGGACGGCAAATTATCGGGTGCATTGGGCCGTTGTCGACGTTGCTGTGGTGATCATGATGTTCGGAATGCAGATGCTCAGTATGCCTAGTGAGTAACCTACTAAACGGCTCCACAGCTAGCTCCAGGCAAAGCAAGAGCGGTATTGGCTTACAGTGTTACAGTGACGGCTTATGTCCTTGATACATACGGTGCCCATACAAGCAGCGCTATGGCGGCACTTCAATTCGCCAGGAGCTTGACGGCTTTTTTGTTTCCCTTGTTTGCCCCGAGCATGTACAGAGCTCTTGGTTATGGTTGGGCCAACAGTCTAATGGCTCTTGTTGGCTTTGCGCTCACCATTCCGCTACCAATAATTCTCACGACGTGGGGGCCAAGGCTGAGGGCTAAGGCAACTTCGACATATTGAAAGGGTCATCAGTAAGGCGAAAGCTGAAGCCCTCAGGAGGATGAGCGTACAATTCCCACACTCTTGTAAAGGGCGGATCATTCGAGCGACTGCTCAGCGGAAAGGCCTGAAGCCTCCTTCTGGTTACAATGAAAACACACAACAGATCCACAGTCAGGGCATCTGTAGACAGACTGCTTACACACACTACTACACACTTCGCATCGCCATTTGCCTTTAGCCTTCCAGTCGTCCAGTACGAGCAGGACGTGTTGGCTCCACCAGCTATGTCAGACACCCGATGCGGTTTGAATTCAGCTTCTATTCTCATGTGAGACCAGTTTGTTGCAAGCACCGTTCGCCTCTCTACCCTACCTCTCTCTACATTGCGAAGAGCTTCCGCCTCCCTCCGCATTGCTTCCAGTTCTCTCTCCCTCGACTGATGTGACTTCATTATCTGTCGCTCGATTTCCCTCCTCTTTGCATCATTTGCATCTTTCTCCTTCTGCTGTTGCACACGTAGCTCGCGTATCGATCTGGCCTGGGTCTTCCGCATATGTTCCTTCCCAGATCCTCTTCTTCCTCTTCTCCCTGTCCTTTTCTCAGCCTTCTATTACTTTGGAACTTCTTTGGGCTTCGAACGGTCTCCTGATATCATGTTCGGCTAAGTAAGCCTCTGCCCAAGCATCTGGGTTATTGTGCGAGACTGGTGAAAGATAGTGTCTGAGAACATCTTCATTCAAAGGCAGATCCGCTCTGGAATCTTCGACATCTCTAAAGTTGTGACTGAGCAAGTCCTCTGGCGTGTAATTTTGTTCGTCTTTGATTGCATGCGCAACACCACGCTCAAGGAGGAAACCAACAGTTTCTACATGACCCTGAGTCTTTGGACACCATATTCAAGGCTCCACAGCATAATTTAGGGGACTTCTGCCAGCAGCATCTCGACTTTGAAGTTTGACACCTTTTTCTGCAAGAAGTTGGACAGTGGCAGTATGGCCAAGCGCGCTCGCCACATGCAGCGTTGTAGGCTTGCCGAAGGATTTCGGGAACCTCTTCACGACATCCGCGCCGTGTTCTATCAACAAGCGGGCTACAGCTTCATGCCCCCAAGCGATAGCAATTTGTAACGGTAAAAGGTGTGCTAGATGATCTCGACCATGTGTATTTCGCATGAACCTTGGGAGATCGTTTAAGGGATATGGTGTGTTGACATCAGCTCCTGCCATAAGTGCCAGCTCTGCTCCAACCCTCTTTTTGCTGCCCAGTGTAGAGCTCTCCTTTGGCCATTTGAGACATCGTGAGAGTACATTGTGTCTCTGAGGACGATACATAGCCTTGCATTCGAGCGATCGTATGCATTCAGGTCATGTTGTTCGGTCAGCTCATCGGCTCTGAGAATGAGAGTCTCATTAGGTAGCTCAAGTATAGCTTCCCTCAGTGAAGACATGACACGCTGAAATGTGGTATAGAGGATGGGACCTGCGAGGCAGGTCCTAAAATTGCGACATACCCGAGGTCTCGCTAAGACTTCATTACGTGACGTCGCAACCGCGCCAGGTAAAACAGGCTGTTCAATGAGACGAGCAACAAAGCGTTGCGAAACACACGCCTGACTGCCCAATCGCTTCAGCCTCAGCTGCCGAGACTACCCTCCTAATATCACGAGTTCCACGGCATACACAGGTTGTATTGGCGCCAACCAATCATGCAAAGAAGACTGCCGCGACCAGCTTTTCTTCTGGGCGGCTATCCAGCCTTGTCTGTGTGCGCCGACGGCAAAGTTCATGAGCGAAGCGTAGAACCGTGCTGGAGGACTTAATCGACACAGCTATATCTTTAGGATGGTGCGAGACCGGATGGGAGCCGCGGAAAATGAGTGTTTCGATTGCAGAATACGTGCCTTCCGCTTGAGCACGAATAGCAGGTATCATCAGCCAGTGAGGCGTACCAAGTTTCTATCGACATTTATAACCAGTTGGTCATGTCTCGCAGTGTGGAGGGCGACTATTACAGTATCCTTGAGCTCAGCCACACCGCTTCTTTGGAAGAGATCACCAGAGGCTTCAGAAGGTTGGCTCTGATCTGCCACCCAGACAAGAATCCCGGCAAACCCAGTGCGACGGCATGTTTTCAAAGAGTACGTAGCCGTGTGTTACTCAAACTGGTAGAAGATCTGTATCCTAGCTGATCGTACCGTTGTAGTTGAGTAATGCATATGAAACTTTGAGAGACGCAGGTCTGAGGGCAGAATACGACCGCAAGTGTGCTTACGCCCGACAATACAACTTCCCGAACGGCTCAACAACATATGCAGATACCAACACGAACAAAGGGACTACATTTGCTTGTGAGGAGGATGAGAGACTTCGAGCCGAAGAAAAGTTGGTAGAGTCACGTCTCGAATCTTTGCGAAATCGTAAACGTATTGAAGGGTTGGAGCTTTGGAATTTAGAAAGACACATCAACAAGCTCCAAGCAGAGCTGAGTCACCTACGGAAGAAAGATGAAGAAGAAGAGAGAATTGAGCGTGACGCTCAAAGTTGGTGGACTTTTCTTACGTATCCAGTGCTTGGAACACGACCACAGCATAAGGAGGCGAGCAAACAGCGAAGAGAGGGAGAACGCCTACAAAGAGTTGCTGCAACAAGAATAAAGCAGCCTCAATTAGATCGAGATCTGGTTGCGTTGAAACGGGTTAAGGCTACAATCCAGGAGATAGATACGTCTATTTCGCACGAAACGGCAAAAGCAATAGACATAAGAAGAAGGTGGGGAGAGCTTATTCAGAGACAGCAGCAGAAACGTGAGATGGATGAAAATTTGAAGAGGCAGAAAGCCGCTCGTGAGAAGCAAGAAGAATGGGAGAGGAAGTTGCGGGAGGATGCTCTACGTCATGCTCAAGAGGCACAAGAAAGAGCGAAGAGTGCTAGGGAAGAGGAACTTAAGCGGCAGCAGTCTGAGCGTGAGCAAAGAGGAAAGGAAGAAAAGGCGTGGGAGGAGTTCGCACGCCAGTTCCATCCTGTCGACGACCCATTCTACCCAAAGCCTTCAAGTTCGAAACCAAAAGCTCAAAGTCGACAAAAAACATCGTTTCCAGATGATTGCTCTCATCGTGGATGGTGGCCAAAGATCGACGGGCGACGTGCGTGTGATCATTGCGGCAAAATTCAATACAAGTTCACACTTTCGTGTCCAGGCTGCAACATGAGAACATGTGGAAAGTGTCGACCAATTGTGCAAGGCAAACCAAGTAAGAGATGGAATACTCACACTCACGATGGTTTTAGTGACTGCTTTGATCGTTATTAGTCAAGACCAGAACTTGCCTTGCTTGAAAGGCATTTGACACACCGTCTAGGATGGAGCAGCTTGATTCCGGGAGTCGCATTGCAGATATGTACATACAGGATGGAGCGGTGTGATATATCGGAACCTTACTACTTCCAGACCAAGGAAAAATGCTCAATACAGTGTCACTATGTGCTTGTGTCTGAAATCATGGAAAAGTCCGTCCTCAGCCCTAAGCGGCACAATAGCCAGGCGTTTTAACTTCATCTCTGGATCAAAGAGACTTCGCCCGACTATCAAAGCATAACAAACTGTCCTTGAATCGCTGCGCATATGCTGAGTAGCAGGTATAGTTGATATTGGCAAGGCAAAGAGGGAGCATTCTCGAGATAGCTGTTGGAACAGTATAGGGTCCAGAGCTTGGCATTCGAGCGTAGCTGGGAGGTGAGAGGCATCGTTGCCAGACAGGTCCGCACACAGAACATGACCACCGTAGTGGAACAAGCTGTTTTTATGGTATTGGTTGCAGTATTTGACTGGGAACAGGAGTCCTTGGAGTGTAATCCACGCGTCATCTATCTGTCCCAGAGGATTTGTCGACACTGAGGATGTGCCGTAGTCCTGAACATACACCAATGAATTGCCTCTATTGGGAGGAAATCCCACTGCGCCGTTGTATGATGCCCAAGACCACGACGGTGCGATGTAATCGCTATTATCCCCCATAAGGGCCAAGTCTGTGTTTGCACCAGTCGGTGATGTGGTAATGGGCTCCCAAGTCAGGCCATGAACAAGATCATTGCTCCAAAGGCCAGCTACGTAATTCGCCTTAGTACGGCTTTTGAATATCCTTGCGAGCCCGGAAAGAGCAGGAAATTTGTCAGTGGCTACCGAGAGACGCCTATTGCTATAGTTTTCCACTATGCGGTACCATACGTCGTGATGAGGCATTCCGTCAAAACTGTCGTTGGGCACTTCGTCGTATATATTCATGTGTCTGAAACCATAACTTGATCCGTCCTCGGCCGATGTTCCCTCTGTACATTCAAAATATGCCTGATCAGAGCTGAGGTGTACAATACGACGGGCCAAGGTTCGCTCTTGGAGAGTCCACGCCCGCAAAGAGAGAGGCTCACAGCTCATGACGAGCTTCTCATACGGATCGCATTCTTCAAGATCGTATTCAAGTATATGGAGAAGACCATGCTTGCCCCGTCTTGATTTGAAGGCGATCTCGACGCTCTCACCTTGAACTCTGTTGCTGAAACAACCCCGTTTACTGTCTTCAGCAGTGCAAGCAGCAATGATAACAAACGCATTTGAGTACACAGACGTCATTTCGCCTGCTTCGTGTGCCCAGTCCTCTTTATCATCCTGACAGATGCAGAGAGCATCAATCCACAGCTTGTTGATATCCAACCTCTGTGAAAGGGCGACTGCATCTTGCATGGTCTTTGGGAGCCTTGCGAACGGAACACCAGTCGACTTCAGCTCTTGCATGTTTTCACGAGTCATCATGAGATGGCCTGAAGTTCCCCAGCAATAGCTTAGCGCAGCGTATACACCCACCTCGTCTTTAGTATCAATGAGTTTGACTACATCCAATTCCTTTGAGTTCTCATTTTCTATGATTTCTAATACCCTGGTTGGAAACTGAGTGGCTCCACTAGGACAGCTAGCGTGATTTTTCGCACATTCTTGTAGGCTTGAAGCGAAGAAATTTTGTACTGCTCCAGAGCCACCGTGCGAGCTTACACGCCGACCAGGAAACGTCTCATGGAGGGGATCTTCTGGAGAGAGTATAAGAATCGCAGTTTTGTAATAGTGCTCTCAAACACTTAGGACTCACTGCTATCGACACAGATCCCAAGTGCAGCAATCAAAGCGTACCACATTTGTCCACTCGATGGTCCAGGCCCCAAGAACACAGCAATACCCTTTTGCAGTGGTGACGAGCTATATCTTGTGTATCCATCAGGCATCTTCGCGATCCAGACATTGCTTTCGAAAGGCTTCCTAATGGTCCAGTAGCGCTGTACTGCTGCCGAGATGATTTGACACAACGCGCAATTTGCACTGGAGGCCACCAGGGCACATATGCTCTCATGGAGGGCAAAGGCTTGCTTGGGACTGTTTATGCTGGTTTCATCTCTCATGAAGTATTCGAGCCCGTTCTTCGAACGCGGACCGCTATGTGTGCAGTGTTGGGATGGATCAAAGACAGGCGGATCCTCAAAAGGGATCTGCTGGCAACGGTGGCATACCATCCTGTAGCTTATCAACCTAAACTCATGGAATTTTACCTTAAAGATTCTCTCAAGAGAAATGATCTCAGAACCTTACAGCCGAGATTTGTATCTCAACCAATCTTTCTCCAGTGTCTCAAGCCTCAAAAGGCTTAAGCCGACGACTTTTGACAGCAGGTGTACGTGTTGTACTTCGCTTCTGAATCGATCAAGAGGCCTGCTCCAGGACTACAATTGCTGAAAGAGATCGACCCAACTCGTACAGAAATATTACTGATCAATTCTGGCAGAGAATCGCTTGAAGTCGAGGTATTCAATGCGAAGGCCAAAGTTGACACAAGAACTAGAAATTCAGCTCGACCCACTCAAAATATGGTGATCTGCCCATTGAGAGTACCGCTTCACGAAAGGTACGCACCTACGGTATAGTCCTATATCAAACTTTCGAAAGATCTCGTGTAAACTCGGTCTACTCTCAAGCTATCGCCGAGCGGCATTACATGTCACTCAAGCGTAGAGATTCCTCTAGAGCTCATCTATGGAACACTTTATGCAAGCGATTCATGTAAATCACTTCTAAGTCGTCAAAGATCCGCGACTTTGTATATAAGATGATGTTCGCTTTGTCATGGACGAGATCACTCCTGAAGGTTCTGAGGCATTTTCTTTGAGCGAAATCTAGACTCGAGGCAGAAGATTTCCAGTCAGTCGCAGATTATATTAAACAATTGAGAAAGCTGTCAGACGTCTCTCGCGTTACCAATCGAGAAGGCGCGTCTATACGGTATAGCCTTGTATTTGTGATTTCTTACCAGATCATTCAAAGACACATGTGACGTTTGCTATGCACTTCGCCACAGATTCAAGATAGGCAGTGATTGCCAAGGTTGTAAAGAATATTTCACTTGCCGATAAGGCCAATCCTGGGACAATGTTCTCGCACAGAATTTCAAGGACCCTAGATAACAGCAGCCACTAATACTGCTTCGTATTGAACCAACACTAAACTCGGAACAAGTGATGAATTGTTGGCTACGCCTTTCTGATGGACGAGTGAAGGTCTCCACAAGACATAGGAGTACGAATAAGAGTGCTATCTTTCCACTTGAGCCATTTCAGGAAGCCACTCCCTAGAGATGCGATCCACTCCCTGCCAATCACCTTTTATAGTCTCGTTATTCTTCGAATCAATAAAATCCACGTTATGGTTGCCGCCAAAATCTATGGCCCATGCGTCGAGTGCCGAGTCTATAAGGATATTGTGCGGGTTAACATCGCCCCACACAATACAGTGGGCGTGTAGAGTTTCCACAATCCTTCTGGTTTGTCTCTCCCATTGGGTATGGTATTCATATCTGCAAAGATTGACTTCGTTCGCCAGCGACAAAGCCGGTAGCCAAGGCATAGCTATTCCAGCTATAAGGCCGTCTTCCAACATCACCAAGCCTGTCAGATTTGATAATTTTGCTTTTTGGTGCAGCTGAAGCTCCGTGATGCGCATTAGGACGGAAACCTCACGTGCAAACTCGGGTTGCGTCAGGTCTGTCCGTGGTCTGAAGAACAACGCACGTCCATCCTCAGTCCTGACGCAGTTCTCTATGTTTCTGTCCGAACCGCTATGCGTAACGATCAAGTCGTCCGCCATGATGATCTCAGCAGCTGTAGCTCTTGCATCTAGGTCGGCGAAAGATGCGGGATGTACGCCATAACTGTAATCATACGAGCGGTTACCCTCGCATTCAACAATGACCGTATTCCCGTCCATGTTATCCTTGACAATCATTACCTAGTAGGTTGGACGTCGCAAATAGGCTTGTAGGCTACAAAATTCTAGACGGGAGGCCAATTTATTGAAAAGAAGTTTGAAGCATCGCACACCATTACAATCAGAGCATCAGTGGATTCCAGAACTTCCGCCGGGTTCGATATGCCAATGTGGTACTCCTTGTTCTACCTTGACAAATGTTGTGTATACCTTTCGAACAATGCTATATCTCACAGGGTGCTTGGATCGATGCGTATCAGGAACTGAGCTGTTCCACACAACACTGTGACCAACTGTGGCGTGTTGTAAAAGTTGTATGATTGTGCGTGGTATGAATTCTCCATCGGGTTGGCCGACATCGAGTTAGAGGCGCTTTTTCTAAGAAAAGAATGTTCAACGTTATCGTAGGGTAATCAGCAACTCTAGAGCAATTTGCGCCAATAGAGTAGGATGAATCTCACTTTTTAGTTAGTCATAAATCATTGCTGTGTACTTGCTGCCACTAAAGTATTGAGTGGTCGCAATTTCAAATGGCTGGACGATGTTCTCAGATTGCAGTGAAGTGCAAAGCGGCAAAGTCATCATTGACAACGATCAAAGGTATTGGCTCGAGACGAGCCAATTATACAGATTTTTAGATAATGACACACACACTTATCGCTCCCGCCGCGACCGCTTGTACCAATCACAACCTCTTTGCTAGTTACGCTGTAGATGCAGCTTTGCCACCTTCGACTGCTGGTCTTGCTATGGTCACCAACCGCGGTCCATCAGATCCTGCGCTTTGCATGCATCAAAGTTGAACCCCGACGCTGAGATTACTGGCCGAAGCCATGAGATTCCAAGTTTCTAGTCTGCAATCTATTTATATCTCTTCTGTATTGACATGATTACAGTCTGGCCGTTTGGGTGACAGGCAAACACTCAATTTACAAACGTGCCCGCCAACTTTGTCATGCCTATCCCACCCATATCGCATGGACGCTTGTCTCTCCAGTCGCTGTTGCACATGCTCACCGTGCAGTCATTCTCAGTCAAGGAATGTAGCTCGATATGCTATCTATCGCTGCAGCTGTATCGTTGCTGCTTGCTCGCTGAACATGACGACCCAATCTGATGTTGATTGGTTATAACAATTATAATTTCGAGCTGATTTGATGAAACTGCCTTCTCATGCATTTCGGACGGCATCGCCGTCTGCCTGTTCAAGGTTTAGTTTTTCGCTCCGTACATAAATGGCTACCCTACCTCTGTTGTATCCGCTATGAACAATCGCATGTCAGCGAGAATCGTGAGCCTTGACTCGATATGCACACAGATGTTACGTGAGCGCATGATCTGGAAGTGAACACATAAAGGGTGCCCTTTGCAAGCCATGGAGGCTAGAGTGTATGACGACCATAGGACGATCATATTCTCTTACTAACAGAAGGCTCTTGCAAACCAGCAGAGTAGCAATCCAATCATTAATTCTTCTTGTCTCCCAACAGTAGCAGTCCTCGCGATCATGGCTCGTGCTGCCCGCAGCGAGGGTAACGCTACAAGAGTACCCGATCAACTTGAGTCGGATGGCGGTTTAGTGACACCTCCTTGCACTACTGTCACTGATATCAGCTTAGTTGGTGCCAATTCGTCCAAAGCAATACAAGCTAGAGCTTTCACTGACAAACACTCAGAGAGCTGCACATCAGGAACGATGAGATATTACTTCTATCTTTCTAGCGATCGACTCAGATATAGTTGACCCTGCCCCACAGGTTACACTGTAAGTAGCGCATTGCGACCTTGCGTTCAAGCTCCCAACATTTGTCCGTCGATTATCGACTGGTGTCTTTCTAGTACACTGGCAATCTGAACAGATGCTTTTTTATAAGTGATGGCTGTGCTGTATAATCGAGCTGTATATGAGCGATGCGGATGACGCCGCTCCCATGTCTTCGCGAGCTCAACCTCGACAAGACCAAAGGCCATTGTGTGACGAAAGTGGATGCCTTCCAGTGTAGGTTCGACATCTGGACTCGGGATGAGGTAATGAGTTTACTGCGCTCCACTCGACGATGACAAACAATTAGCCAGAGCGCTGCTCCTTGTTCCAATTCTCACTTTATGAGTTCATCTTCTCATTGCGTAGCATTATGTTGAGGCCTCCTATAGTGATCGTAATTTTGACCTATTTGGTCGACAATTGCAGACTCGTCTTCCGTGAACCGAGAAGTGACGTTGAGGTACGAAGCGCATTTGACGGAAGATGCCGATGTCGAATTTAAGGTGACTTGGATATCTGTAGGATACCGATTGGCTTGGATACTTCTCCGATGTAAGGAAGCATTCCTGACACTTACCGTGTCGCACTACTTCTGACAGAGGTCCCCCATACTCCAATACATCTGTACTCTCGGATTAGGACATCGTCACTGCCACCGGGTTGACATAATCTGCAAGACCAAGTTCCTCGTAGGACGAAGCGGAACTTCGCAAGAGTCACGCTTTATAAAATTGCAGACATAGCTATAGTATACTATATGGCTTGAAGCATGAACAGTAAGCTCCATGAGGTCACCGGCTGTGGTCTACCATATCCGCTATAGGGGGTGATGGCGCCTGCTGACCATCCCTATCAGCATACGACTTCAGCTTCAGCGCCATCGGCGCTTTCCTTTCCTTTGCTGCCTTTCAGCGCGCCACAGGCAATGCGCAGGTGGTAGAGATCTACAAATCGTGCATTGAGAGGTGCAACTCAGGTATTGTGAAAAGTACGACTGCCGAATGGATTGGGCGGCTGCTTGCGTATCTGATATCTGCTCTAAGCGCTGTGCTGGCGGGAGGATACAGTACTGGAACTTTGGAGGCGGGCATCAGAGGACAAGAGTTTACAGTCAAGACTTATGGTAGCAACGGCGATGGAGGTAGAAGTAAGTTGATGAGTGTAGTGATTACGTTCTTGCTGATGGTAGCATTTGTGGTATTTGGCTTGCGTACGGCAGGAGGGTGGCTGGTTTGTACTTGTGTTCGTTTGGTGAACAGAATGTTCGGATGATTGTATCATGACTTCGGTTGAAACTTATGTACGATGCCATCATGATAGATGTGATGAAGATAGTGGTCCCCTAGAGGAATATTCCAGATTCTACCACGGTGTGTACGAGCAGTTGCTGATTAAGTCATGTGCTGCGACTAAATCGCAAGAGGGACTTTGATAGAGATGTGATATCGAGCGAGTTTATGATGGAGATGCACCTGCTGCAACCCTTTACAGGTTTTCTTCTTTGCTATGCTACATGAGGAACAATCTGTAACTCCACTGAAGTTTACTTGAGTGGAGTCCGTGGTGCTCTGTTTCAAACACAGACTTTTTCCTTCCTCACAACTGATCGCCGTAAGACCACAAGAAAGAAGAGAAGAAAAGAGAAGTAAATCCCAGTGAGTCTAAGTATCGGGACTGCAACCTTGAGCACGCAAGTGATGATTAAACATCAAGAGCCTGACAGCTGCCTTTTGCCTGATCTTTCGCGCTTGATGCTGTGACCGTAGTTTGATCTGCATGCATAGCCACTCTGTGCTCCGGAGCTGCGACTATGGGATCGAATCTGATCGGCACGTAGGTGAGAATGCTAACCTCCACCAGCGCCACCGCGCCCATACGGATCGAAGCGTCCGCGGTGGCCACCACCACGACCACCTCCACGATAGTTCGCACCAGGCTTGCCGGCATTCTTCGGGCCAGTAGGTGCGTTAGCAGGGGCCTGACCTGCCGGCTGGGGTGTGCTACGGTTCATAGCGCCGCCACCACCGCCACCACCGCGTCCACCACGGAAACCCCCGCGGGTTGGACCGGGACTCATGCCTGCAGGTGCAGGGACGTCGTCATACATGCCCTCCCAGGTCGAATTGCCGTTGAAATTGCCCTGCTGCATGCGTGCCATAGACTGTTGCTCGTATTTGCGCTGCTCAAACATCATTTGGTCTTGGGCGTTAAAAGGAGGGTGTGGAGAGCCGGGGCCAGGCGAGCCATCACCACTGTTCTGGGCCATACCGGGGAAGCCACCTCCTTGCATGCCAGCCATCTGCTGCATCTGCTGCATCTGTTGCATCATCTGAGGGTTCCCGCCACCACCTCGCTGCATGTTGGCCATCATTTGCTGCATCATCTGAGGATTGCCCTGCATCCCCTGCATCATGCCAGGGTTCATGTTCCCCTGCATCATCTGTTGCTGCATCATCTGGAAGTACTGTTGCATGCGCTGCCAGTACTGAGCCATCATAGCTGGACTCATGTTATTACCCGGCCCGGCCTGGGCCATTTGGTTTTGCTGAGTGAAGTCTTGGAAGTTGCCAGCGCCACTGCTGCCAGCGCCGCTGGCGTTACTTTGGCTATGCCTTCCAAACTTTCCACCGCGGCCACCAGCATCCTCTTCCCTCATGTTACCTCGGGGTTGCGCACGTTTGACCTCAATCATCTTGCCGTGGATGGCCAGTGGCTGTTCTAGAGTACGATCAACTGCGGCCTCATTGTCGAAGGTGACAAAACCAAACCCTCTGGGGCGTCCCGTGTCTTTGTCCATCATCAGAGTGGCATCTAGAACACGACCAAACTGCATGAAGAACTCCTTGAAATCGGACTCGGTGGCTTCCTGGCTCACGCCACCAACAAAAATTTTGGCGGTTCGTTCTTGTTCATCGCGAGGAATTGCACGTTTTGGATCAATCTGAGAAATATGTCACGTCAGCATGTCTTACTTCCTGATCATATGTGTGCAGCTTCAGATGAGATTCTTTGCGTACAAGTTTTCCGTCTAGTGAGTGCTCTTTGACCATGACCACGTTAACGCATTTTGGATCTTTGAACGTCAAGAAGCCAAAGCCGCGCGATCGGCCGGTTGCACCATCTCGCATAACAGTGCATTCTACAACTTCGCCGAATTGCGAGAAATAGTCCTTGAGAGATTCTGAAGACTTTATGATTAGAGCGATGTCTTAGACCAATTAGTTGGCAGACCAACTTACGATCTGTCGTTTCCCAGTTCAAGCCGCCAATGAACATCTTCCTACAAATTGCGCAGAATTAGTCAAACCATCCTCGCCACAAAAAACTTTGGTAAGACACAATGAAGAACAAGTCAGTCCAGATCGCGGCAGTAATGTATCGTATCCCTGATCATGCGCGACGATTGCATCATGATGTCCTGGGCGCTGGCCCTTTGCCCGTCCAAAGTTCGCCGTAAGCTAGTTTGCCATATACCAGAGCGTCTGGATTCCACATGTTATGCTTTGAGCCTGGTAGAGATGATTACCACCGCTAAGCAATGCTTGCATACTGAGTAGGGTGGAAAGCTGGAACTCGAACGTGTGTATGGCATGTTGTGATCTGCGGGCGGCCTAAGGTTCACCTCTCGAAGATCCCGCACAGTATGCTGAAATGCGGGGCGGAGCAGCCACATTTCATACATCAGTGAAAGCGCAAATTGGTTTAGAGTTGGTAGCAAGTGTGTAGAACATCGCAATGCGCAGTCTTGCGAGTGATAAGCCTTCAAGACAGTTGAGCCTTTGCGCCTGAGCCACCTCTTCTCGCTTCACGCACGCAGCATGCTATCTCATCTCTCCCTGTTGGCTTTCACGACGGTCTCGGGTTTATTTCTTCCAGGAAAGTACTGCCACAATCATTTTAAGATTGGTGTTCGATTGTCCTATATCTCGACTCTGCCAATCTAACGGCGCTATCAGAGGTATCGACATCAAGCTATTTGGATATGCCTTGTGGCTCATTGATCTTTAGATGTCGCATGTCAATGCTAGGTAGTACCAGATTGGTAAGATGGGCTCTTTTTACCCGTATTTCGATTCTCCAAATGCCCATTCCGCTTTCCGCCGTAGTGACCTCCCTCCTTCTAATGCGCTCATCATGAACCTCGAATCCAATGGTTCTAGAACTTTCCTGCAGTTGGCGCTTCAAGCTAGTTGCGATTGATGAAGAATCCCGCTTCTTTTAAGAAGTGATTTGGTCGATCCAAAATCATTGAATGGCGCGTCATTTGTCGTTCGCTCGAAGGTTTTAAGTGAATAGCGTGTTGAGGGTGTCGGATTACTTGAGCGCCCCAAAACTAGGCTCTCACCATGTTGTCCGATGATGCTAGACAATTGCAGTGCCGAGAGTGATATACTGAAATACTGTTGTCACAGTATTGACCTACGTTCTGTAACAGCTGTCTAGGTGCTGCAAATGTGCATCGTATCATCTGCATGATCATGCTGAACCTAACAGTTGGAGGGTCCTCCGCAACTAGGGTCTCTAGGACGACATTTCATGCCACGATCTGGATATAAATGGTTCAAAAGGAGAAGTTTCAAAATACTTACCCATCTTCCTTCGCCATGATGGGTCTATCGTTATCATCATCACGCGGAGGAGCAGGGCCATGGTAGTCACCGTTCGAGTCCTCTTTCAAGCCTTCCATGCTCTCAACAGGTGCGGCACTGATAGCAGCGGTAGCATCGGGGTATCCTGCTTCGGTCTCGGTAGGACGACTGGCGTCGCCATTACTGGGAAAGCCTGCTGACAGGTCCGACTGCTGTGTTAGTGCCGCGTCTGGTTCTGAAGCAACAGGCGCGGAAGCTGACTCGGCGGGTTTCGAGGCTGGCTGTGGTGGGTCGTCGGCTTCACCATCGTAGCTGTCATCTCATAGTCAGCCTCTGCATCTATTCGGGTACGCGATGGAGAATCTGTACATACAGGTCGGCAAAGAGATCCTCATCCATTTCAGGATCAGCCATGATGGAAGTTTGGAGATGAGATCAGCAGTCGCTGCGGTCGTCGGAAGACGCGCTGCAACACACAGCAGATCCACAAGTTTTGCGGATCGTGAGTCACACCTAATGTAAATGACAGAACGTGAAGAGGTATCAAGATGAGGGAATGGTCAGCACAGCTATAGCTGCCGAGAATGTGAAAAGGAGAAGTTGGAGATTGGGTGTTGATGCAGTGGTTGTACAAGAGAGGTGTATACCTGCATATGGTGAAACCGCAAACCTGAACCAAGACAGTAAGATCACGTGCCGAGACCCAAGCTGTCCATCGGCAAGAACCGAACGTTGCGGCTCTTGGCCCGCAAGCCAGTGACGACAGATGATCGCTCCACGGGACTCGACCTGTATTGATTGTTCGATTCCATAGCGGAACGGTAGACAACAAATACACAACAAGCTAGAGCGCGCACTTTAGCCTCTCGTATAGAGCGACAATGTCAAGATGAATTTCAGAAAGCCGTCTCAACAGGTGGGTACTGTGGAACTCCATGATTCCTCAGATTTCCTTTTGAAACTCAGTACATTGACTGACTCTTTTCTTTGCCGATGCACAGGAGATGGTCCAGGTCGGTTCGTACCCTTCATAGCACATTTCAATAGCGTCCTGAGCATATTGCGATCCGGAACAATGCTGGGGCAAACAATTTTATAACCTCGTGAACCGCATGAGCAGGTAGTGCAAGAGGGGTATTTGCGCTAACA
Organism: Polychaeton citri CBS 116435; assembly: GCA_010093785.1. NCBI lineage: Eukaryota > Fungi > Ascomycota > Dothideomycetes > Capnodiales > Capnodiaceae > Polychaeton > Polychaeton citri. The sequence continues at coordinate 323,852 of MU003772.1, forward strand.
TAGATCTCTGGACATTTATAGACAGATCTGAGTGAGTGTTCTGCACTGTGCTTGCGACTCAGGCTTTTGCATTACAGCGGAACTGACAAGCCGAGTGTTAGATCCGCATCTCCATTCTGGCGCACAACTTCAGCAGGTGGCCAGCGCAACGCTGGTAGCAGCAGTAACAACAATGGGTCCGCCTTGCAGCCACCTGCTGCCTCTATCCCCGAGCGCAAGATTATAGGCGCAAGCTATTCGCATGCGGATGTCCTGAACCTGAATGCACTGTATGGAATTCTGGCTGCGTTTACTCCTTGACATCTCGTCAAAGCTAATACTATTTGCCCCAAAAGCACCCTTCAACGCACTATGTCCTCCAACATTTCCGGCTCATCCTCCCGACCCGGAACACCTCCGTCTTTGACACGTCAAAAGAGCACGCCCCCACTGCCCCTTGCGAAATCAACCTCCTCTCCTCCACCGCCACGGAAGACATACACGGGATTTTTGTCTCAAACCAACGATGCTTGGAACGATAGTGTGGGAGAAGATGGTGAAGACGGCGGTGTCGATTTTGGTCTCGACGATGAAGAAGATGAATTCGGATTACCCAGCATAGCCAGTATGCGAAGGAAGGGAAAGCGCTCAGCGACACGGAAAGAGATTGACCCTGGAGGTGGCGGTAGCAGCAGCAGAGGTGGGGGAGGGGGGACTAGCGGCGCTAGGTTGGGGGCATTCGGTGGCGGATACGGAGCTGATGTTGGAGCAGGCGACAAGGGGAAGGACGGCTTGCATTCTAAGTACGGCAGCGCCGCTTCTGGGGGTGGGAACGGCACTGGTTTGGTCGCCAGCACGCTCTCCTCGTGGTCTCTCGATAATGGGGATCTAGCAGAAGAGCGTGCGATCCCGACATACCCAACTGCGAAACGGACCGAAGGCAAGATCCTACGCCCACAATATAGAGATATCCTCCGCGACCCTGCAAATTCCCTACATCTCATCAGCCATTCTCCTTTACTGCCTGGCGCGAGTGCTAAAGAGGCTGAAGCGCACTCGGCACGAATTTCGCGCATCAACAAGTTCAAGAAGATACTTCAGGCTTCCGCTATTTCTGTCTCGGAATTACGAGACAGTGCTTGGTCAGGACTACCTCCAGAGGTTCGAGCCATGTCATGGCAACTGCTTTTAAGTTATCTCCCTACAAGCAGCGAGCGTAGAGTTGCAACACTCGAGCGCAAGCGAAAAGAGTATTTAGAAGGCGTAAGGCTGGCATTTGATCGAGGGACGACTGGTAGCGACAAGCCTGCAGATGCAGGTCTTTCGGGCACCCCGGGTTCACTTGCGCCTAACAAAAGTCGTGGTAGAGGCTTGGATGAGGTAATTTGGCACCAGATCAGCATCGATGTGCCTCGTACAAATCCCCACCTACCTCTATATGCATACGAGGCCACTCAGCGATCCTTAGAACGTATCCTCTATGTCTGGGCTATTCGGCATCCAGCGTCAGGATACGTGCAAGGCATCAACGACCTCGTGACACCCTTCTGGCAGGTCTTTTTGGGTCAATACATGACTGATCCGGATGTAGAGTTCGGCATGGACCCTGGCCAGCTGCCTAAGTCAGTACTAGACGCTGTTGAGGCAGATAGTTTCTGGTGCTTGACGAAGTTACTGGATGGGATCCAGGACAATTACATCCATGCACAGCCTGGCATCCAGCGGCAGGTAGCAGCATTGAGGGACTTAACGGCTAGGATAGACGCGACACTGGCGAAACACATGGAACAAGAGGGTGTCGAGTTCATCCAGTTCAGCTTCAGATGGATGAACTGTTTACTAATGAGGGAGATCAGCGTCAAGAACACAATCCGGATGTGGGATACCTACCTCGTAAGTGGTGTCTCTTCCATAATAATCCATGCAGTACAGATTAATATTAACAATCTGACAACAACAGGCCGAGTCGAACGGTTTCTCGGAATTCCACCTTTATGTCTGCGCCGCTTTTCTTGTGAAGTGGTCGGACAAGCTTTGTAAAATGGATTTCCAGGAAATAATGATGTTCTTGCAGTCATTGCCTACTAAGCAGTGGACCGAAAAGGATATCGAGCTCCTGTTAAGCGAAGCGTATATATGGCAGACGCTTTTCAAAGGCAGCAAAGCACATGTGAGGCAGAGTTCTAAAGACCAATTGCCTGGAGTCGTAAATCTCTAAGATAATATTTAATGGACATGTCGTGCCGAACGAACCTGGAGCGACCACGACGTCCCAATCAGCATGTACATGGCTCATTTCATTGCATTGTCACTATCATCGTGCTGAATCAGGGTTCATAGGCAGATTGTCCTCAAGCTATTCCAATAACGGCAGTTTCCCATTGCAGAGATTCACCAGCCCTTCTCTCGGCGGCGAGAACTGTCGCAACCGCACGCCAGCCTTGCGGAAGAGCTCTGCTGCCTCGCGGTCCATGTAATAGCTCTGGCTAAACACCACCTCCTCAATGCCGACCTGTACGATCTTGATGCTACACGTAAGGCACGGACAGGTGTTGCAATAAAGGACGCTATCGCCGCCACCACCGCCTACCCGCTCTCTCCCTGCTTCCAGGAGAGCATTCTCCTCTGCATGAATACACAGGCATGTTGACAGAGCTGCGCCACCACTTAGATTAGTGTTGCAACGTGGGCAACCCCCGTCGCTACAGTTAGGCAGATGCCGAGGCGTGCCATTGTAACCAGTCGCGATCACTCTGTTGGCACGGACAAGCACGCAGCCGACTTGCCGGCGCATGCAATTGCTGCGTCGTGCAGCAAGCGAGGCGAGAGTCATGAAATATTGATCCCACGTTGGCCGGATGCGGCTAGGGTCGGTCAGATTAAGAGCGTCCAAAGATTGCCGAAGTAAATGTAGAGACGAGCTGGAGTTGAGAAGTCTGATTTGAGCCCTTGATGAGAGCGAGGCGAGGCCGGAGGTGGGGTTGTAGAGATGCTCATCGTTACGTAGTACGAATTGCTCAAGGGTTGGCGGTGTGAGGGATGCAGTAGCACATCTCTCCTTGAACCTGTGCCAGCGTGTCGAGACGGGTGCATCCATGTGGATGAGGATAAAGAACGGCCGGTGGCACAAGGCATCAACCACGGTCTCATCGTGGATGCTCGTCGTGACGAAATTATCTTGCCAGTTGAGAGTTGCATAGTTGACCAGCTCTGACACGGCCGGGAAAGACCTTGTCTCTTTTGGGATTCCAGGAAATGCATCCTCTGAGGGAACATGCGCTTCTGATGCCGACTTCTCGACACGGGGGGTCTCGTTGCTTCTCTGCAGCTTTAGTGGTTTGAAGCTGTGTTTTTCGATTAGATACCGCTGTACTGATGACTTGCCGGCGCAAATGCCTGATCTTCCTATCAGTATGTCTTAATGCTCACAATGGAGGATCAGGGGTAGTTACTCACCGCCGCATATACCAATGAGCATGGTGAATCACTAAGCACTCAAATGTCAAAACAAATAGCTAAAGACCAACAGACTCGGACGTATCAAATCAATGGGCCCAGCTCTCGCTACCATTGCCAAGTTCCATACATGATGGCTAGAGATGCCCACCGTCCGACCACAGATCATGACGCGCCTTTCCCCATCCCGACGCGTCTATAGCGCGTTACTATGGTGTTGCGGGGGGATTGCCATCCCATTATCGATTGGGGTGATATCCTCAGGCAAGCTTAGGGTCCAAGGCAACAATCCCGCCCGCACCGCCCGCATGATGCAGGAACGTCTCCGCCCAGCAAGCAGCAGCTAATCGAACAGGCAGGCTGGGACAGCTAAGCTCGTGACCGCGACTAATGGGCTACTACCTTTACATCCTTTCCTACCGCTCTTCGTCTTCTTCTACAGCTTCCAGAGGGTTTTCTCTTCCTTGTTGCTGGGAATAGCGTTCACTTAGCTGTACCCTGGTCAGGTCAAAAGCGAACACCATAATTATGGCCTCGACTTCCCCGCTCCAGTACGCGCCCTGGACCAGTGATGTCGAGCTAGCCTTTTACTCATCTCTCGCAAAGATCAAGATCGACCACGACATGCTCAAGAGTGTCTCGCGGAAATGTCTTGGAACCTATCAGATTTCACCTAAGGACTCGCCTGAACGGTCGACCCGGATGCAAATACATGGAACTGCTTTGACCAGCGATGAATGCTCGCGCGACTACTATCGAGGGGAAGGGAGCTTGCGCAATTACAATACGATGGAAGAGTTCAGAACTGTTGACAAGGCGAAGTTGATCGAAAGAGCCGGCAAAACGATTTGGGATGCCATCAACGACGGTACCCTCTACTCATGTCCCAGTCTTCTGAGCTCGTTCGCCGCCATCAGCTACGCTGATCTTAAGAAATATAAGTTCACCTACCACTTTGCGTACCCTGCAATCCACTCAGACCCTCAGTGGAGGTTGCTAGTAGCTGAGGAGGGCAAGCCTGAAACTGGAACAAAGCAGCTAGGATCAAGAGAAACCACAGCCCTAGTAGATAGGGTACAAACCTGGAAGTACAGTGTTGACTCGAGGCAGCACGGCTTCTTTCTCGCCAAGCGTATACCGAAACACATACTCGATTGGCAACGCCGGAACAGTGGCGAGAAGGAAGTTGAAGATGGGAACTTGCATAGGCCGAAGACGCCAAAGACGCCGACCATAGACGAACTGGGGTTCGCTTGGGATGTCGGGTCCTTGGCCAGCTATGAGGAAGGTTTCTTCGACAAAATCGATCGAGAAGATCGCTTTGTGTGCTTTGCTGATCCATCGACTTACCCGCATAACCCTGGCTGGATGCTACGCAACCTGCTCATCCTGGTTCGCCAGCGATGGAAGCTAGATAAAGTTCAGGTGATCTGCTACAGGGACACGCACGCACGAAGGGAGCATCCCACCAGCTTGATCATGCAGCTCCAATCAGCCATCCCGGTGTATTTCACCAAGTCGCCACAACTGGATATGCCACCAATGGGCAACTCATCTGCTCTACTCCCAGATCAAGTCGATAGGTTTGGAGAGCTCATCGTTCAGAAACCGGTTGATCCTCCACCACAACAATCGAAAGCTCAACCTGAGCAACCAAAGTCTGAAGATGTGCCGTCAAAGCCACTTGCACTACCGAAGGTCACGGGGTGGGAGCGTAACGACAACAACAAGATCATATCGAGAACAGTAGACTTAGCTGCGTATATGGATCCTACACGACTGGCCGACCAGGCCGTGGACCTCAATCTTAAGCTCATCAAATGGCGCATCTCGCCGTCAATCGACCTCGAAAAGATTAAATATACATCTTGTCTCTTGTTGGGTGCTGGTACACTCGGTTCCTACATCTCCCGGACGCTTCTCGGCTGGGGAGTTAGAAAGATCACATTCGTGGACAATGCACGCGTGAGCTATTCAAATCCCGTCCGGCAACCTCTGTATGATTTCCGAGATTGCCAGGATGGAGGCGCAAGGAAGGCAGAAAGGGCGGCTGACGTCCTGACCGAGATATATCCAGGTGTGGATGCCAACGGGTATCATATGAGTGTTCCGATGGCCGGTCATCCCATCGTGGAGGAAGAACGCACGCAGAAGGACTATGAAAGGTTAAAACGCCTTATCGACGACCATGATGCCGTCTTTCTTCTAATGGACACAAGAGAATCTCGATGGCTGCCAACAGTCATGGCAAAGGCCGCTGGCAAAATTGTCATCAACGTTGCCATCGGATTTGATACTTATGTTGTCATGCGGCAAGGTCTTGAACCGACAAAGCAAAGCTTGAAGAAAAACGAAGCAACTGAAAAGCCACTCAACGAAGGAGAGGAAGAGGTGATGAGCTCAAAGCAAACCCACCTCATCCCACTATCAACGCCCACAACGGAAGGAACGACCCCACAACCAGCTATAGACACAGAGACTCAGGGACCTCAGCAACAAGAGGAAGAAGAGCTAGGCTGCTACTTCTGCACAGACGTCGTTGCGCCTGCCGATAGCCTTAAATCCGCCACGCTCGATCAGCAATGTACAGTAACCCGACCTGGTACCGCACCACTTGCATCCGCCCTCGCCGTCGAGCTCTTTGTAAGCCTAACGCAACACCGTCTGGGCGCCCGCGCACCCGCCCCCGCACCTCCTCCGCCTTCCACACACATGAACCAGATTCTCCCTGCGCCACCTACAGATCCTGCTGTCCCTAACTCACATCCACTCGGTACTATCCCGCACACCATGAGAGGCTACATGAGCACATGGCAGACCATACAGGTCAGTGGCAGAGCGTACGATTGCTGTTCAGCTTGTTCGCCCGAGATCCTGAAACGGTACCGAGAAGAAGACTGGTCTTTCGTAAAGAGAGCACTGAGTGAGAAGGGGTATGTGGAGGAAGTCTGCGGGCTGGCTGAGGTGCAGAGAAAGGCTGAAGAGGCGGATGCGCTGATTGAATGGGACGAAGATGATGAGGAAGCGGAGCTACTGTGAGTCTTGCTTGGTAGTACATTTGACCTTCAGACTTTGGACGGTGTGATGATGCGAATAGCTCCGAGATGAGTACTCACTATAATCGAAATGATACTTCCGTTAGTTTATGCTTGGCTTGGAAATGGTTTGGCGTATATAGGCATGCTCAGCTGCTGCAAAGCTTGGATTACTAAACTACAAACAGAACCGGCAGGGTCATCATCTATGTGATTGTTCCTGAAATGAGGTGGGTTTTCGCTACCGAATTACCTGAGTACTTAGCTCCAAACAACTCTCCATGGTATATTGTATTGAGTCCGTGACCAATACTGGAACAACGATGTTGTGCAAAGCCAGTGTCTTTTACATTTCGATTTCCATAAAGTTACACATGTAGATCCATTATGAGGCTTAGACGTAGATTGAATCATTCCCACGGATACCTCCCGATAGGGCAATTACTCTAGAATGTTCGCGACCGCCTTCAAGACCTCCTCAGTCTTCATCGCCGCATTTTCCGGTTTCTTCCTCAGGCTCTGCCAGACTTCGCCATGCTTTGGCTCGTTCGCGGCGCACTTCGCCACGATCTCCTCCCGCTTCTCCTCCGTGCCATGCTGGCGCAGGAACTTATACCACCAGGCCCACGTATCACCGAGGTCTGGGTCAAGGATCGCGGCCTTCTGGAACCAGGCATCGGCCTTCTCGAGCTTGCGCTCGCCCCAGAAGATCCGCGCCGCCGTGACGAAGAGGATGGGATCGTTCTCCGCCTTCTGGATGGCCTCGAGGATGCGGGGTTTTCGCTGCGTGCGGGCCTCAAGGTGCCAGATGCGCTCCGCCCACACGAGGCCGGAGGTGGGGCATTCCTGCAGGGCCTGAGCCATGCGCTGGTTGGCGGCGGAGAGATTCTTGGCGCGGTATTCGAGGCGGACGGACTCGGTCCAGAGCTCTGGGCTCTTCTTGACGGCGAGGCGGGCGCGGTCGAGGATGGAGCGCGCGCGGACGGTGTTGCCCATCTTTTCCGCGAGGCGGCTGGCAAGCAGCCAAAGCGGGACGCTGCGAGGACACTTGGCCGTACCTTCGTTGTAGGCCTGTCCGGCTTGTGGGAGCATATTCTTACCTTCGTAGATCTGGCCTTTGAGCATCCAGAGCTTATCAGCTTTGTCGAAGAGTTGGAGCCCGTCGTTGACGAGTTCGAGGGCACGATCAGTTTCGCCGATCTGTCTTTCGAATGCGACGGATTTGATCCACACTCTGTCCGTGCCGGCTTCTTGTCTTGCTGTTTCGAGAAGTTGACGAGCTTGCTCGGTGGCGCCATTGTCTGCTTCCAGACGCACAGCAGCAAGCCAGATGTCCTCATTGCCAGGGTTGGACTGGAAAGCTGTTCCAAGCACGCGCCTTGCCTCGTCGATCTCACCAGCTTGCCATCTCTCCCTCGCAAGCTGCATCCACAAGACTTCGGATGTAGGACAAGACTTGACAGCCTCGCCCAGGAGATCCAAAAGTGCCTCCTTGGTGCCATGATTTCGTTCCAGATCTGCCGCTGCCAGCCAAACACTCTTCTTATTGTAGAAAACACGAATAGCGTAAGCATATATAGCTCTCGCAGTTTCATATCGCCCTCTAGCTGTACTTGACTTTGCGTCTTCGAGCCAGATGTCTCTGCGATCATCATCCTCATCCAAACCCCAGCCTAGAGTCTCTTTGACAATAGCTTGGCAAGTAAGCGGTGCGCCTTCATCCTCACAGATCTCAGCCTGCGTGATCCAGTCCTCTCGCTTCAACATGGCTGACTCCTTTGCAAGAGCTTTGACACCACGCTCCATTACTTTGAAGACCATGTTTGCATTGCCGGTCTGCTCTTGCAGACGAGTCGCAGCAATCCAGATCTCGAAGCTAGCTGGTACAGCTTTTCGAGCCTTGTTCAGAACCTTCTGGGCCTCTTCTGGAGATTCTAATCGAGCCAATGCAAGCCATAGCTCAACAGAAAGCGGGATGATCTCGGTGGCTTTGGCGAGTAACAGTCTGGCGTCTGCAGGGTCTTCTTCAAGATTGACTGCTTCCTTCCAGATTGCGACGGATTGGGGAATATGATCCAGGGCTTTGCGTAGAACACGCTTTTTGGCGTTCGGTATGGTCTCGAGTCTCATAGCCTCCACCCACAATCTTACACTGCGATCATTGTTCTTGATAGCTTCGGCAGCGATGATCTTAGCGTTTGCGTTGTCGTTCAACCGAATGCTCTCCATCCAGACGTCTTCGCTCTTTGGACACATCTCACAGCCTCGCCTCATGACATTGCGGGCCGCGACAATCTTGCCAGCAAACTCTTCTAATCGCGCCGCAGCAATCCACCCTGGTCCATGGCGAGGATTGGTCTTGATTACAGATTCAAGCAGGACACGAGCACGCTTGATATCGCCCACCGGAATCTCACCTGCCCTCATCTCAGTCTTCGAGAGCGAAGTGAGATAGCCCTTCGGATCAATGCTCGTGCTGGTCCCTGCAACAGACTCCGTCCCAGACACCTGGCTCTGCGCAGCTTGATCCAACCGCACTTTCAAGACTTTGTCCCTGGCAGCACCAATGTCTGCGAAGTTTGTCATCGTGCCATCTGCCTGCTCCCTTGAGGGTCCATCTGCAGCCATGCCCTCATCTTGAACCTCGGCTCCCATTGCACCAGAATCCCTCCCCGCCGCCAGAACCGAATCAGGCACAGCATAGAACCTCTGTTGTCGCTCCTGGCGAGCTTTTTTATTCTTGCCTGTATGGTCCTTCGCATCCGGAATGCTGGCCCATTGCTCATCGCTAACGCTTCCAAGCGCACGCTTCAGGTCGGAAAATTGCTGTTGGATCTTGGGGTTGTTTCGCTCGAATTCGTCTTGTTGCTCGCGTTCGCGCGCTTCCCTGTGGCAATGACTCAAGTCGGCATGCTGTCCCACAAGCTCGGAGGGCTGCGAGGAGGGTGAATACTTCAAATTTACGAGTACGACCATGAAGTAGGGATGTGTACAAGGCATAAGAAGAGGAAACAGAGAGAGACTAACCTTCGTGATCTCCTACGTTTGTCCATGCGCTCGTCAACAGCTGCGTATATCTTATCCGCTTCCTCATCGTCGCGGTCGTAGTTGCCTGTCACCAAAAGACCCTCCTCGTTCTCTGCGTTTGCGAATCGCTCTTCATCGTCCTCGTCGTCCTTGTTCTTGCCCTTGATACCATAGGCTGAGGGTGCGGCGGTACCAAGCTGAGCAGCACGCTTCGCGAGAGCATCCTTGATCTGTTCCTCGCTGGGTCCTTCACGTGCAGGACCCAGATCCGATCGCGTCGTGAACCCGGTCGCACCACGCCCGAGACCAGCTACATAGTTCTCGGGCGCCTGTTGCGACAAGAAATCTTTCCTGCCGGACATTATCGCTGAGGTGACAGGGAACGTGTTAAAATTGCTTCGCATATGAAGTTTGAACATGCGACGCTTCGGTGTTCACGATGCGAGTCATGCAGTGCTTAGTCATGTCAGCGTTTGCCTTGCTGCTTGCCTTGCTGCTGGTCGCTCCTTAATCAGTCTCTATTTGAAGGGAACGATCCTATCCTACAAAGTACAGCAGAAGTCGTTCTGGCATAAAACTGTTTCAGATCCCATGCAATTTTAAGATTCTGTTTATTGCTCACTGAATGTTGGCCTCAAATGGCTTCGCAGCCACGCGTAGGTTGCGCAAGTACAATGAAAGAAAGATCAATTGAGTTGTCAAAGAGCTCATCTTTGCAATTACTATGCATTCTAGGTATCTGATGCAGAAGTGACAAGGTTCAACTCCAGACTCCGATTTACCAGCCCAGGAAAAATGGCCTCTCCAGCTTCAAGTCTGGTACCTAAAACGCCCGCAAGCACCGCGCTCATGGTAAATCTACTCAATCCTTCCGATCCTTTACCTGCTCCCAAGCCATCCAGCTGAGAATTTGCACACATCAGTCAAAAGCCTTTGAACGTCTAGAAAAGACAGATGTCCAAACAACAGCAGCAAGCGAGCGCACCCAAGATACCTGCGCACATGCCACCAGCCGCATCTCCGCCTCTGTCGTCTCTGTAGTAACCTCCTTGAGGTCCGTAAGGACCGGGCTGCTGGTACATCATTTGAGGTTGGCCGTAGGGAGCAGCCCCCCCGTAAGGACCTTGTTGGTAACCGCCTGGGGGACCATAGGGGCCGGGTTGGCCGTACTGGCCTTGCTGAGGGGGCGGCGATCCGTAGTAGCCTGCTGCTGCACCGGCTGCGCGAGGATCGGTGCCGTTTGGATTGTATTGGTCGAAATGGGCGGGACCGGGTTGCTGAGGATAGGCGGGTGGAGGGCCTGAAGGTGGTTTCTATTATTGCTTGTCACTAATTGTTCGCAATGCATTATGACTGTCGCATTGCATTGCATCGATGTAGTGAAACATACGTAGTTGTCACCCATTTTGGTCTGCTTGATCTCGGAAAGTTCCTTTAAAGTGTATGTATCTGGTTGCCTTATGCGCCGTTATCAGCGGATCAAAGTGTGGCTGCAGTTCGTGGCGGGGATCTAGGGTCTTTCTAGTATATGATATAAATGCCCCCAAGCCAGCCCGCGACGTAGAGGTGGACCTCGGCGTAAGGAAGGGTTATACAGTGAACGCAGAATTCAAGAATGAGACTGAGAAGGAGAGTCGCAAGCAGATGAGGGAAGATGACGAGTCTTTTTGTCTTGGTACTTGAGTTGCTCAAGCTATCGTTTCCGGCTCGGCAGCAGCGGAAACTGCGCTTACTCACGAAGGTTGCGAAAGCCTTAGGATGGGGCTCAGCGGAGTGACGCAGTTGACGTCGTCTCATGAGCCGAAGTCGCCGCGGACTTTATTGTTGGAAGCAGATGCGAATGTCTATGCGGCCGGAGTCCCTACATCATCAATCCCTTGAGCATGCATCCCCGTGGCATGCATACCACTGCAACAGGCCCACGGTATGTTAGCCGCTGACATTGTAGGGTCTGAAGGATGAGGATCTGATGGACAGCCACCTGGTGACACCTCCCGAAATGGCCCTCAAACCTTAGTATATATCCTTCAATGATGTAGGATTACCCGAGCATTCCATGCACATTCCAGTGGTACGGGCTGGATACGTGGATGGTGGTGGTCCGTCTGCTTCATCGCGGCGGTCTTTCAATCCGGTAAGGACACGTTTCGAAGCAGAGCGATCATGATCCCGACACAGACAAGACGTAGACAACCGTGTAGGCTGCTTTGTGGTACCGTTCCGTCATTGAATACATCAAGAACGTTACTCGAAATTCGCCGCCTGTATGTTGTCACATTCATCTAGACTACAAAACTAACCTGAACGAACGCTTGCATTGCGACTGTTGATTACCTCAGCACCCCATAAGGAAAGGTCTACGTCTTTGATACTGACACAAACATTGCCATCTGCCAATCCAATTCCCGTCAAGATTGGAATAAGGACGCTCTCATCTTCAACTAGCTTAAAAGATGTGGAATGAAAGCTTCTTTGTGTTCGGCAGCCAGGACGTGAATGTTTAAATCTGCGCCTGAGGATCCTCGGGCATACTGACGCTCTCCTTAAACGTCTACCAAGCTCACCTCACCTTGTCCAGCTCTTCTAGGTTCCTCACCCTACGATCTCCTTCGGCCAACCACTGACTGGCTTTCACCAACTGCTCGACATTTATCCCTTGCTTGAACAACATGACTGGTGCACTTACCAATGTTAGGATCCATGGCACCGTGTCGTCTATTTTGTTCGCTCTTGCCATCTCCATCGCAGTGGCGGAGAATGGCGAAGAAAAGAACGATGGGGGCTCGGATGGCATGGAAGAGCCAGAACGGAGCGCTGGTGGCGTGGAGTCAATACCATTTGACTCAGGAAGAGACGTACTTATGCTAGGCGAGGAGGAGAAGCACAGCAAGTAGAGCCCAATGAAGAAAGCTTCGTTCATGGCACAGCAAGTAAAAGGACCCACTACGCAGAGCACGTCAGCGCAAGATGCCCATTTGGGTTTAATGTATCGGCCTTACCTTCTTGTAGTATAGGTTCATGATACGGCTCCCACTCGCGGAGACGTCCTTGTGGCTCTCGCCCTGCCCGCCCATTGACAGGGTGGCGTACATATGCATATAATGGCTTGCAAAGTCGAGACTGATCAAGCCTTGGAAAATGAGGGCATAGGCTGGCTTTGCAATTGCAAGGAAGACTAGGAGACAGGTAGTGGTACAACGGTCGGTGACCATGTCAAGAACAACGCCGAACCGGGTCGACTGCTTGAATGTACGCGCTGCGAGGCCGTCCAGGGCATCGAGAAGGCAGCTAATGGAGTAAAGGAAGCTGCAGCGGCGTGGGTGCAGGGGCATGAAATAGAGAGAGCAGACAGCTAGGACAACGCGCACGTAGCCTGCAAAGTACACTTGATCAGCACAGACGATGGCAATGTGTTTGGCATTCTGTTACCGATCAAGTTTGGGACGAAGAGAAAAATGTTCTAGTCCTTCTCATCCCTAGGCGGTGCTCGCTCTCGCGATATGCTGAACGGTCTCCTGTTACGCCGAGCTGCCATCCTATCTGCCATTGTGAAAGCGACGGGCAGTATGCGCCAGAAAAAGGGCCAATATGAAAGCCCAAGTAAGTCAGAGATTGGACTGCTAGGAGCGTAACGTGTACTCGCTCTGTATTGGTACAGAGCACAGAGAGCCAATGTGCACTTTGCCGGTTAGAAGTTAGCCAACAGAGCGTATGGTGCTGTCATAATTGCGCCTTAGACCAACGTGCTGGTGGATGGACACGTGGATGCAGGTGCGGGTTAAGCATTGTCAAGAATGTCGAGAACCACTCTTTAAATGGCCACCCATCTTTGCGCTAGCATGTCAACGACATGTAATGAGGCATACAAGGTATAACAATGCCTTTGTTACCGAGCAGTGCTGTCGGTATGTGTATGTCCGACACGATTGGTAGGACGTCTTTTACTATTCACGATCTAGACTTTGAAGCTCTGCAGGATCCCATCAAGCTAGCTTTCATAGCTTGCACTGCAGATGCACTATGCGCTTTTGCAAGCTTGTTGTCACTGATCATAGTTGCAATGAGATTGGAGAAAAGGCCCGTCTTTACCAACGTGTTTGTGATCTTTAGTAATCGTACTATGCGCAATGGCTAATCCTTATGGCTTACCTAGTAGAGTAAATCCTAAGTGCGCTAAGAGGCTGGTGTGCCTCTTTCCCTCTCCACAAAAGGTTCTCGGTAGGAGGCAGTGCGATGTAGAAAAGCAGCCTGACCAAACTCCAGCATGCGGGAGTTGAGGAAGACTCAGTGTGGAACAATGAAATCATGGATGCTCCCTCCGTTGACATTCCACGGAAGCAATTAGACATGCTGATGTTAACATCCAGAATGTTAGCACGACTGACAATGCAAGACTTACTGTTGAGTGTGACTTGTACTGTTGGGTGTTTGATGTTCCCTCGTCCGATATGGCACATAAACTACTCGTGATTCAATCGATAGTAAAGCGGGCCTTGTCTCTTACCTCACATGTATCCAGGGCGATGCGTTACTTCAATAGCAGCTCTCACTCCCCTCACCCAAACTCATCATCTCTGGCCTCCGAGCCTGTCCTTCCACCTTCGATCCCTTCCCAAGCACCGCTGAACACATCGCCCTTCCATCCCCAGGTTACACAGTAGTGGCTCCCAATCAATTCCCACTCCTCTACCTCATCCAGCCACTCTAGCTTCTCAACCCGCTCTCGCTCGGCCTCAGAGATCCAGTCGTTGTCAGTCCAGATCTGATGAATGTCACGAGCGCCTTGTTTATCGTCAAAACCAGCCATTTGGAGACGTTTTCGCTGTGCTTCCAGTGAGTGAAAACGTCTCAGTGTCTGTAGTTGAATACCTCGCGAGCCAAGATTGGCCACCATCGTCCTACCAAAGGGATCATAGGGTCGAATGGGCTCGTATAGTATAACAGCAACAGGGCCGTTTATGATGTTTGTAAAGTATTTGATAATAGAGGTAGCGGTGTCAGGTGGCACATAGCAGAGACAGCATTCACTTAACAGAAGCGTAGGGAGGCTGGGATTCAAACCAGTGATTTTGTGTTCTGTAGGGCTCCTGGCAAGGGTCCGGAGATCCAGTGCGTGCAAAAAGTAAGTCGAAGGCATCTCGGCAGTTGGTTCTAGTTGCGACTCTAGCTCAGGAGCACGTTCAATAGCTTGCCGTTTCTGCTCGACATTCTTCTCAAAGTCAAGCTCGTGGTAGACAACGTCGGTCCTTCTGCCATGGTCGCCTCTACAAAGCCTCCAGAAGCGTGTGTCTGAGCCAGCCCCGAGGCTAATGATCTGTCGTTTTGCATCGCCACCCTCCATGGACGGATGGCGAATGAAACTTGTAACGAAACGATCGATTGCAGTGGTTCGCACGTATGACCCACGGTTGTGCATAGGATACCGCTTGGCAATTTGCTCTCCAGGCTGTAGGAACAGTTGGGCATAAGGGTCATCCAAGTACCCCAGTGCAACAGCACTTACTCGGCTGGAGCTGGCATCGTAATCCGTCTGCTGGATAATGCGATCGTTCTTTTCGTTCTCACTGTTCTCAAGATTGGATGTATCGTCGTTCTCAGGCACAGCTCTGCCACCCCTACCTCCACGTCTGCGTTGCCCACCCCTACGCAACGTATTGAGGTTTGGTATGGAGGCCATCAAGGTCTGTTCCAGAGTCAATGCGGGTAAAGCGGGTGAGGTGATGGACAGAGGCCTCGGCCGCTCGACGCGCAACGCTTTGACGCGACCAAGGCAACAAGATTTATTATTGTCCTACAATGGAAGGTCTGCCGAACTTTCTTCGTTGCTTGGCATAACTTTCTCTTGCTGCGCGGCCTCCTCTCGAAGCATCAAGCCATATTGCACCACACTGACACCACCGTGTTCTGCCAGTGACACAGACCAAGTCGCAAAGGCTGTTTGACTGCTACGAGGAAAGAGGAATCATGGCTGACGACAGAGATAGAGAGCTTTCAAGGTTAGCAGCCAGACATCATGCTAAAAGATTTGCGCGTACTGATGCGCCTACAGGCTCTGGCGCATTTTCAAGACGACGAAGCAGATGTGTTATGACAGAGTGTGTAGTCATGCATGGAATTCCGAAGATTTATAGCGTAACTCATGGAAACCATCTAGGGCTACGAGTTAAGTGAAGACGAAATCAACATCTCTCTCGATCAGTTCCGCTCCCTTTGCGCCGATGAGACCGGCTCTGTCAATCGCGCACGAATGGCCTTTACCGCACGCCCGACCGAAGAAATGCGCAGGAAGTACACCCCCATTGTACGTCCCGGCGCACCTGACCCAGAGCCCATGATTGGTACCATCCACGTCGAATTCGCAACTCCCAACAGTGCTGGTAGCATCGGTATCAAAGAGATCAAAGCCTTCGCTCAGCTCCTGAGCGAGAAGAATTACTATACAGGAATATTCGTGTCACCGATGCAGCCTTCGCCGTCAGCACTCAAAATCATTCCTAGCCTGCTGCCTACGATCATGGAAATCTTCAGGGAGGAAGATTTGATCGTGAACATCAGCAAGCATGAGCTTGTGCCAAAGCATGTAATGCTCAGCGCAGAGGAGAAGAGGTACCTGCTAGAAAGGTACCGCTTAAAGGAGACACAGTTGCCCAGAGTCAGAGTGGAAGATCCCATGGCGAGATACCTTGGATTGAGGAGAGGGCAAGTCGTGAAAATCATTAGAAAGAGTGAAACAGCTGGCAGATATGCCAGCTACAGGTGGGCTATCTAAGGCCCACATCATGATTCTCGTCTTCTTTGGCCGGTTTTCAGCATGGCGTTTAGGTGACAGGAAGACCTCAGGAAGCGCTGTGGGGCTTGAGATGAGAAAAGCACGCCTCAAGAAGATTTTCGTCAAAATGAAGAAGGCTCAGGATCCAGGAGCCTCAAGAGCCTATCTAGCAGTAACCTCTGTACGAGTATCGACGTCGAAAGCAAATTTAGGAAGTGCGAAATTGAGCTGCATCTGTTTTACCGCTCATCGTTCCACAAATCAGGAAACGATAGCAGCAGGTTCTAACAAGAGTCTTCGAGTCACACTTTTGACTAGATGCTCACGAAATCATGGATCACTTTTTCGCAAGGCCGACGGCACCTTGTAAAGTCACTCAGCTTGCCGCTCTCCTTCTTGTGTGCATCCACGTGGTATCTGCCGGAAGACAAAAGCAATGTCTCCAGCCTCATCTCGGCAGTGACATCAACAAACAATTGCAATAGTGACGCTCGCATTGACACAAACCCTTCAAAAATGCGGGTCACCTTGGTCCTTGCCACAGAATTCTGAGCACCGCCTGGCTTTGATATTGTTCTTATCCCCGAACAAAGTGCAGCTCACCCTCAACAGCCCCCCTGAGCCAAAGCAAATGCGAGGTCTTGGCCATTGCTTCGCACTACGAACAAACGGATTATGACAGCATATTGCAAGACGCGAGACCTTATTGAATCACTTTTGTGCTTGAGACAATGAGGTGTCTTTCGAGAAGACACAAGATGCCGATGACTCGAAGCTATTCTGGGACAGATGTTTTGTTTCACATCTGGAGTTGACCCGATGGCTTCGAACATAGTTGATATGCAGACATTTATAAAAGAGTACTTACTACCCACGTCATGCACCCTGTTTCTACTTCAATCCCCAGAAACATTTCAAGCTACAGAGATATAAGACACAAAAACCACACAAGTCACATACTACATATTACTTCCATTACACTACAGACGAACACCCTGAACTCTAGATAGACATGTACACCAATACTGACGCCTATTTGATCGCCCGTGCAAAGGCTTATTGCAGCATTCCAATGGGCTGCACCGTCCAGAAGTATGGAGGTGTCCCTTCGACTGGCTACGAAAACATGGGCGGTGTGCCTTCGACTGGGTGCGCAATGCAGTGAGCTAAAATCTAAACCTGCAAGTCATTTAGGCATGTGAAAAGCATAAGCATACCATTTGAACATAACAGCAATGGCTGTTTCCCATTGCCAGCCGGACCAGATACATAGCAATGAGTTGGCTATGGCAGCAGGATGTCTGGTCAGGAGATCCTGAGTTCCCGAGTCATTTGCATTCGATTTTAGCTCTTTCGCCCTTTTCTCGAAAGCGCAAATCTTTTAGCAGTAAGTAGTTGTTGCATCTCCGTAATACTCGTATCGATACTGCTTTGCCCGGTTTCGCTCCCAAAAACGATGAGTCAAACCAAGTCCTATCTGTAGCACATATGGTTGTACACCTCTTATTTACCATGCGAAGTGAAAGCTCGAAGCCCAGCTGATCCGGAAGACCTCGTTTGGAAGGCCATAAGAAGACCCTGCTGTGACGTCTCTAGATGTCACTCTCCTAGGAATTTCAACATATTTAGGTAGATTAGCATTGATCCTATTGCGCCCAGTTTTTAATGATATCATTGTCGTTGTCAGATTATCGTGTTGCTATAGACACAATTAGCGAAGCTGTACTGAAAAGTATGATCAGCACCGATAAGCATCGCTGTATGTGAGTGGACTTGGTCGTACGATTGCCACTTAGCTTTCTGTGTCTATTACTGCCAAATTTGAGCTCCACGCCCATGCAATTGGCAGTCTTCACCAAGCTCTTGTCGTGCCTTAAGAATGATGTCATTCCAAGGCAGCTCTACACCTGCAGCTAGCCAGAGGCGAACGACTCTCACAAGCTTTTTCCCCTTGTAAACGAATTGACAGGACTAACGTTGAGAAGACAAGATTGGAGGTGTTAGGTACAGCTTCAGTTCCAGGAGTAATTTTGGTCTTATTTATTTTTGGCCTTAGATACCCAACGTGCTTTCTTTCATCTCATAAGTATCGACCTAGTCGTGAGTGTGAAGCCATCACCAACACCTGAATACATCCTTTGTTGGAGAACCTGCATGTTGGTGCTAATCGACCCAACACGTTAATTCGATCTGGAGAGGGACTCATTGCGGCTGGAAAGATGTCGCTCCTCGCAACGCTACCTACGGACCCTTTGCACCTGTTCGCATTGGTTGACATGGGCAGCAATGGTATCCGCTTCTCAATAACGACGCTACAGCCTCCGACAGCACGGATAATGCCCACACTATACCAACACCGAGCAGCAATCTCACTCTACGACGCACAATACACTGAAGAGGGTTCCAAGGTCCCAATCCCGGAATCGACAATCACCGCCGTAGTGTTGGCATTCAAGAGCTTTAAACGGACGTGCGCCGATTTCAAGTTGCCACCAGGCAATATCACCGTCCTTGCTACAGAAGCGACGAGGTCAGCATTCAACTCTGAGGCTTTCATGTGGCGTATCAAGGATGAATTAGGGTGGGAGGTGAAGTTGCTGCCAAAGGAGGAAGAAGGACGGATTGGGGCTATGGGGGTGGCAAGCTCGCTGCCAGAGGTGAAGGGTCTGGTAATGGATCTAGGTGGTGGTAGTACGCAACTGAGTTGGATTGTGAAGGGAGGAGGGAAAAACGGCGATGGTAGGATGATAATGTCTAAAGCTGGCGCGGTGAGTCTGCCGTACGGTGCAGCTGCAATCTTGAGGCGGATAAAGGAAGCGGAGAAGACAGGTGACAAACAGAGTCTGAAGGAATTCGAAAGCGAAGTGAAGAAGCAGATTAAGGATGCCTATGCCCAGCTTGGTGTCCCGGAAGAGTTGGAGGCGGCAGCGAAGAAGAAAGGAGGCTTTACGCTTTTCCTCTCTGGAGGCGGATTCAGGGGATGGGGCTATATCCTCATGAACCGGCATCGCGTAAAGCCATATCCGATTCCGGTCATCAATGGGTTCCGCGTCAAGCGGAAGGAATTCATGCACACAGAGGAGGTGAAGAAGGCTGCAGCCGCTGCTTTGGAGGAGGATGGGGACGAAGATGACATCTTCAGGGTATCGGATCGCAGAGCAAGCCAAGTACCAGCTGTGTCATTCCTGATATCAGCTCTAGCAGATGCTCTCCCGCACCTGAAGCAAGTGCGATTCTGTCAAGGAGGTGTGAGAGAAGGTTACCTTTTCTCATCGATGGATGCTGCTACACGCTCACAACACCCTCTAGTCGTTGCGACCAAGCAATTTGCAGTGGGTCAGAACTCTGACATCCTGGTCAAACTCCTGCAGAATGCCATACCCCCTGGAGCTACAGACCATAGCGAAGACGAGTACAAGAGCGTCTTTAACATAGATGTCTTGACCGCCTTCGCCAACCTCATGTACTTACATGCCATCCATCCCAAGGACTTGCAGGCCAGTGCAGCATTGCGGTCGACCACTTCGGGTGCGCTCGCAAGCGTTCATGGGCTCCTTCACGAATCTAGGATTGCCCTCGCGCTACTTCTCTGTGCTAGATGGGGAGGTGCAGTACCACCTTCCGATGAGCAATTTAAGCGAGATCTGGAAGAGCTTCTTGACTCCGACTGGGTGCTGTGGTGGATCAAATATATCGGTGCTGTCGCTTCGCTGATTGCCACTGTCTACGCCGCCGGTATCTCCGATGATGAGAGGGATTTGAGAACAAGTGTAAAAGCCGAGTGGGATGACAACGTAGGGAATAAAGACAGGACTGGACTGAGGTTGGTGGTGCAGATGAAGGGCGACATTGGGATTGAAGCTTTTCAGAAGGACTTTAAAAGGATCGAAAAGGTCGGGAAGAGGAAGAGATGGGTTGGCGGGAGAGACGGGGCTGGATACAAAGTCGAAGTGAGGCCACAAACGGGCAACCACAAGGCTTGATTGCTTCTTGATAGATGACAGGATCCTAGGTTGCCTAATTCCAAGCTTGAAGTACACACTTGTGAGTCCTCGGAGTTACTCGAGTAAGCCTAGTCACTCTATTTGTTTAAGAGACGACGCTACATCTAATCCATCTATATGTATTGGGAACGCAAGGAGCTTTGTAGTCAGGCTTGAGCGACGCTCGTCAGTGAGTAAGCAGCCACCCCCGTCTCAACCAGGTTTGCTACGATGACCCTCTAGACGACGCCTCAAAGACGGGGCTGGAAGGACAGGGAGTCCGATAGCAGCGTTTCAGAGAGCACCAATGTGGCGGCTGTATCACATGCATTTACGCTTACAGTTCCAGCCACAATCTATATATCAAATCTATAGTGCAAGATCGGCCTTGGCTTTGGCTTAGGTTGTCGTCTTTGACTCGAGGAACTCTTGTGAGACTAGCCATTGACATCAACTTCGCGTTTCGAAGAGAAGCAGACGGTAATATCGGCCCGTTACATCAGAAGGAGCTTGTACCTACACCTTCGGCAGCGAGCTGCAAGCTCGGCTCAAAGTAGATGCTGATGCGGTAGCGTTTCCAAGTGGCGATCTTGTACATGATACCAAGCAGGAGATGAGCGACCGACTCGGGAGCGCCGTCCTGATGGAAGTGATCTAACAAATGCCGAGATCGATGTGCATAAGTGGGAGGCTCAAAGGCCATACGCGTGTGGTGTTTCTCTGCACGTATAGACCACTATGTAATGCGATTTGCACGCTTGTCCTCCCACTTCTGCCCAATGTGGATGGCCAGCGAAGCACGAGTCGATCACCAGCGACAGCGATGCGTGAAGTGCAACAGAGCAAGGGAGCGTCGTCCTCTGGCCGTACGTTCCATCGTGTATTTTAGTGCGGCCGAAGTAGTCGTAAAGCAAGGCAAGCAAATATTCATCACCAACACGGCTGACTGCTGGACGAGAGAGAGCCAGAGATCACCTCGAACAAGGCAACCCTCCATCTGCAACGGAGGGAAGGGCTCCTGCGAGGAGAATTGTGTTGCATATGCTGCGTAACGAGTGATAGTCAACCGCCCCCCACTCACAGTGGTACTGGTCGGAGGGACAATGTCTTACAATGATAGCACGCGTTAACACGCTTCGTGAATGTGGTCAGAACGATAGCTTGTACATAACACAAGATAGGAAGTCCTCTTTGAGGCCACTTATGTAGCTCATGTATGAGATTTCATTGGTGTGTTGGAGGAGAGCACCTGAACGCACGGATAAGATTCACAGTCTTTCATTGGCTCGCATCGGCCAAGGAACTTCCAAAAGAATAACCACATCACTTCCCTGATGGTGTCAGAGTGAGTGCAGTATGTGTTGTGACCATCTTCGCTAGCCCAAGGTACTGGCCATCTGTCGTAGACCATCGTGGCGTTCTAAGATACAGCATGATGTTCGACGCGCTCAAAGGCAGATTGCCACAACGCACATCCCTGGCCATTGGCTCGGTACATGCGACAAAGCCCCTCCCTGGCTTATTAAAAGACAACCCAAACCCTTCTCCGAGTTTAGAAGACCACGATGACCTGATTGCAAATACTTGACGAGAAGAAGATGGAGTACGTGGACGAGCCGACAGTTCCGCATCGTTCCCAATCTCGGTAGGTTGCAGCGCAGGTTGTACGCGTCTCGGCTAGTAGTCCATTCCCTTGCCAACCTCAAGCCATCTGGTCGTCCCCCCCATCGCAGTAGCCCTGGCAAGTTCGCAGCATGCATGTCGTAGGTCATGCTGCGTGAGGCGATGCCATGTTCTTGCAACATCTCTACGGGGGAGTTGATATAAAAGAGGGTGTTGCTGCATGGGTGGTCCGCCTCGACGTATCGAGGGTACAGTTCATTGCACATGCAAAGTGACAGATGCGCGACTTCCCTATACGATCAGGCAAGAAGTCAGGCCGTCACTGCCCGGCCATACGATAAAGCCGAAGCGAACCCGACTTGAGCACGACACCCTCACTGGACCAAGTGAACACATACCTTGCTGCCGATCCGACCTGACATCGATACCGTCACATTCTTCCCCTACCAGCCCTTCTCTGACGGCACCGCCTCCTCAGCCTCGGAGTCTTTGCAAACCTAGTACTCGGTATCTCTTGAAGCGTCCAGCCTGCATACCTTCGAATCGGTTCTGCCAGTGCCCTTCCTGATCACAACGCTGACCCTCAGATCTGGTCGGACATGATGCACATCCCTGACAATACAGGTCTAACCAGGCTGCCATATCTAACGACAACCTTCCTCCTGCTTTCGTTGCTGGCAACATTCACCTCGTTCGTGGATGCCGTTCCACAATTCAAGCATAGTGTCGACGAGGTCGATGGCTTCGACGCTGTTGGAAAGCTTAATGCCATGCGACTAGCTCGTCGCCAGAGCGGTACCGATAACAATACTGCCGGCTCGACTTACCCCATTACTGGTGTTGGTCAATTTGGGGTTCAGCCAAGATTGGAGATTCGTCAGCTTCAGCAGAATGTAGATCAGTTCAATCTGTACATCCTCGCCTTGCAACGCATGATGCAGGCCGATGAAGACGACCTTCTAAGTCACTACTCTATAGCAGGTGAGTGCTTCTCGCAAGTCTGCATAGCCACTCTTTACTCACAAACGTTGCTACAGGTATCCACGGTAGACCATACGTCCCCTGGAACAATTTGAAAGTGCAGGGTGTAGCTGGGGGTTATTGCCAGCACACAGCAAATGTCTTTCTACCTTGGCACCGTCCATATATGCTACTCTACGAGGTGAGATTAGTACTGTCTTGTGGCAGGAATCTTGAGTACTTACACATTTGCAGCAAGTCCTTCAACAATACATTGTTGAGATCGTTAACACTTTCCCAACCGGAGTGACTCGTCGTCGTTATGCTCAGGCTGCTCTCGAGTGGCGTCTGCCATACTGGGACTGGGCGATGGACCCTCTGGACACGCCGAGCATGATACCCAGTATTGTCCAACAACCGACCGTTCAAGTGACACTCCCAAACGGAACGGCAACGATTGACAATCCACTCTACGCTTACACATTCCACCCGTCGGCTCCTCTTGAAGCCTTCTATTGGACGCCAGTACGTTCTCAATTGCTTATTGTGTACTGTCAGAGTTGACTCAAAGACCAGCTAACGCAAATTAGTATAATGAATGGCAGAGCACGATCCGAGCACCCACAAACAAGACATCCTACGCCACATCCCAGGACAGCGTGTCTAGCCAGAATGTGTATGCCGTTCATACTATGCTAAAGGATCGACTCTATAGCTTGTTCACAAATTATGGCAACTTCACGCAATTTGGGAATCAGGCCAGCTTGAACCACGACAGCCAACATAGTGACAGTTTGGAGAAGCTGCACAATGTCGTCCACGACAAGTCCGGGTCGCAGGGTACCATGACCTTCTTGGAGTTCAGTGCACATGATCCGCTCTTCTTTCTGCACCATACATTTATTGACCGCTGCTTCGCTCTATGGCAAGCATTGTACCCTGACTCCTGGGTGGAGCCTATGGACGCTGTGGAGAGCACGATGATGGTTCTAGCAGGCCAGAGTGTGGATGCTGATTCTCGTAAGGCTCTCCCCATTCCCAACCTTGAATGAGTATGCATTAACGACTACCTTAGCTTTATGGCCTTTCAGTACCGACGAAAAAGCCACATGGTTTACATCCAATTCCGTACGCGACTGGACCACATGGGGCTACACCTATCCTGAACTTGTTGACGGTTGGACTCCAGCTTCTGTCCGTTCAGCCATCAACAAGCTCTACGGCAACAGTGCAAGCAACCTGATTGTGAACAAGCGCGACACGAATGCCGCCAATGTACCAGGCTGGCTTGTCAATGGCAAGCGTAGTGAGTACACAGTCAATATCGACATGGATATGTCTGCCATCAACGGAACATTCACCGTTTATCTCTTTCTAGGCGATTTTGACAGCAGAGATCCCACATGCTGGCCAACGGAAGCCAATCTTGTCGGCGTTGACAGCTCGTTTGGCGGGTTCAAGGATGCCAATACAGCCGACGAGGCTAGGACACCTGTGATAGTGTCTGGGTCTGTACCGCTGACCACGAAGCTGCTTAAGAAGGTAGATTCGGGGGAGCTTTTCTCGATGGAGGAAAGCGAAGTCGAGCATTATCTAACTGAGAATCTGCAGTGGAGGTTGACAGGGGTAAGTCGTTCTTATTAGTACTGCATCTTTCACAAAGGCTGTGACGATGAGACTAACGTGGCTCTGTCCGTAGGGAGATGGCACAGAGATCACATCAGATCAGGTAACTGGGCTGGTAGTGTCTGTTGTCGCTAACAATGTCACACCTGCTTGCTCAGCCGACGAGTTTCCTGCGTGGGGCACTGCAAAGGCGCTGCACAACGCCACCCAGGGAAGGCTGGGTGGTGCAGCTGCGTAGTGGTAGCTTTGCAAAGTTAACATCTGACAGCATCTCTGCATGTTGCATTGTCTGATAAGGTCTTTCTACAAGCATAAGGGGAGGGTTTCTGACTGCTGTTTCTTCTCTATGTGCTTGTTCTTACATGCTCTTTACATCACGACGGTTGGTCATCGACCCTACTTAGAGCTGCGTGAATAAAAGCGCGTGATCAGGAATGAAACCCAAAGGTTTTTCAATTGGCGGCGCGTTCGATACCTGAGAAGTGTTCCCATCCCAATACTGTCGTTATTTCAGTTTCTCAAGCCTCCAGGCCTTGGCCAATGCAAGATTCTAGCCATTGCTCGCCTTGTTTAGGCGACGAGAAATCCTTCCCCATCTTGCCAAGTCTGGATTAGGCAGGAACGGGTAATAGATCGGTCGCGCGTTTCGCAGTCCAAGACATTCCAACAAAGCGATGGATGCGTCCCTCGATTCAAGCGCTGGGCGGAGCTGCACATAGCCACCATGAATCGCGCGTTTCGTAGGATTGGGAATGGACCAAGCCTGATTTTTTCGTCTACACGAGAAAGAAGCATTGCAGGTGGGTAAGGTCTCGACCAGGTGGGTGATTGCGGGCGTAGAGAGAGAGGGTTATGCTGTGTAGCTTCAGGTTCAGCTGTGCTAGGTCAGAGGCAAAGGCATCATCTGACTGACCTGGCTAACTTCTGAAGTGGGTTTTTTGAGTCGGCCATTTGATTCTGAAACCCCCAGTCAACAGCTGAATCGGTGTTCAAGAGGCAAAAGGCACAAACTGATAATCGCACATGCAGGCTCACTGACGATAATAAGTGATACGCAACAATGTCGCTAGGACGGGAAGCACAACTCTACACGGCTAAGTTTGGCCTCCGCCTGGCTTCCATCGTCTTCGCCATAATCGCGGCGGCAATGCTGGGGAGTGCAGTTCCCCTCCAGTTGCATTTCAGCACCGATGGCCTCGGCGGCGCCGTGGATGGGATAGCTATCTGTGCAGTAAGCCGCCCCTCCCCATCACCACCATCGCCGTGCCTAGTCCGCTTGCTAACCATATACAACCCTCAAATAGCCCTCTTTCGCCTTGTTCTGGTCGTCAACAAGCATCGTCCTCCTCGCCTGCCTGCGCCGCAAGCGCAAGTCCTACCACCCTGCCGTCGACATCACGATGGACTTCCTGACCTCCGGGCTGGCGATTTCACTGGGCTCGCTGGTACTATGGTGGAACGTGTATATGGGCGGCGCTCATGGCTACGACTCGCAGTGGTCTGGGTATAGATCGAACGGTGACAGAAGGGGCCAGGGGGCTCGTGTGAGCGGGTTCGAGGCTGCCGGGGCTAGCTTCTGTATTCTGCTTGCGTAAGTATAGCGACCTCTTTCCTTGTTGGATGTGTCGGGTGAGCCTGGAGTGAGTTTGGCGAGGGGCATCAAGCTAACAGTCTTTGTGAATGGCAGGGCGGTGCATCTACCACTGTTTATGATTGGATGTTATGAGACCGACGTCTGGAGAAAGACGAAGAAGCACGGAAAGAGAGGAGTCGAGGTGAGTAAGTACGACGGTAACGCCGTTGAGGTCGAGCTGCAGCATCAGCAACCCGTCCGGAAGTGAAGTGGTTTGCATTTGCCTATTCAGTGAATGCTGAGGGGCGGGTAACAGTAAAGTACAATGTGACGCTTGATTGAACCTGTGGATGGGATTAGCTTAATGTCTAATGTAGTAACAATAACAATGCGTGTGGTTACGATTGGTCTTCTAATGATTGATTGGCCTGGCGATCGGATAGGGGTATCTTAGACAAGCAATGCAAACCCGAGAGTGTCATTCCAGCACCACTAACGAACGAGAAAGGCAGTATATGAAGAAGCGGTGGTATACCGAGATGCCACCCAGTGTTGTAGAATTGATTCTGTTAGGTATTGCGCAGTTCTATCAATAAGTGACAAAACGCAAGATTAAGATAGTAGTGTTACCGAGTAGGAATATCTATGCAAGAGTCTCATGCCTTCATGCCTCGTATTCGCAGATCCGTTCCCCATTCACGACAGATGTCTTTCTCTTAGCCTATAGCAGCTGGAGCAAAAGGAAGCCAAGCACGCTCGCTGTGACTGCAGTCATCATGCGGCTGCCACCCTCCATCACCAAACCGCTAGCAGCGCCAGTGTCGTTGTTTGCGCTTCCGTTGACGGGGCCCTTGTCTCCGATACCGAGTGGCAAGCCTTGATAGCCGAACGTTAGATTCTGTGCAACACTGGTGTTGTAGCACTGTCCATTTGCAATGTCCAGATTCATCAGATCCTCGCTGTTGACGAAGAACATGTAACTCCTCTGGTTGAGACCTTCAAAGCCAGAGGTATCGTAAGGGAAGTTATCGGTGTCATCAGTTGCGGTTGTGTTACGTAGGAAGATGCACTGGACCTGGTCCGGGTAATCGTGGGCAAGTTGGGGGTAGTCCTTCATTACATCAGAGTTGGAGGTGTCTGCCATAAGGACGAACTTGCGCTGAGGGAATGCTTGAAAGACCTTATCAAGGAGGTACTTGCGCACGGATAGAGTTTCGTCGATGTTACTGAAGTTCAGTGGACGGGTATCGAAGCTACCGCCTGGGTAGTTGGTGTAGATGAACTGCATATAGGTACGGGTGATCTGCTCTGGAGTTGTGGTTAGGTAGTGGAAATGGATGCCATCGATGCTTTGGCTCCAGTTACGGTAGACAACAGGCATTTCCTCCCATGGCTCAAATGGTTCCGCGAAGGTACGGCGGATCAGGCCGTCCTCTGGCTGCCAGATGCGTGTGACACGAAGGATGTCGTCAATGTCAGAAATGACTGTGATGCCTTCGTTAGGGACAAGGTAAGCAGTGCCATTACCAAGAGTCGTGTTGCTGATAAAGGTGTTGAGACGCTGGACCTGGTTTGTCTCATTTCCACGCGCCAGGCCGTTGGAGTTGATAGGAACAAAGACGTCAAAGTCGCCTTCAGCTGTCGTTGGATCAGGAAGAGTCACGTCTTGTGTGCCACCGTTGGGCGTGACAGCGCCACCACCGCCTTGCTCTCCATCACCGCCCTGGCTCTCTGCTGGTTCGATGTGGATGGAGCTGACATTAACGTCTCCCTGCAAGAGCACGAAGATCTCTGCAGTCACGTTTCTTGCATTCTCTTGTTCGTTTTGTGGAAGATCCTCAACTTTCTCTCCGACAAAGAAGATGTTGGCCAGGTCGTTCAATTTCTCTTCAGTAGCATTGGGTTGCTTGTATACAAACCCACGGAACCTGATCTGCCACCCCTCGTCTGTGTAGTGTGCATATGGGTCCATGTTCAGCGCGTTCGTTGGCAGAGCTGCAACCTGGTCATCATCGATACCTAGGGAGCTCTGTACCGCTTCTGGTCCATCAGGGATACCAGTATACCAGGCTGGAATGCCTGATGCGACAAACGAAGGTACGTCGCTCCCGATTGCAGACAGAGCGGATCCAACGTCTGAAGCTAAAGCGCCGGTGATGTCGCTAAAGCCGCTTTCGATATCACTCTTGACATCGCGACGGCGAAGGGCTGCATCATGGAGAGTAGGTGGAGTGGTAACGGTTGGCTCGCGGTGTTCTATTGGGTTAGAGTTGACGAGAACAGCACAAAGTGCTGCTGGGAGGAGAAAGCTCCTCAGAGCTTGGTGATGCATGGCGATGCTTGTCTACCAATAGGTAGTTTATGTGCCCCTGTTTACGTTCAAGTCTTGATGTAGGTCCAGTGTAAGAGATACAAGGCGTGGAAACGAACGTGTGGCTGGCACTTCCAATTACAGGGACAGTGATGGGTCACCAAGGCGCGGTTGTTGTCAATTCGGTAGGAGGTAGCACCTATGCAGTATATCAAAGTGATCAAAACACAACCTGCATCAAAACCT
Organism: Polychaeton citri CBS 116435; assembly: GCA_010093785.1. Taxonomy (NCBI): domain Eukaryota; kingdom Fungi; phylum Ascomycota; class Dothideomycetes; order Capnodiales; family Capnodiaceae; genus Polychaeton; species Polychaeton citri. The sequence continues at coordinate 352,440 of MU003772.1, forward strand.
GGAAACGCGCTGCCCGGGCGACATGACGTCAATTCAGCCACTACGCCACGCGCGTTCCTGCGCTGACTTCTCGCGTGTTACGTGACATTCCGATCTTCTCGCATACAACCGATAGTCTAGATATTTCGAACAGCGTCGACCTTGTTCGGCTCGAATAGTTGTGTAACTAGCTCCGGAGCATGGATTCGATATGAGCGTCTCTCAAGAAAGACTTAGACTGCTCGAGATCAGATGTCTTCCGTACAACGCGTTAAAGTGTGCCATGGAACCCTCCCAAAACGGACACCGTCGCAGATCTTGCTTTAGTAGCAGAGAACGGCAATATCAAATTTTGTTACATAAGTGCCTAACTAGACTCCATGATCCGAAGTGTTCAAGACCGAGCGAGCAAATTGGAGTCACCGCAGTCCATCTCTATCTTTAATCCAGACCCCTTTCGTAATCATTTCCGAGCGACTTTCAATGTCTATATAAATGATTAGAACTACAGTGAAATCACCGAAGGCGACATTCCATTGTCAAGACGACCTTACAGCGACTACGAGAACTTCCATATAGGACAGTATAAATGTCTTCTTCAAAACTTCCCAACCCTATCCTCTACAATCCTGACAAACACGTCCATCTCATCCCCCAACTCGCCCGCATCCATGGCGACTGCATCACTACTGACGGCACATTGGCTACCTTCCTCCCTCCACTATCCACCTCCAAAATCATAGACTTCTGGACCAGCTACGCAGCGTCTTGCTCTAGTTCCACCGATACAACAACCGGTCGTCTTATCGTCCTTCAACTCTCATCGTCCAGTACACCCAGCGGGACGGACCAAAACGACGAGGTCCTGGGTTACGTCAGCCTCAGCATGCCCGAAACAGAGACTGGACCTTTCAGATCTGAAGTACTGAAGTTGCTGGTCTCTCCCACTGCCAGGAAGATGGGGGTCGCAAGGCGTGTGATGGGCGCTCTTGAGAGTGACGCGCGCAATCGCGGTAGAGAGTTGCTGGTAAGTATACCATAAGCTGTGCCCTATAAAGTGAAGAAATTAACGGAGATGATTTAGATGCTTGACACCACCATCGGCTCACCAGCTGAGCACGTTTACCCGAAGCTAGGCTACACACAAGTAGGCGTGATCCCGAAATATGGCATCCATCCTCTGACGGGCGAGCTGGTGGATGAGGTCTTTTTCTACAAAGACCTCAGAGAGACAGAAGTCTGCTGGAGGCCTGAGATCTGACTATCCTTGCATTCTACCAGACACCTCGTGTGAGCTCCACTATATTGCCAGACATCAACATGAGATATACATAGCCACCACTAGAGGATTTCTTGTAAAAGAGTCCAAAGATGTGTGATGATCATGAGCAGCGGTTGAATTCTAGGTAGATGCATTTGAGTAAGGTGCTTACCACCAGATAGAATCTATGTTACAAAATGTACTAGAAAGTTTCGCTCAGTCCTGATGGAAAGTTGGGAGACAGAGGCGCAAGTTATCACTACCTTGTCTGCAGCACTCTCCATTCTCCAAATAGACGAGTCCGTTTACACATCAGCCGGGCTGGCCACCTCGCCACTCTTGCCTGTTCCAGGCGCCTGATCAAACTTCGCTTTGCCTCCTCGCTCGACGGTGACGTACGACAGTTTTGTACGCGAAGGCCCTGGCTGCGGCTTACCCTCCACTAGCACACCGGCCTCTCCAGCAGGCTTCAGAGCTCCAGGCACAGCACCAGCAGGGCTATCCGCGATCTCGTTCACGTCTCGGTTTGTCAGTACATTACGGATGGAACTTCCTCTCGATTGGATGAGGATCTGGCAAGGCCCCTTGAAATGCAAGAATAGCTGCAATTTTGTCTCACATTAGCCAAGAACTCAATGCTTTGTTATGAGGCGATGAGCGTTAGGACTTACCCTATCACCCCAGATAGTCCTCCTTGCCCACGTTCTAATGGTAAAAGCAATGTCTCGTGCATATAGATACGTCCTCGTCTTTCTCATCTCCGTGAAGAACCTCGTGTCCGAGAGCCAAGTAGTTGGCGATGGGATCTGAAAGCGTAGGAGGTTCGCCTTAAAGCGGTAGGGCTGTGGCGCGTGCTGCATCATACTGTATGCGATGACGTTGGAAGGATGGACAACATATTCATCGCCAGTCTTCAGGCTGATTCGGTGGATCTGGCCTTTACCACTCAGAGCAAGTAGGCCACGACCGGTCAATTGGGTGTTACCCCAATGAGAAAGACTCTATGATAATCAGCTCTTGTCCGGCTTTACTTGACTGCTGTACAATCCACATCCAGCTTACCATCTTTGTGTTTGTTCTCGGCGACAGACTCAATGTATGCCCCGTCCAGGCGACGATTGCATTCCGCTGCGCCACCATCCAATCCAGCCTACCGTCCAGGTGGACCACCACCATGCTGGTAACGGCATTTTTGGTGGCTATCAGAGCAGTGTATGGTGTGGTGCTGCTGACCCGCTGATAAACAAAAGGTATCCCCAAGAACGCTCTCCTGAACGGTTTAAGCACCGAGAGCGTAGAGACAGCATTCTCAGGCTTCCCGTTAAATCCAACCAATGTTCCCTTGCGAGTGTAGAGGTTCTGTGACGCGCTTATGCTTGCGGAAAGGAGGGAGAATGTGTTGCCCAGCACCTCGAAGCGGGCATCTGCCTGCGGTGTTGATGACGAGGTAGAGTTGGAGCTAGTGGAAGCAATATCGAGGGTTTGAGGCGTGTCCGAGGTCGTCGAGGGAGTCGAACTTATGTGTACATACTTGCGATTGTATGTGTGCAGAGGACGTGGATGATAATGTTGAAGGATGCGTCGACGCGTCTGGTGTCGACATGCGGAGCAGACGTTGTCGAGCGCCTGGCGGCGCATGGCTGTCGTGTAAGCAAAGGATATTGCCTTGGGCTGTTGTCGACAATCAAGTGTTCCTGGTTAATTTCATCTCCCAATGCCAGCTTAAACTCGCACTAATTAAACCTCCGGAAATCTCCGCACACGATGGTCGGCTGGATGTAGCAAGATATCACAACAAACTAATTGTGTTTCACAATCACATAATCGTCATCACCTCCTGTGTTTTGTTCGATCATTTATCATAATATCGAGTAATCATGAACTGAATTCTAAATTGGAGAAAGACGTATCAGGACATGATGAGACCAAGATGCAATTGACCAATATCTAATTATTGATTCGTGGTATGGAATTTTGATATAAGCTGGAGGAAAAAAATCAAGCTAATCATTTTACATAGAAACTGTAAAGCTGTAAATTAACTTAGTAAATACTGGTAGAGAAGTATGTAACATAACTGTTGCTAGAGAGCCCATGTGTGGCTCTATCTACGAGTAATATGCGTATGGATATTGGAGCTGGCAGGAAAGAAATGTATGTCACCTGGAGGTATTTCACGGCGCGATTCTGCGCTCCTGTAACATGAGTTGAGCATGAAACCCTTGTCTACTAGAGCACGTTTCATTTCTATGCACTTGGACTTCGTGCATGTTTGATGTGCTGATGCTTGCCATTGCTTGGTGATCTCAGGTGTGTTCAAAGAGAGCATCTGAAATCATCGAGATCATCCTGATTCCTCATGCCTTGGCATCCAGCCAGGTGTCTACGCATTACCATTCTAGCCCTAACACTGACTTCTTACCACGATACCCTATTTTTTGTACTCAGCAGATAAAGTAAGCGGCTCCACTCTATCCTGACCTACAAGATCTGTAGCAGCAACAATAATGATGTTGATGATTATGGAACAGTGGTTTGAGTAACGAGATGCCGTACGAATACGAGCCGTTACGAAGGAAAGATATTCGCGTTCTCACTATTGATGCAGTAGAGGATGATGCATCTTCCGATTTTCCTATCTGCTGCAGAATTGAGCATGCCAATCTATCTCTTCCTTCTAGAGCACAGCCATTCAAAGGTCAAAACTACGTTTGGCCGGAGACCAAGTTTCGACGCGATGTTACAACTATCTTCAAAGACTATACAAATCGGGGTTCTTTGAGTAGCACCATCACAGCTTCGGCTGAGCTGACCAATACGAGTGCTAAATTGCAGATCAGCGAAGACAGCAAACCTTGGCGATACGAATGGGGTGATTTTGTGGCGCTCTCGTATTATTGGGGTCCTCCCTCACCAGTACAGCATATAATTCTAAATAATCGCCCATTTCCCGTTGGCCCAAACCTGTTCCAGGCTCTCAGGCATCTCCGTTCACATCAAAGGATCCGTCAGGGATTCAAGATCTGGATCGATGCCATTTGTATAAATCAGGCCGACATTGCAGAGCGAAGTGCTCAAGTCGGACGCATGCGAGAGATCTATGCCGCGGCCTGGCAGGTAGTCATATGGCTTGGACCAGAAACCGATGACAGCGAGCTGGCCGTTACCGCAGCTAGCGCAATCGCAACCCAGAACAGGAGTCCAAGTCCCTATGGCTTCTTCTATCGCAAGACCGCCCTGATCGATTGTCGGCCGTTATTCATAAAGTGGAGTGGTTACAAGAGCCCACTGAAGAAATCTGTCTATAAAGCATTGTTCTTGTATCTTTCTCGGCCTTACTGGCAGCGAATGTGGATCTTGCAGGAAGTGGCTATGACCCGACAGGATGCTCCGGTTGTTTGTGGTAGGAGCTGCCTGCCTTGGCGGGACATTCATGACGCCGCGACTTTCATTAGCAATGATGAACAAAGATTCGGTCGGGAGGTTGCGCGAAGTACCCGGCCGCGAATCTTGGGTACTTGGACTTTTGAAGCTGCTAGAGACAGAGTTGTTCAGGAGCGGCGCTGGGCATCAGGGAGAATGTGGGACCTTCTTATAGACATGACCAATCTCCAGAAAGGCCAGAACGCATTGGCAGATTCAGAACAAGGTCCAAAACACCCTTTTGATGTACTCAGGCCACTGATACTAGCTCGAGACGCGGAGGTAACCGAAGAGAAGGACAGGGTATACGGCATTCTGGGCATCAAATCAATCGCGGACAGGGTTGACATCACGCCTGATTATACACTATCGTTGACGGACATCTATCAGGACTTCACGGCACAGCTTATTTCACAAGGTGATCTCAATATTCTTCGATTCGTATCGAGGGGCGGTGGTCAGATTAAAGCACAATGGAATCTAGATAATGTTCCTGCTGCTTTGAAGCGCCCAAAGCTTGCGCCGATACTTGGCCCTACATTGAACTCTTTAACCAACTCGTACAAGAAAGACTGGGTTGGGGTAGTTTGTTCTCATGAGCTTCCTACATGGGTAATCTGTTGGACTTGCAGGCCTGCACCTACAGCCCAGCTGAGAGGGTTTTATCAGGCAGGAGGGAAGAGGGCAATGGTACCACCCGTTTTCTCCCCAACTGACCACACCGTTGTTGTCAAAGCTGTAATGTTTGATGTTATCAGCAACCTAAGCTCCTTCCATCCCGCCGAGATAGACGACACTTATCCACAAAACACTTCTGACCCTTCGGCTAACGCTTATGAGAGCCTAGAAGCTACTAGAGACGCTCTGTGGCGCTCTCTCTTGGGTGATACTACATCAGAAGGTGGTGAGTATGCTCCAGGAGAAGGGTCTTGGCTTCTGGATCCAAGATTATGGCGCGGTGGCGTAGCGGGCGTGTACACTAATGGCTTTGGTCTACACGAATTCATGTCTCGAAACAAGAAGCTATCTCTAGGTGGTCAAACTCTAGAGCAGCTCATATTTGGTGTGGGTGGACACCAGTGGCGAGAGAGGACGCGCACCCACGAACGAGTCTATGATACCACTGAGAAGCAGCATGAGGTTTTGTCTTGGGCTATGAATGCCACGGCTTGGAGGCGTTTGATTTGCACCGCTAACGGCAGGATTGGTCTTGCGCCTGCAGCTGCTAGGGCAGAAGATAAGCTTGCCGTTTTCCCTGGGTGTAGTACTCCAATGGTCTTGAGGAGATCGGCGAATAGTTGGGAGGTCGTAGGGGAATGTTACATACATGGTGTCATGGATGGCATTGTTCTGGACGCTGCTAATGAAGTAGAAGATTTCACACTTTGCTAGCAACAGTGATGTTGAAGTGAATTAGTAGCTAATCTAGCAGTTGCCTGTTTTTCGGTATGGCCAAGCACTTGCTATGTTCATGTGTCGCGCACAAATAACGATGTATATATGATTACATCTTACTTCAAAAAGTCTGTGGAGTACCACCCTGCCTATGACTGAAAGATATGATACAGCAATAAGTTCTGTTCTTGATCTATTTTAAACATCACAGAGACAACTAGCAGCTTCGCTTGTGTCTTCTTAGAAACGGTTTGTGGCTTTACGTTCCTGGCTTATATTCAATGAACAGTCGCGACTTTCTCGTTTTAGAAGGTATTTAGTTACTCCAAAGTTAAACTACACTGCTTACTAAAAGTATGCCTCTACAACTACCATGCGGACCGAACCGTGCCGCCGCTTTGCGATTGATCATTGCGAGGCAGTCTGACGCGATGCCAATTCACCACTCTTAAAGCGGACTTTGGTTAGTTGTAAGTCTCCGTTAGACTGAATCGCTTCTGTATCCAGAAGCGCCTTGTGATCCATCCTTAAGCCACTTGAAGTTCATCGGACCTGCTCCGGGCATGATTTGAAACAACACATCGGGATCAGTCGTTGGTGGGGGAGGTGAAGAAGAACAACCACGACAATGTTAGCAACCAGACTCTGTCTACGCGTAGCCCCATCAGCTACCACGCGGCTTGTTCTTTCGAGTACATGCGCCGCTGGACTCCAGCTTCACAGACAATATGTCTGGAATGGACATCGCGTGTTCGCAAGCACGCCGCGGCACAGAAAGGACGACGCTCGAGTACGGACAATCCAGCGGGAAACTGTAGAGCAGAAGCAACCTGCAGAAGAGAGCGTCAAGCCAGAGACCATACAGACCGAGAAGAAGGTCGAACCCATCACTGCTCCTGCGAAAAATGATTCCTTGTTGGCTGAAAAGACGGTCACAAACCAGGAACAGAGGAAGGCAGACTGGGCGATCATCAAGGACATGGTTCAATATCTATGGCCGAAGAACGACTTCAACACGAAGTTCAGAGTTGGCTTGAGTGTCGGATTACTTGTTGGAGCAAAGGTTCGCGTGCCTTTTCCTGGCATTGATATTGTTGAGTCCGTTTCGTTGATGGTGTCTTCAATAGGTCCTCAATGTCCAAGTCCCATTCTACTTCAAGACTGTGGTCGATTCCATGAATTTCGATTTTGTTGCTGCCGGTGGTACGGCCATGACTGTGGCTGGAGCAGCCATCTTTGCTTGTAGGCCTTCCCTGTATAGTCATAACCAGTACTGACGATCATGTTTTCGAACGTAACATAACTGGCTAACGCAACGATCCTCTAGATGGCGCAACCAGGATAGGCGCAACACTTTCCCAAGAACTACGTAACGCAGTATTTGCCAGTGTAGCTCAAAAGGCAATCCGTCGTGTCGCCGCTAACGTCTTCGATCATCTGCTGAAGCTTGACCTCAACTTCCATCTATCTCGCCAGACGGGCGGCCTTACTCGCGCCATCGATCGTGGTACGAAGGGGATATCCTTCCTGCTGACCTCGATGGTGCTCCACATCATCCCGACTGCTCTTGAAATATCTCTTGTCTGCGGTGTTTTGAGCTGGCAGTTCGGGCCTAAGTTCGCAGCCGTGACTCTTGCTACTATGGCCGCGTACAGTTTCTTCACGGTCACAACAACAGCCTGGCGGACTAAATTCCGTAAGCAAGCCAATGCCGCGGATAACAAGGGTGCTACAGTGGCAGTCGACAGCTTGATCAACTACGAGGCAGTGAAATACTTCAATAACGAAAAGTACGAAGTGGGACGTTATGATGCCGCGCTGAAGAACTATGAGGCCGCCAGCATTAAAGTGGCCACCTCCCTTGCTTACCTTAACAGTGGTCAGAACCTCATCTTCTCCTCGGCGCTAACGGCTATGATGTTCATGGCGGCACAAGGTGTAGCTGCAGGTAGCTTGACAGTCGGCGATCTGGTCCTGGTCAATCAGCTCGTTTTCCAGCTGTCTGTGCCTCTCAACTTTCTTGGATCAGTCTACCGTGAATTACGCCAGAGTCTGCTAGATATGGAGACACTGTTCAACCTCCAGAAAGTTAATCTCGCAATCAAAGACAAGCCCAATGCTCCTCCTCTAACACTTACGAAAACCGGCGCAGGTGGCGAGATAAAGTTTGAGAACGTCTCCTTCGGCTATCGCCCGGACCGTCCCATTCTACGCAATCTCAACCTCACTATTCCAGCTGGCAAGAAAGTGGCCATAGTCGGACCTTCAGGTTGCGGTAAGTCTACAGTCCTGCGTCTGCTCTTCCGCTTCTATGACGTGGAATCAGGTAGGATTACTATCGACGGCCAGGACATCAGAGACGTCTCTCTTGAGTCGCTTCGAAAAGCCATTGGTGTAGTCCCGCAGGACACGCCTCTCTTCAATGACACCATCCTACACAATATTCGCTACGGCAGAATGGACGCCAGTGACGCCGAGGTCCGTGCTGCGGCTACCCGGGCGCGTGTCGACACTGTCATCGCATCCTTGCCGGATGGGTATAACACCATGGTTGGCGAGCGCGGCATGATGATATCGGGCGGCGAGAAACAGCGTCTAGCCGTCTCTCGACTCATTCTTAAAGATCCACCGTTACTCTTCTTTGACGAGGCGACTAGTGCACTGGACACTCACACCGAACAGACTTTACTGGTGAATATTAATGGTATCTTAAGAGAAAAGCGCAGGACGAGTGTCTTTGTTGCACATAGGCTGAGGACCATTCATGATAGTGATATGATCATCGTGCTCAAGGATGGGCAGGTGGCGGAACAAGGTAGCCACGAAAGACTAATCGACAGTGGCGGTATCTATGGTGAGCTGTGGTCCGCGCAGGAGATGCTGTTCACTGAAAATGGCAGCGAGGAGCAGGATGAAGGCGAAACCGACAAGGAAGGTGAGAAGGCGGAGAAAAAGCAGTAGACTTGGGTACATCTTGCTCAGGATGATACATGCTCGTGTGGACACCTTAACCTCCTTTCATCCATCTGTATCCGGTACGTCGAAACCTCTAGCTTACCCGCGGTAAATTGAAACACTGTTCTCAAAGCAGTAGATTCAAAGGTATGGGCTATTATCAATGTAGTGAGCTGAATTTTTTCCTGCATTGCATTGATGTGAAACATGTGGAATCAGGTGAGGCAGGTTGTCTGTCACCTCTGAGGGATATGGAAAAGTCACTCTACATCGTTGAGAGGTGATGCAAAGCTATTCACACATTGATGAAGGGGCATCTCGATAAATTGTGACCCAACTATGCAATGCAAATGTCGTCTTTCGCTTGCCAATCTATACTGATACATGTACAGAGTTCATCGCTTCCAACTTCATCTCCATCCCTGGTCACCCTCCACCGCTTCTCGCAGCGTCAGATATCTATTTCTGCTGCGAGGACAGCTTGGCGGCCTCCTCCTTATCCTTAGCCAGGGCAGCTTCGCTGTCCTGGATCTTCTTCTTCAGTGCATCTAGCTTCTCACGCTCGGCCTTCTTCACGTAGAAGTCCTCGTTCGCCTGCTCGCGCTTGGTGAAGGCATCGCCTGATGCAGCACCTCCAGACCTAGCGCTGCCAGTGTCGCCCTCTGCCATCCTCCGTGTAGTGATGGAGAAAGCGCGGGTGGAGGTGGTAGAGGTTGCGCGTGGCAGGGCACGGGACAGGGTTGTGAGGCGATACATTTTCCTTCAGTAAAGATCAGCTCAGGAGGTTGGAAACAGAAAGGCAGGTCGAATCTTACTGTGGTGATGTAGAGTTGATGGCTCAAGTGATGAGATATGGTGTTGTTCTAATCGGGTTCGTGGGCAAGTTGTTTGGTACCTGATTAAGCGAAGCTTGAGGTGTGAGGTGCAGCTCTCGCTCAAAGACGACGTCAGGTCCGGCGCACTGACCATAAGTCGCATTGCTTCCTAAGTAATTATAAGCGAAAGCTTAATGCCTGACTTCCTGCCTTACGATGGAGCCGCACGGCCGAAACCTCGATCGGATTCTATCCTGAGGCATCCACATACCATCCTCAGGCTTGAAGGCATCCATCGGCTGGTGCAGGGTTCCACGGTACTTGACGTCTCAACACGGGCGAGATGGGAATGTTGAAACACGCGCTACACCATGTTGCACGTCTCGATGATTCACGCGAATCTACGAAACGATTTTGAAACACGATGATTTTACCTGCAAGTGTAGCGGAGAAGAAGAAATTTCAAATTTTTATACTCAAGCTGCGTTCCGGTGCTGCCAAATGCTGGACCTACATCATACCCTCCGGATCTGTACTGATAGACAACTTAAGACGCTTGGAGGGGTAAAAGTAGTGGGGCCAAGCCAGCATTGAGTGTGCTCTACGCTTCAGAAATATCACTCCGGCCCTGTACGTAGACGTTGAACTGACCTGTACCCCGTGCATGATACTCACTCCTCTGGCATCTCCTCGTTGCACATTTCCCTATCCATACGTTATATCAGAGGTGGAAGATATCCTGGTATGTCTGCGTCTGCTGCTGATGGCTGTCCCGCTTCATTTCTGTTCCTGCATCATCCGCCTTACCGCATATTTGATTGACATGTTCAACTGATACGGCTGTCTGTAGATACATACAGTCGTAAACTCTTGGTAGTTTGCCTCTATCGAACCTCAAACATTACCCAGACTAAAGAGCAAAAATGGTCGGCCTGGGCCCTCGTCGTCAGCCCTCCCGTAAGGGGAGCATGGCTGACATGCCCACCAACCTCGTCGATGAGATCAAGCATCTCGAGGAGATTTTCACCGTTGACACCAACAAGCTCAAGACCATTAGTGACCACTTCATCAGCGAGCTCGACAAAGGTCTCAGCAAGGAGGGTGGCTCCATCCCCATGAACCCAACTTGGTGCATGGATTTCCCTACCGGTTACGAGACCGGCACCTTTCTCGCCCTCGACATGGGAGGCACCAACCTGAGGGTCTGCGAGATCAACCTCCCAGAAGAGAAGGGCGAGTTCGATATCATCCAGAGCAAGTACCGCATGCCTGAGGAGTTGAAGACGGGCACCGCAGATGAGCTGTGGGGATACATTGCCGACTGCCTTCAGCAGTTCATCGAGTACCACCACGAGGGCGAGAAGTTGGACAAGCTTCCCCTGGGTTTCACATTCTCCTACCCAGCATCTCAGGAGTACATCGACCACGGTGTGCTGCAGCGATGGACAAAGGGCTTTGACATTGACGGTGTCGAGGGCAAGGATGTCGTTCCACCTTTCGAAGCTGCGCTAGAAGAGCGTGGAGTACCTATCAAGTTGACCGCCCTTATCAATGACACCACTGGCACCCTGATCGCTTCTTCTTACACTGACACCGAGATGAAGATTGGCTGTATCTTCGGTACCGGCTGCAATGCCGCCTACATGGAAACCATGGGCAATGTTGGCAAGCTGGCAGACATGAACCTTGACCCCAACCTTGAAATTGCCATCAACTGCGAGTGGGGTGCATTTGACAATGAGCACAAGATCCTCCCACGTACTCAATACGATATTCTTATTGACAAGGATTCTCCTCGTCCTGGTCAGCAGGCCTTTGAGAAGATGATTGCCGGCCTGTATCTCGGTGAACTCTTCAGACTCGTCCTTGTCGATCTGCACGAGAAGGACAAAGTCTTCACAGGCCAAGATATCTCTGCGCTGAAGAAGCCATACTCGCTTGATGCTTCCTTCCTGTCTGATGTCGAGAACGACCCCTTCGAGAACCTGCAGGAGACCCACGACAACTTTGTCGAGAAGCTGAAGATCAAGCCATCCAGGCCAGAGCTCGAACTAATCAGGAGACTGGCTGAGTTGATCGGCACGCGTTCTGCCCGTCTCTCTGCCTGCGGTGTCGCTGCCATCTGCAAGAAGAAGGGTTATAAGACCGCTCACGTCGGTGCTGACGGCAGTGTATTCAACAAGTACCCCCACTTCAAGGTAGGCATGGATTTCTTTCTCACGCGATATCCATTACAACACTAAAGCAGTACCGCTGACATTTACTCTTCCCTACTAGACCCGTGGCGCACAAGCCCTCAAGGAGATCCTCGATTGGACGGTAGGTCGCGACGGCAAGCCTCTGGGTAAGGGCAACGATCCAGTAGAGATCTTGCCCGCTGAAGATGGTTCCGGTGTCGGTGCCGCACTGATCGCCGCCCTGACTCTCAAGCGTGCCCAGGAGGGCAGAATCATGGGTATCAGGGATGCCGATTCCTTGCTCAAGGCCGCTAAGAAATGATTGTCGTGAATGATGAAAATGACGAGGACAGGTGGAAGGCTCTTACATAGATGCGTGAATCGATACGAAAATCTTCATGTCGTCTGCTACCTGAGAGGGAAACCGATGACAATGCAGCCCTTCCCGCTTTCCGAACTTGTGTGCGACTAGTCTAGGTTGTGTCTGACGCCCACGCTGTGCAACATTCAAACTGTAAAATCTATCCATTCAAGGGTGGTATTTGCAATCGACTCAGTGTTTTCACATGCAGTACTTCATCACCAATCTATCATATATACAGTCACTTGGAAGCTCTTCACAGGACACTAGAGCCACACGCCACCGGCCTGCAGAACTGCATTTCAGCGCTGGCGTTCATACGTAGATCACCATCGTAGCTGCAAAGAAACAGCGGAGCGTGCATTTCAGAAGCTGGAACCGAAAATGCATGTACGCCAGCCATAACAATAGGTCTCGCACGCCGAGAAAGACAGGTGACATGCGAGGTCATCAAGCGAAACCTGTGAAGACATAAAGTTCGATACCTTTGTAGTTACGCACTTACTTAGTTGAGCTACAGAGGACATTAAGCGTTAAGTATATGTGCTACTCTCGATCCCATTCAACGCTATTCTTCGTCGAAACGTGAAAAGGGCAAGCAGGCAGGTGTTCCAGTGGATTCAGCCGACACTCCCATATTCGCCTGAGTACTTGCGGAGCAGAAAAGCATGTAACGCCGTGTTCTGAAGTGCGACTGGAACTGTTAGTTGTAATCAATGCCGCTGCCAATTAGATGATCTCCCAGCTGCAATGGTTCGAGTCTACAGCCTGCAGTGGGCTTTTGGATGAACACTGCAACTGCTGTGATGCTGGAAAAGTGAGACGAAGGTATTACTAGTCCTAGTACAACCATAGATATATGTCGATCGACTCAAGCTCAGAACATAGAGCTAGGGTCGCATGTTGAAAGCCGATGTCTAGAACCCATCAGTCATCAGATACTATATGCGATGATTGGTTCCGGCGACATACATGAGGCGAAGATGCCCTTTCAACAGAACCGGGTGGGACAATGACACATGTGAGAGACATGTCACTAGCAAGACCATCATTCTCTCCATCTCTAGATACAAAAAGAGTCTAGGAACAAGGATAATGACGATCTCCAACAAAAACTTCAAAGCAAGCGTAACGCCCGTTAAAGTAGCAGTATCAGTACGCCCCAGTAAAGTGTGCGTCTTCCTGATGATCGCCATGCTTGTCATAAGATCGGCGTGAGGCAAGGAAAATAGTCAAGGGATGTCGAGAAAAGACAAGCTTGGAAGGAAAAGAAGATGTCGACGAAGATATCATCCCTTTTGATTGAAGCAAATGTATCCGTAAGCATTTCCATTTCAAACATCCCCTTATATTTACTCTTCCTCTTCGCCGGCAAGAGCGTTCCTCTTTGCCAGCACACGCTCCTGTCTCCTCTCGCGGGCAGCCTTGGTCTTCGCACGCTTGAGGTCCATCTCTTGCTTGAGCTTCTCCTCACGCTGCTTCTCAGCCTTGGCCTTGTGGATCTGTGACATTACAAGTCAGTATTCTGTCAACATTTGTGGTGATATCATGACTAGGTCATGTGACAGTCACGTAAGGTAAAAGACGTACGTGCTCAACAAGCGCACGCTTGTGCTTGAAAGTGTTACCCTTGCTCAGGTGGTAGAGCTCGTGGTAAAGGTGCTTGTCGATCTTGCCAGCAGCACGGTACTTGACCAACAAACGGCGAAGGACACGAAGACGGCGCATCCACATGACCTGACTGTTGTGTGTAAAATTTTAAATTAGTCAAGTGTTCATTCTCCGATCTCCCTTCTCGCGTAGTAACACCCAGTGCCATGATCCATCCCATCCACCGCCAGGTTGATCTCCTAGGCAAGACTTACGTCGGCATTCTAGCATCGGCAGTACCCTTCCTCTTACCGAAACCTCTGTGACGGCCGATTCTCCTCGCGGCAGTCAGCTCCCGGGCGCGGGAACGGCTGTGCATGGTGACGGGCTTGCGAATAATGAGGCCATCGGAGATGAGCTTGCGAATAGTCTGGCGAGAGTTGGCGTTGCTGATCTCGTTCTGCTCGTTTGGGTCCAACCAGATCTTGCGCTGGCCGCAGTCGGCGACGGATGCCGCCAGGCGCTTCTGAGTACGGAGGTTGACCCTGTGAATGAAACTACCTGTTAGCCTGCTGTTCTAAGAAGTACTTTCGTGTTGTAGATGTGGTGGTTTGGATGTAGTGAAAGCCTTGATAGGTCCTTCTCTGGAACTGGTGACATCCGCCAATTCTGGAATTGGAAGCGTGCGGAGGAGGGCGACAGCAACTTCTGCTGTGATCGTAGGGCATTATGATTCGGTACATACATCTTGACTGCGTTGATTGATAGGTGTCGATGGTGTGCGCGACGGCAATGCTGTTTCGACTCGATAACGACGTTCAGATTCGACAAAGAGGGGACGCAGCGTGCGCTGCTGCCAAGATCCCGGCTTGAGCCGCACAAATCCACTAGATTTTTGTGAAATACGACTGTTAAGCTTGGAGCCTAAGGCACGAACAAATTCTCTATGCTGGCTTGGGCAATACTCCCTGAAATGGTCTACTAACAGTATGCCAGCATAAGTATGCTGGTGACATGCTGAGGATTTACGAGACATCATGAGTCATGACTATTGATACTATGCATCAACTTCGTCATCATTTTTCTGAGGCATCTCAGTGTCTATTGCCTAGATTTGTCATGACATCTAATCGCCTCCGGTGCCTCCCTCCCCAAGATCTACACCACCTACACTCCAGACTTCCCTTTCATCTTCTTTCTCATCATTGCTGAGGCCTAACCCTCCGGCACCTCCCTCAGCTTCCTTCCTCTCTCTGGCTTGTCCGCTCAGACGTAGGGCAATTCGCTTGAAATACTCTTGCATGCTTCGCTTTGGTCCTGGTTGCAGCTCGGCTCCAAGACCGGCCATGTACTTGTCAAACACATCGCTCTCCTCCTCTACCACAGAAAAGATAGCGAGGAAGGCTGCTTCTGCCGACAGCTTGACTGGAATGACAATGTCTCTGACACTAGCAAAGATTGGTGGTGTTAGCACTGGTAGCTGAGGCCTTACAAGGTGGTTGTTCTCGCGGGCTAGAGTCCTGATGACCACAAGCGCAAGACGGCGGGTGTCGACTGGGCTGCCTGGAGGGATGACGCCCGCAAGAGCCTCAAAGATCGGTGTGGTTGACTCGTAAGTCTTTGCGCTTGATTCTGTTAACAGCCATTTACCCGCGGCGAGTACAGCATTGTCCGAGATAAACGGGTCCTTAGCATTGCTGACCCCTTGTATGATGACCTGTACTGCGATGTCTCCAAGTGTACCGGTGAGAGACTCTGGTGACTCCACAAGGACTGCATTGAGCGCCAATATTGATGAATGCGTAAGATGAGACGTAAGAACTCGGCTCCTGTAGACTTGATTAGTAGATATTTCGGTGTAATAGGATCATCTTTACATACTTGATGAGCGAAGTTGCCGCTTCCGGTGGAAGCACCTTAATAAGAGCGCCCAGCAACTTTGCGAACGTGACAGTCGCGGCAGCATCGTGTTCAGTGGGGTCAGAATCGATCAAACCAAGTATCGAGTTCCGTGATACATCGCTCATATTCGAGCCGGCTTTGCTAACAACCTCGTAAAGTGCTTTCAACATGGCGTTCCTCACTCCTGCATCCGTTGTCTTGGAACCAGTGACCAGCTCCGCAATCAAAGGGTCGATACGAGGCGTCATAGTGATTAGAGTGCCAAGCGCTTTCGCAGCACGCGAACGAAGCACTTCACTGGATGGGTCAGCAAGCGACTTTGCAAAAGTACGCTGCAACTGTGGTAAAAAAGGCTTTAAAAATGTTGGAATCTTGCTAAGCAAATTGTTCAACGTGAGCAGAATAGCAGCTTTGAGGTCAGTTGACCGTTCTGACACCACACGAATAAGCGGACCGGTGATTTGCGTGACGAACGGTCGCAACGCTTCAGGGCTAGTCCGGTCAATGAGGTCTGATATAGCCAGGGCGGCTTGAGTGCGTTGTTCCGCAGAACCGTTCATGAGCCCTTGTAAGAAGATCGGAAGAATAGCATTGATGCCCTTCGGTAACGAGAAACCCGGAAGAGGATGCCCTGCCACTCCAACTTGATTAAGGGTCTGTCTCGTGGAAGTGATAAGTGATTCCATCTCCTCCTTACGCATGCGCTGAGTGAGAGCACTGAGGGCGTTCCAAGCAGCTTGAACCACCTGCTTATCACTATCATCGAAGGCGATGAGGAGGGCACGAATGAGATCAGGGTAGTATCGCGCGAAGTCCAATTCGGATTTTTGGAAGAATGTGGCAAAGTGCAAATCAGCAGTAGCTCTCTTTCTATGATCATCGTTCTTCACAAGCGCAAGCATTGCGCTCATCATCGTGTTGAGCCCATCAAACTCATCGACAGAGAGTAGTATGGTGTCGAAAGAATCATCAAGGTCCTGTTGCAAGGATGCGTCCTTGCAAACAATAATGTTGTCCATGAGCGCGTTGAGAATATTTGGTATTCTTCTTGTCATGGCAGAACTTGCCACCTCAGCTAAAGAGGCCAAAGCTTTGGCATTGAATGCGGATATGGGTGAGGTAAGCAAAGTAGGTAAGAGATTTGGCAGAATTATGTTCGATCTCGTAGCTTCCGTCAGTAAAGTTAGAAGTGCGGCTAAGGCATTGTCTGCTTCTTCTTCAGAACGGAGCAGATTGAGCAGGTGTGGCAAGACATGGTCCACAGCACGCTTGCCGATGATCTTCTGCAATGAGTCGAACGCCTCTGCGGCTGCTTCTCGTACTTCGCTATCTGAATCTGTGATCGCAGTACGAATGACAGAAATGAGAGTAATCTCATGTTCTTCGACAGAGTCAGGAGATGCAGCTGTGATCAGTTCTCTGACCGCGATAGCAATGCCCTGGCGAGAGTCTGAATCGGTAGATGAATCCAAACCCTGCTCAAGCGTAGGCAACAGGGTCGCAAGCACACCCTCACCAGCCTTCCTGATGAGCTCACCAAGCGCATTGCTCGCGATGACCTTCTGTTCCATACTTGGGCTAGCAAGTCTTCGCACAAGCAGTTGAGTAAGCGTTGGTATTAGTTCACGCAACGTGCGTGGAGTGGAAACAAGTGCCTTCCATACGTTGATCGCGGCTGTACGGACAAGGCCAGAAGTATCACATCGGCAGATGTACAATGCTGCAAGAACTTTGTTCCGCCTGTCTTCTCCAAGAACCTCGAGGAGAGACTGGCCGGCTTCATTAGCCAGTTCTTCAGAGTCTTCAGCCTCGGCCTTGCCGCTGATACCTGTTAGATTGAAGAGCAGATCACCGACAAGCTCAACCGAGCTCAGTCGAATACGGTGGCTGTCATCAGCAAGACCACGTTCAAGCTCTGGTAGAAGCAAGTCAATAGACTTGCTTGCAAAATTCTTAACAAGCAGACGACCTGCACGCAGTGCTGTCTCTCGAATGGATTCGACATCATCAGCTAAGCCCGAGAGAATAGGTGGAATGATTTTCGCAAGGTAATTAGCAAAGCTATTGCCGAAACAGGCAGGCAAAAAGATGAATAAAGACATAAAGCCTTCGCGAACAGAAGCTTTAGAGCTTTGCACGTTTTGCAAGATTGTTGGGAGTGTTTCCTCGAGACGACCAGTGCCTAACCCTGCAAGTACTTCACTAAGAGCTTGTGCGGAGCCAAGACGATCACCAGCACCAGTATCAGACTTCAATGTCGACATGAGGCTAGGTATGAGGTCGGGTAGCGCATCCTCGCCTAACTTTTCAATCGTAGAGCCCAAAGCTTTCGATGCAGTAGCACGAGTATTTGGCACAGGATCAACAATTGCTGCTCTGAGACCAGCGACGAGGATCGGTAAATGGGCGATGAGATCCTTACGCTCGGTCAGATGGGCAAGGCTCCCAATGATTTGAGAAGACTTCCGCTTAGTGGCAGAACGATCCGCAAGCCCTCGCTCAAGGATACGCACGACAAGAGCTAGAGATGGTGCATCAAGGTAATGAATGAAGTTCACCTTGATTAGAGCGTCAAGAGCGTCATCAGTATATTTGGTAGGATCACTGAGGGCTTTCAGAAGGATGTTGACTTGGCTCTTGACTTCAGGATTGCTGATAACCTCGCCGAATCGCTGTAAGCTGCGGTTTGCAGATGCTCTGACTTCCTTGTGGCTATCATTGAGTACTTCTGTCAGAGGTGGGATGATCTCTGGCAGACTGACTGCCAACTGCTGAGGATCAAGGTAGGCCATAGCACCAAGTGAGTCGCACGCACCCTTTTTGCTACGCCATTGCGTTTCATCTAGACCTTCCAGTAGAGTGGGCAGGACTTGTTTCACTCCAAACGAGCTCAGGGTTGCAAAGCAAGTCTTCGCTGCGTCAAGACACGCCTCACGGACGTCCGCACTAGCATCACCGAACCCAGAAAGCAGTTGGGGCACGATCTGGATGGTGTAGGGTTCAAACACCTGCCCAAGAAGCAATGACAGAAGCTCATACGCTAGGAACGCGCCCTGGCGCTCGTTTGGGTCTTTCTTGTTCTCTGCGGCGCTGCGCAATGTTGACACAAGACGTGAATCGCGCATTATTGAAATTCCCTTTCCTTTGACGACACCTGCTATGCCATAAGCTGCGCCACGACGAGCAGCATACTTTTTGGCGTGTAGAGTTTCGTTGACCATCTGCTGTAGGTAATCGGTGGCCTTGTTGCTTGAAGCACGCACCAGTGGTGGGAGACACTGAGCCACGGCGTACTGAACCGATTCGGAGGGTGTACTGAGGGTTGATAACAGCCTTTGGACAACCTTTGGCACACGTCCATCGCCGTCAGGCAGATGCCTTGCGAGGGCGCCATACAAAATGACCACTGCCTCATTCACAAGGTCCTGGGCCTGCGAGTTGCTTGACAAACCAAGGGTATCCTCGCAAAGCTTCATGAGCGGCTCCACTTGTGCCTTGCCTTTACTTGACACAACTGCAACAGCTGCCTCAACCATACCATCACGTACAGTTAGGTTCTTGTCACCGAGAGGTCCTGACTCGATCAGGAAGTGGAGGAAGTCTACAAGATGGTCGTCTGGGAAGACTTTCGCAAGTTCTTTAAAACAAAGTGAAGTGCCATGTCTAGCTTCCCAAGGATCAGACAAGTCTTTCTTAATTGGCATTCCATAGCGATCCAACTCAGGCTTTCTAGGTTTTGCGCGTTCAACGTAGGTTTCTTGTAAGTTTTGCAGAATTGTCTCGAATGTGGCTGGGTGCGTTTCAATTGCTGCAGCAACCGAACGTGCTGCTGCCCTTCGTAGTTGAGCATCGCCAGATTCTAGGAAGGGAAGGCACTCTGCAGCAGCACCTTCGATCATTTTGAGCTCGTTCTCTTCCCAGATTTCGTGTGCAATGCTTCTGTGCTCTTCATTGTCGTCGTGGCAGGCAATCCAGATCCTCACATAAAATTCACGGTCGCCTAACTCAAGCTCTGCACTTATCGCTTGCAACACAGCACCTCTGACTGATGTATCGGCAACAATAGCGCCCGCTACGACGGTGTCCGTTTCCTGCTCAATCATGTTCGGTGCTAAAGCGCGACACATATCAGTAAAGCAATCCTTCATGATCCTGAAATGTTGAGTGTAATGCTGCATAGATGTTATGAGAGTTTGAAGTATGGTGCCTCTGGGTAGTCTCGGATCGCTACAGGTGTCAGTGTGGAAGGATAGAAACTCGATTGCTAACACAATCTGTTCGTCAGCATCTTCGGCCTCCTTTCGATCTATGCCTCCGTTTTCTAGTACAAGGAACACTAGAGACGCGATATAGCTGACTGTCACTGTATCGAAGGGACGCTGCTCGCCCAAGAAACGAAGGCGATATAAAACCCGAGTCACAAGGTCGCCCAGCGGCTCTGCAAGTACATTTTCTGGAAGTATAGTCACGCCAGTCGAACGTAGAGTCGCAACGCCAACGAAGGGTCGCATTGGTCCCAGACGGCCAGAGGTACGACCAGCACATTCCAAGTATCCTAAAGCAGCGGTGTTGCCTAAAATCAATCCGGCGCCTGCTTGAATGACTTCAAAGAGCAGTTTAACAGAAGGGCCAAACCATGCTTCGGCTTCTGTCGGAGGGCCTACAGCAAGAGCTTGAACCATGCCGATACCACGGCGGAGTCTAGCGTCAATCTCACCGACTTGCTGTCGAATTGCAGACTCTTTGGAAAGCTGAGCATCCACCTTTGCCTTCTCATCGGCTGTAAGCTTCTTGACTTGTCCTTTCTTTTGCGCCAATTGAGCTCTCAACTCTTCTTCCCACTTAAGTGTGTCATAGTCCTTTGAATTTTTGCTGATTTGCTGCGTTGGAGCTTGTTTGGACAGCACGTCGACAAATGCCGTGCCTTCAGGTGTTCGATATATTGCAGCCTCAGTAGGGCCGGTTTCAGCAAGTTGCGCCGGATCAAGATCTCGACTAATCTGATCTACAATCATTGGAGTCATAACGTCTGGAGCAATGAATGCCAACTCAGCTGCTGCCGCATATGCTGCGTCCTGGAATGCAGGTAGTGCTCTAAGTCCAGGCGTTTCCGTGACCGTGAGGATCTCCGCTAGACACTGTTTCGAAGAAGCGGTGACAAGGGTGCCTGGGTCGACGCCGCACCGCAGACAAGTTTCTATCCAGGACATTCGTGGTACCAGAGATGGTCGGCAGAGAACAAGCAGTCTTCTCATCTGTTCATTGACCATTTCGGCGTCAGTAGTGACGTTGCGTCTTGTCCTTGTGGCTGCATCTAAACACATTGACTTGACGACCTTGTTCAACTCATCATGGCCGGTTTTAGATGCGACTGCAGCACTCTCTTTTGAATCCAATTCCACGTCCTGACACCATTGCAATAAGCCTGCCGACAGGATGTTGGACAATTCAGCGGGACTGGAGAGGCACAGATCTTCCAATATTTGTAATGCCTCGTTTCTAGCATCGGTTGGAACACCAGCCGCACAAATTGTAAATATCAACGACTGCGACCAGGCAGTGCTGACGGCGATGGATCCAGACTGGCTCTTAAGCGTGTCAAAGACTGAAGCGAGAGCGCGTGCATTCCATCGCCAGTCATCTTCAGTCGACAATTTAGTATATGCACGAGGATTGAGCAAGAAAGATGGTTTTGGCCCAAGTGTGAGCGACTTGTCGCCAATGGAAGCCTTCTTCACGACTGAAGCATTTTTCATCTGTGTAGCTTTAGGAAGTTTCGAGAGACAAATGGCTGTAGCCGCATACGCTACTGCTATCTGGCCGTTCTGCACAGCAGGCAGGGGGTTGGCCACCACCTCATTGAAGGCATCGATGACTTTTCCAACACATACATCGATCAACCCACAAGCACCCTCGCTAGCCAAGGCTTCGTCGGGCAGAGTCCACAGCATGTCCGAGAAGCGCAAGGTCCACAGGCGCCGCATTGGCAGCTTCTTCTCTGAAAGACCTTTGGAAAAGGCCTCCAAGATTTGTGATTCCACTTTGAGCCCTTGCTGCAAAGCGGAGCCAGTAAACCTTGCAATTACGCTCATCTCAGCAGATGCTGCTTGTTCGTTTGACTCTTTGCTTGCCACGGTAACGAGACCGGCAGGTAATTTAGATGCTAGTGAGGCTGTTGGGTGTAAACAAAGTAGCATTTGCGCGTGTAGAACCCTCTGATCGGCAGCAGGAACCTTGTTCGTTTTCAATGGGTTGAGGATATCGTCTGCAATTTTCTCGATCTGTTTCTCGTCCCTACAACGGTAGGCGATGGCTTTGAAAGTGCGCAACACACCTTCACGTACTTCAGCATTGCTAGACTTGATATTACTCAGGAGTGACTTCAATAGATTAGAGGCCAATACTTCGGCCAGATCATATTCGATAGGGAGTGAAGTTATCACTGGAGCGACTAGGTCATTCAGAACAACCTCTGGAGCCCTCAGTAGCGCCTTCTCGATCGCCGGCACGAGCTCCGCCTTAAATTCTTCCAATGTGACGAACGATTCGAAGAAGTCATGCAAGCTGATGGTAATGTATCGAGGTAGTCTCGTCCGAGAGCCGATGATTTCTCTCAAGAAAAATGCAATAAAGTCAGCTTGACGGGACTGCACCAATGAGGTACGCTCTGGTATCCTCTTGCAAACCCCAGCCACAACCCCGAGTATGATGCCATGCTTGGGCGTTGGATTCGACACCTTCGCCGTGAGGATATCTATGCTCTCAGATATAACTTCATGTCCAAAATCTGATTTTGCTAGGGCGCGAAGAGCACGACGACTGACGCGCACGGCTGTAGCACGTGTGCTATCTTTAGGCTCAGATGCCAATAGCGTATCCAATGCGTCGGTCAGTGACGAGAGCAACTGCTTTCCAAAACTTGACCATAGAGGCTTTCTTCTTGCAGCGCATTGCAGCAATAAAGAGCTCCACCTTATCAGTATGAATGCATTTGCAGGTGCAACGCTCTTTTTCTTTGCCTCACTTGACAACTCAGCGATAAAGGAGGCGATGTGCTTCTCAGAGTCTGGCGACAACACGATCGTATCAATACAACGTTCGACGGCTTGGCGGGACCTGGGGTCGACATAGAGGGGATATGTCTCGTAAAGAATATCGAGTACGAACTCAATCTGTGAACTTGGTAAAGCTGTTACGTCTCAGCATTCAGATCAACATCAAGTCTGCAATATAATAGGCTGAGATCGAGCCCCGGACTTACCTCCATCTACAAGCTTGTCGTGGAGTGTATGAAGCTCGGCAGTCCTACGCTTGGTAGAATTCGAGAGTAACGTTCGTCTAACTTCCGTGAAGTTGATGGCGTTATCGCCATTTTGGACCTCGTCCGCCATCTTTCGAATCTATAGTCAGACTCCCATATGACCGCCTGAAGCCAATTTCAGCAAAAAGCTGGTATACATTGACATTTAACGCTTTTTGCGACTTTCTGAACGTGGAATTTGGTGCAGCGTCCCAGATAGGAAGGTACGGCTAACACCGTCATTGTGGGGTATGACGCATATCGAGTCATACTACAATAATAGTAGTCTAAAGCCGATGCAAACTTCTGTAAGTCCGAGGCATCAATATCACGTCGAGCACCTCTTTCGGCAGCGCTTTGGAATATCTGGAGCATGGCCGGCGGCAAGAAGAAAAAAACCAAGCCGGCTGCAAACCCAGCTAGAGGGTTTGCAACCACTTCCATTGCTAGCAAGCCAAAAGAACCCAAAGAATCTGATAATGCAATCAGTAATGGAGTATCGGGTACTGCTACACCAACGCCCACTGCCCCCAAGGACGATAAGAATGTTCACGGCGAAGCAAAAGAAGATGTGCTAGCGCACAAGGAACTGCATGAGCTTACACCTGAGCAATTTGAGGCGCAACTTGAGATTTCCGAGCTACAGCAGTTCGTTGAACGATATGGATCCAAGGTCAAGAGAGACATTTCCAGGCAAGTCACTCGACTTCAAACTGACAGAAGAATCTTCCGTGGACAAGCCGATTACATGTCAGTCAAGGAATGGCTCCCAGATGAATTAATGCAGCAAGTAGTTGATTTGATTCATCAAGATCAAGCTCTGCAAACGGTCCAAGTAAAAGGCTCAAGCTTCAACCTAGACGATGACATGCTTTCCAAAATATGGCAACTTCACACGTGTCTGCTTGATATCAATATACCAGCAGAGAGGGTGGCAGACGCAATAACACACGTTCTGTCTATTCCTTTAAAAGATCCCACCGATGGGTCTAGCTTCGGTCTACATGCTGCGCTGGACTGGCTAGCGCTGCATTGCTCCCAAGATGAGCTTTTAGATTATGACACCCAGAGGCAGCGGATTTCTGGCCCAAAGATTGACGAGGAGCACGAAGACAGCGACAACAAAGCAGCTCCAGCTAGTTCGACCCAGTATACTGTAAACGGGCAAATTGCGGCAGTCTCTAGGGCGCGTGATGAGCAGCTACCCAACACGAAAGTTGCAATCGACGAAGATACCGATGTCAGCGATGTCGGTAGCGATGTGGAACCGGACGAACTCTTGAGTATATACCTGCGAACAAGGGCCCGGCTATTCGAGATCAACCCTGAAGCTGAACCCACGTCAAGGAAGAAAGCACCACGCAAGCCGACCAAGCCAGAACAAACAACTAAGCCAGTTAGCAAAGGGGAACAGAAGCTGCAGCAAAAACTACAGTCCATTGAGTCTGACGTGCTCTTCGATCAGCGGGCTGCCGATGCTCATTGGGCGTCTAAGAAAGTAGATCTGGCTCGAGAGCAGGCGGAAAGGAGAAAATTACATTTGCATCATAATGACAACAGTGCAGTGGGCGTGGAAGGTATACCAGATGGTGCAGCTAGTCCTGACGGAGATGTCAACGATGAGGCTGAAGCACTTGGACGACAACTACTAATGGAAGCCCAAGAAATGGAAGATGATGACGTGCTGGGCGGCATGTTTGATAATCTCCCCGGTATGGAGACTGCCAACTCGCCAGCCACAAATGGGAATGGCACAGGTACATCGAGCAGCGCCACCATTCGAGATTTTGGCAAGATTACCGGATTGAACCCGAAACGTGTTCTTGAAGAAGCGTGCAAATCACGCGACCCGAAAGTAAGATTGTCTTACAAGCTTGTTTCTCCAACTACTTATGCCAGTCGACATTCAGTGACTGTTGAATGGAGCAAAGATCAGGAGCTAGTTGAAGCCACTTGGCTATCGGTTGTCACTGTCAAGTGCAAGCCTAGGAATACCGTAGTCACCGCCATGCAGGTAGCAGCCCCTGATGTCTCTCAAAGTGAGGCATATGCTGCCACGGCTGCTCTATTTGTGTTGTTTGCAGGATCACCAAAAGAAGAGAAGGCGCACCTGAGATTACCACCAACATACCGCAACCTATGGGATGAATTCGGACGTTTAAAACGCGATCATAGCGATGCTGCAGACCGAGAGGTGGTGAAAGAGGTGCGTTCACTTCTAGAAGATACGAAGAAAAGCCGCGAGAGCCAACCTGATGAAGCCGATGATGAGGACGAGGTACTTTTCAATGCCTCGTCGAGAATGCGGTTGAATGGCGTCAGTGGCACAAGTACCCCTCGCTCTCGTCAGGATATATCAGAATTGAGCAAACCAAGCAACTCACAGGCAACCATCGACGCGTGGAACTGCAAGATATCTTCTCCATACTATCAAAGAATGCTGCAGGCCCGTATGGAGTTACCAATGTACAGCTTCCGTGCGGAAGCTCTTGAGACAATCTCTCGCCATCAAGTTACTATTCTATGTGGTGAGACGGGATGTGGTAAAAGCACGCAGCTACCGGCGTTCATTGTGGAAGATGAGTTGTCACATGGCAGACAGTGTAAAGTCTACTGTACGGAGCCTCGACGAATCTCTGCAATGTCTCTGGCACAGAGAGTTAGCGAAGAGATGGGAGAAAGAAAGGGTGATCTTGGCACATCGAGATCACTTGTAGGCTATGCGATTCGACTGGAAGCTCAGACCAGCGCTGAAACCCGGCTCATATATGCAACTGTTGGTATTGTACTGCGTATGCTTGAGAGAAACGATGGCTTGAGGGACATTACACATCTTGTGATCGACGAAGTTCACGAAAGAAGCATCGACACGGACTTTCTACTTATCGTCTTACAATCACTTATGCTACGAAGACCAGAGCTCAAGGTGGTACTCATGAGTGCCACTGTTGATGCTCAGAAGTTTTCGAATTACCTTAACGGCGCTCCGATCATTACCGTCCCAGGACGCACCTATCCAGTCAAAGCCATGTACCTCGAAGATGCAGTGGAACTTACAGGGCATACCAACGAGGATGCCACAGAAGGCGCCGTAGACGATGAAGATGATGCGGTTGATGTAGAGGGGCAATCCAAAGGAGCTTCGGCTGAGCAGCTTGCCACCTACAGCAAGCGCACAAGAAATACATTGATGAGTTACCATGAGTACCGTATCGACTATAGTCTCATTGTGAAGCTACTGGAAAAGGTTGCAAAACAAGAAGAGCTCCAACCTTTCAGTAAAGCAGTTCTGGTCTTCTTACCTGGTATAGCTGAGATCAGACAACTCAACGATATGCTTGTTGGACATCAGATCTTCGGCAAGGGATGGCGAGTCCATCCCCTACACTCGTCTTTCTCAAGTGAGGATCAGCAAGCTGCTTTTGAGGTACCACCGAACGGGATTAGGAAGATTGTACTCGCTACGAATATCGCAGAGACAGGTATCACAATCCCTGATGTAACCTGTGTGATCGATACTGGTAAGCACAAAGAGATGCGCTTTGACGAGCGACGCCAGATGTCAAGGTTGATCCAGTCCTTCATTGCTCGCGCCAATGCAAAACAGCGCCGTGGTCGTGCTGGGCGTGTACAAGAGGGAATATGCTTCCATCTATTCACTCGGCATCGGCATGATAATCTCATGGTCGAGCAACAAACACCTGAGATGTTGCGCTTGTCGCTACAAGATCTCGTAATGAGAGTCAAGATTTGCAAGCTGGGCAACATTGAGCAAGCGCTCTCTCAAGCTCTAGATCCTCCTTCGACCAAGAATATCAGAAGGGCTATTGATGCCCTGGTTGATGTAGATGCGCTGACTTCCAATGAAGAATTGACGCCTTTGGGGTTGCAGCTTGCGAAGTTGCCATTAGACGCTCAGCTAGGAAAACTGATCCTTTTGTCAAGCATCTATGGATGTCTAGATTTTGGTCTGACTACCGCGGCGATGCTCAGCTCCAAGTCACCTTTCCTAAATCCGTTACATGCTAGGAAGCAGGCAGAAACAGTACGTCTGGGATTCAAACGAGGCGACTCGGACCTCCTAACTGCATATAATGCCTATAGCGTTTGGAGGAAGACATGCTCAATGCCTGGCCTTTCCGAGTATTCATTCTGCAACAAGAATTTCCTCAGCCCGCAGAATCTTGGGAACATCGAAGACCTGAAGGGACAGCTACTGAGCGCGCTTGTCGATATAGGCTTTGTCCGCCTCTCGGGGGAAGAGCGATCTGCATTGAGCCGGATGCGTTACAACAACCGGCATCGGACGTTTGTCCAGCTTCCAGCTTCACTTTGCCGATCTGATGATAACGATCTCGTTGCTACATCAGTGGCAGGGTGGGCGTTCTACCCTAAAGCGATCAAGCGCGAGGGCAAAGGCTGGCGGAACGTGGCAAACAATCAGACTGTTGGCCTGCACCCTACGTCCGTGAACAAAGCTGTGATCCTGCCACCAGAGATCAAATACCTATCCTTCTACAGTATCATGCAATCTTCCTCACGCTTCACCAATGCACAGGAGACATCACCCATGACCGATTTTGCATTGACACTACTGGCTGGAGATGCAGTCTTCCATATGTACGCTGGTGCCATCATTATCGATGGAAATAGGCTGAGATTCAAAGTCAAAGATTGGAAGACGATGATTGTGATCAAGACACTGAGAGCAAAGATGAGAGAAGTGCTGGCGGGACTGTTCAAGAACCCAGACAGGGAACTAAGTCCAAAGCTCAAACGATGGATGGAAGTATTCGAAGCGCTGTTTATGAATGGGCAGCTGAAAGTATGATGATGAAGAATGGTAGGCTGCACTACGGACTTAGAGATAGAGATACACAGTGAAAGGCACTTAGAATGATGAGCAACAATAGACAGCTCACATGCATGATGTCTGTACCATACCACAATTCAATTTTGATGCTCATTATTCAGACGTCCTCTTAGCGAGCGTGGCTACGTAACATCTCCCTCCTACCCGTTGCGAAAGTCATCGAACGCATCCGTGTCCTCGCATCAGACGCGGACTCATGCACGCAATAGTTCACGAGCTTGACCCCCACCTACCCAAGCGTCATGATAGGGCAGAACGTCGCAGCGGGAGAAACGTGACCGCCGATACCGAGGGCATTCTAACCTATTACAATCGATCTGATTACTCGTCCATTCTCTCCTCTGTGATTATATATCCTCTTTTCGCCTCTGTCGAATTCTGAACTTTGCATCGCGGAAATCTGGACACCTCCTCCAGCAGCTTTGATTTGAAATGGCAGACACAGAGAACCAACAGCAGCCTTCGCAGGGAGCAGCAGAAACCGAGCCTTTGCTTGGGTACGTGACGAACTAGAGCTTCGTTGTCGCGAGCCTGACGGTACTGATTCGATGCTGATTAATCTACTTTCAGACGTGCTGGCGATGCATCGCAGTTGGAGGAGAAGGATCCTTTGTATAAGAACTTCTACCTTGGTGAGTCCTGACTTTGAGATCGCTGTCTACTCCACATGTTCTGTGATCTTTGCTTGTGTAGGAGAATAGTTGCTGATCCATCATGCAAGGCACTGGAGTCATTGCTCAGGCTGGAGCTTGGATTGTGCGTATCGCCGACCCATGAGTACAAAACGCTACGCGTTCTCTAGAATGGACAGCACCAGATTCAGATCGCTAATAGGAATCGCACACAGCTTGCAGCCATCGTCTGGGGCAGCGTCTTCAGCCATGACGTGATCCTCTTTTCAGCACATCCGGTATGACCTCCCTAGCTTCTCTTACCAGTGCACTCACCTAAGCATCGTGAAAGCTAACTCTTGATACCTCCTCATACAGCTCCTCAACTCCGCTGCCCTCATCTTCTTCATTCAAGCGACGTTAGTCCTACAACCGACCCATACTGCCGAGCAGAAGCGCAATGGCACATATACGCATGCTGCGCTGAACGACGTGGCCCTGCTCACCGCCATCGCTGGTCTTGTCGTCATCGAGTACAACAAGATACAACACAAAGGCACCCATTTCGAGTCCCCCCATGCCATCCTCGGCCTCATTACCTACATTTTCATCTTCCTCCAAGCCATCGTGGGCATTACACAGTACTTTACGCCGAAGCTGTATGGTGGAGTCGACAATGCGAAGAAGCTTTACAAATACCACAGGTTTGGAGGATACGTGACATTGGTGTTGCTGCTAGCGACTGTTTGCGCCGCGACGCAGACTACCTACAACGTCGGCGTGTTGCAGATTCAACTCTGGGCTGTCGTTGTCACAAGCGTGATTGTGCTCGTTGGTGTTTTGCCAAGGGTTAGAAGGCAGAAGTTTGGATGGCTGGCAGGTGTATAAACGCTGCGAGTGAAAACGATCCCCAAAGATCGTGAGAACACTTGATCTCGGTGCGGGTCTTCCATTACTTAGGAAGCATCGCACTGCCAATCCGAGAATGGAAATGTGGCAGCATGTCGTGCGTTCAACTCGATATCTATGCTTAGGTTGCATATGTTGTTGCAGCTCTTGCTGAATAGCGTTCTATATTTAATAGTTGCGTAGCTGCATACGGTTCGGACCAGAATGCTTCATGCAGAACAAATCAGACTGCGTTTCACCGCCCAATCCAGGTTGCGATGATTGGTCACGAGATATTAACATGTGAGACTTCACGTCCAGTAAATCCTGCTTCATTGCAGAACTCTCAAGGCAATGCTCAACGCTCATAGCAATCCCCATCTGACTCGACTGCAGCCCCAAGCTCCGGAAGTCACTAGTAAACTAAAAGCTCAACGCTCTGTCTTCCTCAAGGTTTCCCCTTAACAAGATCCCTCCAAGGATCCTCGATAAAACTAGGCTTGAAGAACGCCACATCGCCATTCTCATCCCTAACGCCCTTGGCAAGTGTATCGAGATCATTAGCTTGCGATGACCGTGATGCAGGACCTGCTGTTGTTACTGTATTAGCAATAGGAGCAGCAGGTCGTACTGGAATGCCTGGTTCGCTCTGAGCGTTGCTCGATGTGAAGGTTGTCGAGTCGAGTTTCTGCCTCTTGTTGGGTTTCGGAGCGGCGCCGAAAGAGGAGAATCCCATTGCTGCTAGGAGAGCTGGATCGGGTTGCGCATCGTCCTCTTGGTCAAGCGAAGCCTGATTGGGATCTGGAAGCTGATCTTGATGGGCTTGGTCCTGCTCCATTGCAATGGGTGTAGATCCTGGAAGACTGGTGTAAACCTTTTCACTTTTCAAATGCAAGCGGAGTCTTGAGGTTGATGATGATCTGGTAATGTTGTCAGAGAGTGTCGGAGACAGAACTGTTTTAAACCTCTATTCAATCACTGCTACTGTGTCTGCCTTTGTAATCATGTATTAGAGGAAAATATGGATGAGGACCACTGTAAGAGGAAGGCACGCGCGAGGTGGTGTCAAAAGTCGTAGTGAAACGCTCCCATTTCATCCACCTTCCCTTTCTATTTCTTCGGGCACTCGATCTAATACTTTGGCTGGAAAGGTACAGTGCTGAGCTGCTCTGCCGGGTTACCTTTCAACCCGAAGAGCGTGTAGATCCATTTGAGAATGACGACGAAAGCCATCGGCTCGCCCATATGCTTCGTATTCTCGACAAATCTGACTTCCTTCGGAGCGCCATGCCTTAGGCAGAGCTCATAGTCGTCGATGGGGAAGATCTCGTCTCCGACGCCATTGACAAGCAACAGCCGCGCGCAATCTGGTTTGTCAAGGGTACCGTCGTTGAGTAGCGAGAACTTCATGGCTTCCTTCTTGAACTTGTCAAGATCGTCCCCGTAGCCGTACTTGTATGCTAGGGTTGAAGCGAGATCGAATGGGTACTCTAGATGGTTGACATGGGACAGCCACTCTTCACTGAACATGTAGTGGCAGCCACCGCCTTGCGCTACTATGCCGGTCCACTTGCTGGGGTGCGTGTGCGCGAGACGGATCGCATAGTAGCCGCCAGTGCTGAATGCCCAGATTGCTTTCCGAGCCTGGTCGATCTCTGATTGGTCCTCGATCCAATCAATCAGACTAGACCATTCACGATCGGGAGAAGTGATGTCGTCGGGCTTAGCAGGCGAGTCTCCAGTGCCGGGAATCTCGACGACAATAACACCTACATTCCTGCGCGCCCAGCCTTCGATCCAAACAGCAAGCTCGGTGCGATAGCCGTCGAGTCCTGTCATTATCATGACGAGTGGTACAGGATTGTCGCTCGTCGCGCCTGGAGGCAGGTGGTAGTAGATTGGGATCTCCTTACCCTCTGTAGGAAGTCCATGGATATGGGGAACTTTCACTTCAATGGTGGAACGATCACGAAGGCCAAGCCCTTTGATTGCGACCTTCTTGCCTTCTTCCCAGGCATATCTTTGCTTCTCAGAGCGAGGAGCTGGGAAGCGAGAAATGCGGTACAGTGCAGATGCTCGCCTGGGAACAACGTTAGCATTCATTGACTTGATCATGTCTCGACTTCCATGTAACCTCCAGTCGACTTACAGGAAGAGCTCAGACGCTTTCTCTCTACTTCCTTCCTGCTGAGCCTTCTCTGCCTCTGCAGTCAATTCTTCAGCTTTCGGGAAGAAGGCTTGAGCATAACGATCCCAGTCGTACTGCTGGGTGGTAGGATCTTCACGCTGGTCTTCCTACGACGGGCATTAACATGTCCGTCATTCTCAACGTGACGTGTGCATCCGAGGTCTCCCAAAAAGCAGGAGAACCCATACATACCTCAATAAGCTTGTCAACTACAGGTTGGAAATCCTTGATAGCCCCAAACATGAACGGGTAGAGCCCACGCGAGCACTAGATTCGACCATTGCCCTGTTAGCTTAGATCCATCTGCCTACAACGCAAGGCAAACTTCTCCAGAGAATACTGGTGCCGGCATTGTTGGAGGACATGAGCACGAACCGGCTCCTTCCATTTCATCTCCCAAAGGTGCTTAAAGCTTTCATGATGTGGCGCTTTCGTAGAAAGTTTGTCCTGGATGGAGAACTTGCCGTCCCGCTGCATCGTGTGACTTTCGAAGGAGGAATTAAGTATCCACAAAAGACTCCCAGTCCGAAAAAACTTGATGCGACTATAATTGCGGATGCGGCTCTGGTTAGTACTAAGACACGGGAAATCAAATGTCTTGTAGTGTACGCGGGCCGGACTTTGGTATCACGGGTAGCGGGCGTTGGTTCGGGGCTTGGATGGGGAGAAATTGACTCAACCCCGGTTGTTTACGTTGTGGCTAGCGCTGGTGCTTAGTATCACATCTCTCTAGTGCTTTACTGTTGTATAGTGAAGACGGAGTATGAGGTTATCCAGAGGGCAGGATGTGCTATACTTAATACCAGATGCAGCGGTGAGTGTCTATCATGTAG
Organism: Polychaeton citri CBS 116435; assembly: GCA_010093785.1. Lineage (NCBI taxonomy): Eukaryota > Fungi > Ascomycota > Dothideomycetes > Capnodiales > Capnodiaceae > Polychaeton > Polychaeton citri. The sequence goes on from MU003772.1 coordinate 384,991, forward strand.
GACAAATTCCACCCTAGAGACTGTTGTGCGTAAAGCAAGTTTCCAACAACCTGCCTGCATTGAGATTACTACTGTGATGTTGTCAAGGATAATCCAGGCGTTCACGACAGGATACTGGCTATTGTGGTCTCTTTCGAAGCATATGCCACCGAGAAAGGTATCCGCATGCCATGCGCAAGGTTTTAAGATCATGCTGTATCCGGCTCCACCGTACATCATGCGGAACACCACATCCCTAATTTAGACATCTGCATAACTAAGTATAGGCTGGCAGATGCTTGAACACATCGACCGCACTCTACTGCATACGCACACCCTCGCGGAAGTTGACGTATTGATGTCAAGCGGAGCTGCTTCGTGGGTTGCACAGATGCGTTCACGCGCTCTATGATTTGCTTGCAGGCGTCTTTGGATGACGATTCTCCAGACAGAGTCATGTCATCAGGCAGCTCTCCATGTAAGCCGGTTCAACGCCAAAGCCCACAAACACAAGGCAATTCGCTCCAAATAGCAGAGCGGCACGTGAGCTCATAGTACATCGGGCCCAGTCAGCATATGCAGGGCATGCCTGGAAGGAATGGAACCGGAGACACCGCGGCGCTTGGGAGTGGTAGTCTGCAGATGAAGTACCTGTTATGTATGCGATTATCATTGCACCGCCGCCGCCATCAATACCGCGCACTGCCTGAAGGAGTTCCGTAGGGTTCTCCTCCCTGCCTGAGTCTTCGAATGGAAGCTCAGGCAGAATCCCTCAGCTATAGCATCACTGCCCAAGGCAAAGTTGCTCAATGTAGATAAGCAAGAGGAGAGAGCGGGAGAGCCGTTTGGGCACAAACCACTGTTCATCCCATCGCAAGATTACATACATAGCGCGAGCTGTAGGGTGTAGGTGGAATCGTCGTTGATTGCGTTAACAAGCGCCCAGCGGGATTATTGGCCTCGCTTAGCGCGCATGCGGCTGTGCCCGGAGGCTACGCTGCCGAGAAACCCTTGTCGCCTGACTGTGTGCTGCCTGACTGCCTGACGGCCTGGCAGCCTGGCAGCCTGAGAGTGCCCGCCAACGGCCGCCCGCCGCCGCCATCCTGTGCGTCACAGCGAATCTTCACGCTTTCAGAAGAATCCAACATCGCCGCCCCACTACTCTACTTCTTAACCCTCTCTAACACCTGGACTCCATCAAACTTCCTTCCGCCAACACCACCGACAAACCACGACTGGCTCTGACCTCTCCACCAACGCTGACCTGATCTTCCACTTCGGCTTCAGGGTGAACCCATACTGCGTTCTCTGCGTTGCTAAGCGTCAGGAAGAGATACACCCACACACATAGAAGCCATGGCTTTGAAGAGGATCAACAGTATGTGACCATTTCCCCGACTCCTGACGAGCCGCAGCGGCCTGCATCCTTTCGTGAGGGGGGTTATACTGACACTGTTGCATAGAGGAACTCACAGACTTGGGTCGGTACGTGCGATCACACCAGTCACATCTGACTGCGCCGCACACGTACACGCGAGCATTACCATACTAACGCTGCCATAACAGCGACCCTCCTTCGAGCTGCAGCGCAGGCCCCATAGGCGATGATCTGGTGAGCCCAACCCCTCCAGCCCGGGACATGCCCTCCAAATTCACTCAGCAGCCTGACTGACATGGATTGCCCAAACAGTTCCACTGGCAGGCCACGATCATGGGTCCAGGCGACTCCCCATACTCCGGCGGCGTCTTCTTCCTCGCGATCCACTTCCCTACAGATTACCCGTTCAAGCCACCAAAGGTTAACTTTACCACCCGCATCTACCACCCCAACATCAACAGCAACGGCAGCATCTGCTTAGATATCCTGAGGGATCAATGGAGTCCTGCCCTGACAATCTCAAAAGGTTGGTCGCTCGCATGTCTATTGCGCGGGGAAAGGATCCACCTGGTGAGAGAGGCTCGTGCTAACGTGTGACGAAATCGCAGTGCTGCTCTCCATCTGCTCCATGCTCACAGACCCCAACCCAGACGATCCTCTCGTGCCTGAGATCGCCCACGTCTACAAGACCGACCGTTCCAGATACGAGGCCACAGCCAGGGAGTGGACCAGGAAGTATGCCATCTAAGTCATACAAATATCTCGAGTCAAGGCCTGGTGAGAAAGCTGGAGGGAACCAGTATGCTACCGGCAGGGAAGAGAAGGACGGGGAAGGAGGAGGGGGATGGCAATCTTCCATACGAGCCGCTCACGTGCGATGCAAGAATGGTACTTTCTTCTGAGTGAGGGGTTCACCAAGGACTTTCACCTCTGGAGGGCTTTCTGGCCCATTAACGAACAACATACGAACGTATTGGGTTTCTCCACGCCCTTTTCTTTTAACTGACATACTCTTGCTCCTCTTTTTGCAGATGTGCTACTTTCATTCTGTTCGCTTTCTATCATGGGGTCAAAAGGGACATTTGGAGGGAGGAGACTGCTCTGCTTTTGCTTTAAAGTCGCCCGTCTTTCTCCCTTTAACGGACAGATGCATGCTAGATAAATGACATACCCACATCCTGACTTGCGTTTCCCATACATTCTGTCATGCTGCCAACAGACCATGCTGTTTTGCATACTGCATTCTAGCCAATTCACTCACGCTGTGTAGAGGTGTTGAGCGAGTGCTTTAAGGTGTTCAGGTAACGCCCACAGAACAGTCATGTGGCTACACACGATGGCTGTGTCTCAAGACCAACATACTCGTCACAAGCAAACAAGGTTGCTGTTGAGATAGGGAGATAAGGTATGTCAAGGTGAACTATACATGATTGGTTATATACTTAATTACGTTAAGGAAAGTCGTAGGTAGTGTTCTACATGTACCCGTTCGCTATGCTAATCCCAGTAAAATGCAGTTGTGTATCAGATGAAGGTTGATATCAGACGTCCGAGCCGGATGTATCATCGCAACTGTCTCGCTCACAACACCCTCCTCCCTTCCGCCTTCAACCCACAAAAAAGCTCGTGGCTCTTGAGAGTTGCTTAGACGTACTGCCAAGCACCGGCCTTGGTCTGGTTGGCGGCAATGCCGTTGAAACCGAGGCAGTCGTCGCTGAACTTGACACCATCGATCGAGGCGTAGATCTTGTAGACACCGTCGCCCTCGGCGGCACATGGGCAGGCGAGGAGGTTGTGCTTGTTGTTCAGGATGCCAGAGTTGCCGGAGATGACGTTCTCCTGAAGGTTCCAACCATCAGTGATGGCGCCCGTAGGCATGGAGGCGGAGTGCGCCTGTGTGAAGCCCAACAGGCCGGTAGCAGGGTCGATGTACACCTGCTGGCCGCCTGGCACGACGACGGCGAGAGAGAGATACCCATCACCGCCCGCGAAGGCAGCGTGGATCTCGGCGCCCTTCTTGTTGGGGCAGCCGCCCTGCTTGCGGACGGAGTCTGGGCAGTAGGCGGTCGACTTCTTGCCGATGTAGAAATGCTGGCCCGTTGCTGCAATTGGCTGGAAATGAATGGGAGAAGCAGAGCGAGCAGCAAGGAGACTGAAGTAGTCGTTTGCGCCGGCAGAGGCGAGAGTGGCGAGGGCTGCGATGGCGGCGAAGGTCTTCATTTTGACGGCTGTTGTGGTTTTGGTTTTGGATTGGATGAGTATGGGGATAATTGATTTTGGAATGTGAGAATGGATTGCTCCTGTGGATCTTTTTGCAGTGGTTGTCGTTGTTGTTGTTGCCGTTGTAATTGTTGATGATGAGCAAGACTGATTGAAGTAGGATGAGGTGCAAATACTTATACCATCTTCATTCACGGCGATCTCGTGAATAGGACCTACCACCGTCTGTCACTAGTGCGTACATCTCTGTCATGGAGACACAATGAAGCACCATCTGTGTGGCGATCAGCGTCGTGGTACCGTAGCATTTGCGACCCTGGCTAGGGACTGCTCTAGAGAATACGAAGGTGCTCCAGATTAAGGCCCAAGCGTCATTTGCCTTCAACATGAGGACAAGCGAGAGGCAAGCCAGTCCAACGGTACCCGGCTAGGTCTTGCAACTTTTGAGGGTGCATGACCCATCAGAAGGGGTCGCATTTAGCCGGGCCCCCATCTTACCGCTACTGCTGCTGCGCCATACACATACCAGGCCATAGCGTAAAAGTGAGGTTAAAACGGACGGCGTCGGCCTAGATGCCAGTTATTGAACACGCATGGGCAGCGTTGCACGCCAGGAGAATTTTTAGATGTGGTGGTTGCATCTGATGGCTCTCGCATGGGTCGTGCAAGGTACTGCAATGCATGCGTGTGTCCAAGATCACCCTCGATATAGTGCGAGCTAGCCTGGTAAAGAAGTTTTTGGCGGTGACGGCGGCGGCTCCCGGTCACAACGCAGTCACTGGTGGTGGCTATTCCAATGCGTCTCTGGCTTTAGACTGTGTGCCATTTGCATTCAATCTGACGCTGCACTACTGCTTAGGTGGAGCTGTACAGGAGCGGTGCTACCAGCAACCGGCCATCCGTTTTCACGCTGTATCGTCCAGCTCAATATCTGACACTGAACCAGAATCAGAATACGAATGGATGTCGAGTATCAATCCGTCCCATCGCAGCTGGTAGAAACAAAGGCGTGGGGAGCTTTTACCGAGCCGGTCCCCTTCCCGTTCCCGCCGAGAATGACCCTGCACGGATCTCGCCATGGCTTGGGCTGGACCTCCAATGAGTCTTATGACGAAGGCCAAGCTCGTACTCAAAATAGAAGCAGCACCACCGAGGTCACTTCATGGTAAGCCACTACGCGTGAGAGAAAGAAAGCGAGACTACTGCATCATCGTTTCCAAGGCACAACGGCGCAGAACAAACAATGGAGACGCAGGTAACGTCAGTGTTGCTGGTGGTATAGTAACGTCGAAGGTGAAAGATATTCCGGTGATGGGTAATGGTCTGGTTTCAGTTGGACCCTCTGCACCTCCTCTTTTCTTATTTCCTTGTTTTCGTGGTGACTGTACGGGGTACTGTCGCATCTCTCATACGAGTTGCTGTGGGGTCGTCAGTTTCCTTTCTTATCGGGTTGTAGAAAGGCAGTGCCGAGTCGTCGATGTGCCCTGCCTTGCCCTTGTTTCAATAAGAATGCTGGCGGAATGGCCGAGGGTTTAGACCATCGTGCATTCGCCTCTGCGTTAATGATCTCTTGGGAAGATTACCACCGAACATTCTGCTAGACTAGAGCGCTCTCAAGGGGTGTCCTCCATACAACGGACCCCCTATTCCAATGCAGTGCTGCTAAGAATACCCAATATATGGTGGGATGCATTCACATGGTCAGAGTGCAGATTTAACATATCGTCATCAAAACTCATTGGTGCTGTGAGGGCATTGACTACCAACACTGGCGGGTGTCGATCTTCATGGGAAATATCTAGTAATACGATGTGACAAGCCTCTAGCTCTACAACTCATCTCTCACGTGCTTCGACTTCTCCCTCTCAGCATCTTCTCTCTGCAATCGTTCCTGGATAGATTCGCCTTCCTCTGCACCTTGGTTCTTGGCATCTGTTGCACCGCCAGCTACTGGCTCACCAGTTCCAGCACCAGCGGTGCTCTCATGATGTCTCTTCGCCACAGCCGCGATCTCATTATCGTACACCGTCCATTCCGGTACTTGCCTCCTCGCCCTGTCTAACTTGGGTTCTTTGGTCTGCGGATTGTTACACAGATCGATCGTCTTCGCGTCCTTCAAGCTCTCATCCGAACACCATGTCTCGCACCAAAGCCACTCTTGCGGCAGGCTGTGGATTGGCAGCAGCGCCTGCATATGATTAGGAAGATCTTGATCCAGATTGCTCAAGCTCTCCGGGTCGGCGGACAGCTGGTGGTACTGTCCTCTAAGCCTATCTCCAGCAGCGATTTCGCGGAACTTCTTCAGATCGACTACATAGAGTGCACTGATGTGGTACGGCAGACCCTTAAGGAAGCTCTTCCAATAACCCTGCTTCCAGAACCTGAAGCCCTCCATCTCCGTCCGCGAGTCGCACATAGGTGTGAACCCGTACGGTGCACCTTGTAGATCGTGTTTAACCAGCTCGTACATATCCGTGCGGACAACTTGATCAGCGTCGACGAATATGACTTTGTCAAGATCGAGAGGGAAGAGGACGTCAAGGAACAGGATCTTGTAGCCCCAGATTTCACGTTGCTTCTCTTTCTGCGATCGCAACCAGTGCGGCCATTTGTACGTCACCATCTCATACTGGAAGCCGTACTCTTTCGCTAATGCGGGCAAGAATTCCTTGAATGATGGTGACAGAAACTGTTCGATGAACCAGAATTTGACACTTTGTTTCGTATGCTTCATCACCGAGAGCATCATGATGTTCAGCATCCGCTCGTAAAGGTGACCAGATGCGACCGAGAAGATGTTGATGTCAGCGTGTCGTGAAGAATCGAGTCCCTTGTCAGAGCCACCGAGTAGACCAGAGCCAAACTTGGCAACCTTTGAGAAATACCCTTGGGCTGCACCCAGACCAACCTGGACGAGTACTCTGTCCGCTTTCGATGCGAGCCCTCCCACAGACGACTTCTCTGTATCGAGTACATCCTCATCCTCCATTCCTGGTTTGCGTGACAGGCGTGGGAAGATCGTTGCCCCTCTGAAGCTCATAAGAGCAATCTGACTTGTCTCATCGCCTGGCTGTTCTGCATAGCCCAGGGTGCCTGCGCTGTCAAGGTGGAAGATTTCATGACTTCTTCCCTTCTGGAGTGTCAAGTTGTAGATGCCTGGGTTCGCTTTGAATTGGAAGTACCCGACATTTGCCATGATGATAGTGTCCTCAAAATGAGGATCCGCATCAGTGCCCAGAACTAGCTGTGCGCCTCTTGGAGGAGGCCCAACGGTCACGTCCCGGGCATGACCCTCAATCAAGATGTGTTCAAGCTCGTATATGGCCTCGATGTCCCCGTCACCCCTTGTGGCACTTAACTTGATGTTGTCCAGGTCGTGTACGCTGTCCTTGGGAGCGACAAGCCAGGATGCGGGCAGGTCCATTCCCATGTTAAGAAGAGCATCAGCAGGCAAGCCACTAAAGTGAGCGCTCAACCCGCGCAGCGCTCCGTCATCATTAAAGGTAGGCTTGGACTCCAAGACTTGCCTATAGAAACGTTTGACAGGGAGCTCCTCAAGACGATCTTTTGGGTTGACGAAGAGGCAGGTATATACACCAGCCTGCTCTGACAAAGTCTTGAGAATGGGTATCCATCTCTGGGCAACCTCTGATGCAGGATCGATTGAAGCATAGATCTGGATATTTGCACTTTCAAAATCCCCAGATTTGATTGCGGTATGGGACGAGTTCCAAGGCTTGAAGATACCTGTCCTCAGAGTAGGTGCGGCTTCGAAGAAACCTTCGGGGACATCCGAGATCGTAGACAGCGCGATGAGATTCGATATCTTGGCAAAAGCATACGGCGTTGCAGCCTTCGTCTCAATACCAAGACCCTTGATAGCGGCAGAAGCAGGCAACAGGCGCTGCTTCCGCTCGTAGGCCAGGAGTGCCTCGAAGTCTTCCACCTCAATAACTGCATCAGCTGCAATTGGTCCGACTATCCTACCGTTTAGAACGAGTGCTTTCTGCTGAGCAGTAGCACCGAGCGCGCTCGTGATTGGTCTAAAATGGGACCAGACAGAATTACTCTCTTCATCCTTGGTGCTGGTCTTTGGGAAGTTGTTAAACAAAGTATCGTATATTGGTTTGCGTTCGTCGTATCCTAAGTCGTCCTGGTTCGCGGACGTCGAGGCCTGAGCTTGGAACTGGCTCAACAATGTTGCAAGTGTTTCTCTTGCATTTGCAGCGGTGATGTGAGCAAGCGGCTTCGAGCTGGTATCAAGTTTGATGGGGTTATGCAAAACATTGAGCTCAACGTTGTCATGCTTCTTCTGGAAGGTCAGTGCCTCCATGAGCGTTGCGAAGCCCCCCTTGCTATCAAGATCAACAGCAACAGTTAAGTGGACTAGTTCGATTTCGATGGTGTCTGGGCTTGCTGGGATACTTGGAAGCTCTGCAAATTGCGGCAGAGATGCTAGATTTAGGTGTCTAATTTCTTTATCGTCTTCAGGGACAATCACTGGATTACGTCGTGGAGCTGTACCGATCAAGAAGAGATCAGGTAAATAGTCGGCCTCGAATACTTGCTGTTGATAGACAGCTTGTGCAACAATCCGCGAATCGATTCCAACTCGCTGGCTCATTGCTTGTAGCCAACCTTCGGTCCTGGTGACTGGGACACCGTTAATAAAAATTGGAGGTAGCACATCAGTGCTTGCGAGGCGAGTGATGTATGCTCTAGCGCTCCTTAGTCGTTGACCGTAATCCTCGCTTGTAAGAACCTCTTTCAACAGCTTCTGCTCGCGATTCTTGCGGACTTTACGACCAGCCACCACCTTCTCAAACACTTCTGCTTGAGGAGCGCTATATCTTCTGCCAGCAGCTTTGGTTGAATTGTTCAGATAATCAAGCGTAGTGGACAGACCATAGGTTTCCATCAGGTGATAAACGGTCCTGGCTTGCCACTCACTAGCAGCAGATTTGTAGTAGGGCACGAGACCCATGCGGATAGGGATCTGCCGTTGTACGAAGTTGCGCAAGCTTTCAGTGACAAGTTTGACATCGGCAAAGTTCGCAAAGTCAATAGGGACGACTAGATTGTGGATATCTCGACGGACTGGCGGGAGTTGCCCTGGATAGGTACGTTGCAGCAGCGCCATGATACTATCAGGCCAGCCCTCATACCGCTTGTCCTTTTCAATATCGTTGAGCCAAATGATCACGTTACCGCCTTCAGTCTCGTCCCGCCAGTCGTATCGCTGTGCCTCGTTGCTGACTTGAGTCGCCACTATTGATTCATGAGAAAGCAAATCAACAGCTTGTGGCGCAGAGAGACCAAGTTCACGAACGCCGTTGATCATCTTCCTCTCTCGTCTTAGATGCTCTAGCATGTTGTAGATGTCGAAATCCCTAGCCATGATTTGAACGCCATTGATCCAGATGACGTTGAAGCCCGGTGTCAAGAGCACTTCACGATTACTCCGGTGCTCGTTCAGGAAGTCCTCTGAAACTTCCATCGTCGAGATAGCACTTGAGTACTTGGGAAAATCCTGCGACAGTTGCGCGAGAACATCGAACGGTTCATCACTAGCCAACACAAAGCTTCCAGCTTTCAACCCCAGCCTTAGTAGCTCCTTTGACGTGAGCGGTTTAAGGTCAGAAACTTCATCTTCACCCTTCAGAGTAGCCTCAGGTGACCTTTTGCCCTTATCCTCACGGGATCCATTCTCTCCTGCCTGCCGATCATCGATGACAATGTAGTCTGTTCGCTTAAGCGCCAACTCGACTCCATATCCACTGACTGCCAACGCTTCCTTATCTTGGCCATCCTTTGCCGGCTTGTATCGTAGCCTGTAAGAAGTCTTCCCATCCCTAGCTGTGCCTCTCACAGTCCGATGGAAATTCTTGAATGATTCTGAAGTCACGTCTGCGTAGAGGATTGTCGGCTGGCTGTCGCTGCTCTCTCCACCCAGGACTCTGTCAAAGGGTAGCTCTGGCACAAAAGCATCCTTCCCCAAATCTTTTGCGTTCGAAGGATCCATCTGAGGGGAGCACCACCTCTTGCCGACAAAGGGCAAATACACCCAGCTTTCACAGTCGCCGCTCTTGTCATCTTTCCCAATCAACGAGCTGATAGATGCATTGTAGTACTGATAATGCGCCTCTATCCTTGGCGCAGCAGAATGAATCGATAAAGCGAGGTCGAAAGACGACAGGTCCTCTGCAGCCACGAGATGGCCATCTTTCTGGAGCAGATCCTTGAACAATTCGTATAATTCCTTGTTGCTTTTCGCGCCGCCAAAATATCCATCCGCGATTCGATCGAGGAGGGGGAAGTAGGAAGTCGAGTTCTCGTCTGCCGCAGTTTCTCTGTCTCGATCGCATTAGTGCTGGTCTCACTAACCGCTGGTCCTCCTACCTAGGTAATCGATAGATCATACAATAGTTCCAGCAAAAATGGAGGAGCCGGGAACGATGTCTTCAAAGCGACGTTCACAGAAGGCACAGCGTTGACGCTGGCGAGAATGCTAAAGAGAAGACTCGCCGGCAATGCGAGCCATCGTTGTCGCGAAAACATCATGGCAGCGGTAAGTCCAGCCGCTCAGTTCGATCTCATGGGTGGTGGATAATGGCAAGGAAATAAAAACAGAACAAGCACTAGGGGAGATCGACGCGTGAAGCTTGAATTTAAGATGCGGCTACGTGTTGTTACTTGACATGCACTGGAAGGCGTTGTTCGACTCGTTTGCACGTCAGCAGTCTGTGCAGTGAGGGAGTGCCCATAGCCATTCGTATGCCTACATTAGTGAATGGCAGACACAGAACTGTTTCTGAAAGTTTGCTCAATTCGTGCAAGCATGTCAATGACCATGGGAAACGTTGGTAGACAGAGCATAACTATACATTGTCCCAAAATGTCTTAGCGCATGGGATTGAGGAGCATGGTCGTACGCAAGCCATGTCGGCCGCTTCTCCCCTTGATGCCGACATGCTTCGGAATGGCAAATTCGATCAGAAAGCGGTCTCAGCGCAGACAACGTATTGCGCATCCAGCACCCCAATGTCTCAATACAGGTCATGACAACAGTTGAGCGCTCCTCCAATTTAGTCAATCTAACCCTTCACAATCCATAACAAGTCTAGTCTTGAACCTACCTACAACCTCGACCACCCGTCCGTACCGGTATTCGTACTTCCTAAGTGTCGAGACACAGTCAAGACTATTGAGCATTAAGTTAAAGAAACAGATCGGCCAAGCTCTCGCTGCTCTATTACCCTTTTCTTGCATAGGCGCTGTTCTGGCGCTGCTAGTTGTGCATCTGGCGCATTCATGAGTTTGAGCACTCCTATTTTGGGACGAAGATGCCACCTGGCGAAATTCATATCATGAGCAACTCTCATCATAGCTCATTGAAGTCGTTCACACTGCAAGGACAACGAAGAGTACCACAGCCCACTTCCGTCTCCTAACGTTTGCGAAATAGGCAAGGTCCTAAGTACAGCAATATCCTGTTGTTGTTCTCGTGGAGAGCACGATTTGAGGACATCCACGAAATCTAAGTCTACGTAAGTGCCATCTAATTTCCGTGACCGATAGAGAGAGCGTAGAGTCGCACCGCTCAGTATACTATGGCAGAAGTCGTCAAGAAACTCACCACAGTCGTTCGGGTGTGTGTAATCGCCAAGAAGCTTGCTGGTAATAGACAGTTCAAGGTACTCTGCAAAGGCTCTACGCGATAGCATGCATAGGCAATCCTACCCTCTTGCGTTAACGTAAATAGGAAATCACTCAGGTTGTTATTAACCTCCAGTGGCCAATTTTGGGGTTGGGCAAAGCTTTTGGACATGTCTATAGTCGTCGTTGCCATGACTGGGAGACCTAGAGGTTGTTTCCTTGCAGAGCTCTGTTTGAGGGACTCCCTCGTCCCTTCACCTGCATCCACAAGAAATCATGGCCAGTCCAGTATTAAGCGAGTCATGCGCTCGTAGTAATAAGAACGCCTTTTGGTCAGATCTGCCCTGTCGCACAAGAGTCGGCCAGACCGGAAGTTCCCCCAAGAAGCGCTGCATGGGCTGCTTCATACCTTTAACTTATTGCTGTGAGCCCAATGCTGAGGATAGCAACTACCATGTCCTGTTGTTCCCACGAATCTGAATCTTCTGCTACTGGTCCGTCTAACCAAGTCTAGAGCACATGCGAGAGTTCACACCGAGATCCACAGACAACAAACATTCAAGGGTCTGGAACATATCTTAGGAATGGACTCCTGGGGCACGCAGCCGTTGCCACTGGATCACGGACGCTGGGGAAGATGTGTGGGAACCTGTTAGAGCACACAGCGATTGCAACAATGGACTGTCTGCTAGCCCTATACTCTTCTCACTAATAAATCACAACAGAAGGGATCATAGAGAGCGCCTTGGTCCAGTCAATGGTTTGCATAACCCAGGTAGCACGTAGCGCGCAGTCTAGTCCTAGCGCGCGCTAAGGTCAGGGTTGCATGTTACACTTGTAGCGTTCTAGGCCTACTGGTCCATGTCCTGCCGATAGCTGGCTTGGACCCCGTTTTACGATTGCCTTGCAGCTGAAGGTGTATATAAATCTGCTGCCACCATTCGAGATCGGCACGGCGGCATGGGCGTGTCGTTTCCGTATAAAACGCTACCAGTTATATATAGATGATCAGATCTGAAGCTTCAGTCCGCGCATACCGATTGAGTCTGAAACAAACCTTCAAGAGACACCATTCCCATCATCTCAGGAGCCAATAGCTCGTCTGACCTACACAGTTGCACCATGCTAGCATACACGTGGAAAGTTCATACTAGCTGACGGTTCAAGGCTTAACGACCCTCCTTCCTCGCCTTTGTGAAAATCTACCGATACTATGTGCGAAGCACTAAGTTGTTGCTCACGATGTCGACAAAGACCAATCGTGAACGCCAAGACAGGAAAAAGCAACATGGTTGGATACAGTCTCAATTCATGGTACTGCACAAGATGTGCTACGACGGTTGGCTTCAACAGAAAGGGTGATGGAATGCTGAACGGAGCTGCAACCTTGCTTAAGGCGACCTAAGACGGCATCGACGGCATTCCTATATCCACCAGCGCTGACAAGTATTGCACCAAAACGTAGCATGGGGAGCTGAATTGATCCAACAATTCTGGAACTGGGCAGGAAACACCCATTGCGACGAGCAATACGCCATATCATATCAATGCCACCTTGGTAGTCTATGGCAGTACCAAGGATACCGTACCCACCACAACGAACTTTGCCGGCTAGTGTATCTGCTCTGGAGGCGACTCGTGGGTTTATCAAGGCACCCTCTGGTGCCTGAGTTGGGCTGGCCACATTACGACTGTCATTCGTGCTTATATTCAAAAACCATGTCCTGCTCCTCGCGGGCGTGATTGATGAACTTCTCGTTTGGCTGTATTGAGTTGCAGTAGCCCTGAGAGCAGACTTTCGCAGTCCTGCAACAATTAGCATGCTGTCGCCATATGCAAGTTCCCAACCACTCTTCTGTCCGCTAAGGCCGCCGCTTCGTCTCTGACATATACACCTACACCATCACATAGTAGCATTTCTGCAAGTTTTGGCCATCATCTAGTGGATGAAGCCTAAAGCGTGTTGACAAAATATCCTCAATAGAGGGTTAAGATTTACTCTGTTCCCAAAAATGCATCCGCCCGGGTCCCAAAAGTGACCGGGACGTTCGCATGAGAGGCGGCAGAAGTAAGCGTACTGTAGTGAAAGACAAAACTACGGCAGACTTGTGAGCTGGGATACTGGTCCCAACGCTGAAAAGCAAGTCGGAACTAGGCAAAGTCAAAGCTGGTGTGTGCAACAGGGATGTCCAGGTCAAGGAAAGTGGAATCTTTGGAGCGCCACTCGTGGACGTGCCCTACCTCTGGGTCTAGGCCTCGTCTAAGAAGATCCTGCGAATTTTGGACGAATTGTAAGACAATGCTATAGAAGTTGATACTGAGGGACGTATTGCGCAGCTTTGCCCACTTCATCATGACCGGACGCCCAAACAGAACAAGACTCAGGTGGTCTCGAAATACCCAGGAGGTGAGGCTTTGGTCCAAAAGATGGCTGTGCATGTAGAGCAGCGGACTAGCGGGTCAGTACAATAGTTGGTTGTTGACCTGCCTCGGAGATAGTGCAAGGACACGATTCCGACTCCCGGGGCGATGGAAAGTTACTCTGAGATCGATCTACTTCGACAGCAAAAGCGCCAATCTAGCTCAGCACAATGCTGCCAAGTGAGCTCCAGTCGTGCTTCCGGCCTTGAATCTGTACGTGACGCTACGTGGAACAGCTGTGTGGGATGAGCAGTGATGGCTTGTACCGAGTAGATACGCCTATTGTACAACTCTTCAAATGGTACGATGCTGAAGTGGTATTGAGCAGCTAGAAGGGTCTCCTCTCGCCCTCAATGGATCAAGAGGTCCTGGGTAATCGGTAGGAGTCTAGAATGCTATAGACAGCTCGACTGCCCTCGTCATCAACGCTGAGTATAGATTCGAAAGGAAGAAAAGGCGCTGAGCTACGTAGCAGGAATAGTTACACCTACATTCGCGCTAATTCTGTCTTACTAGCCTACCTTTCTTTGACTGAAGAACGTCTTCAGGTCCTTTGCAACTGCCTCCACCCCATCACCATTTCGCTGTCCCTCGGGGGGCAGATTGGCCCTAATCCATCCTGGTAGTTTGGCTTGGATCCTGGCCTGCGTATAAGGCGCCCCAAGCAAGACTATACTGGCCCAATCGTTCTGATGTCTGATGACCCGTCCTATAGCCTGGTTGACGGCTCTCATGCAGACGTTTTCTGCATGCTCCCTACTTGCTCTCCCATTCGGCTCCCCTCGAGCGGCAGCCTTTTCTTCCAAGTATTGCAACTTAGTTTTCCACTCCGGTGTCTCCAGGTTTGGATACGGCAGCCCAACAACAACCACGCACCGTCCAAGGCTATCTGAGAAATTAATACCCTCTGACAGTTTCCCTCCAATAACAGAGAGTAGCAGTGCGCCTTTTTCAGGATTTCCTCTGACAGCCTGGCTATACTCTTTGAAGATCGTATCTGCTGATGCAAGTCGTCCATCGCAATACACAGGTTTCGATCCTTGTAGTTTTGAGAGTGTTCTGTCCTCTTGCCACTTACGGATCAGATCATCGAGGTAAGTGTAACTTGCAAAGAACACTACCATGCCTCCTTGAACACGTTGGGCGATGCTGTCAAGCGCTTGCCCAAGTCGCGACACTGTTGTGTCCGAACTTCTTGACTTGAAATTAAACTCCAGGGGACCGCCAGAGTCGCTGGGTACGGCTCGTACCAGAAGATTGCTACTTGGGATAATGTGGCCACACGATAGAGTTGACAACGATGACAGATACGGAAACAGTTGTTGTTTATAGTCGTCGATTGGTGACATGGTACCTCCTGCTAATATGACGGCTCTGGCATCTTCGACAATATCTCTGAAATGTTCAGACGGATCAAGTAACATGTAACGGATTGTATATGTTGAGCCTTGCTTTGCCCAGAAGAAGCGACCCTCCTTTGCTGGGTTCATAAGGGTGCCAAGGAAGTTCTGTAGGTGCGCGAGATTGGGCACATCAACTGCTCCTACCGCCTTTCTCGTAGTCGTTTTAGAAATGTGCTGCTGCTCGGCGTTCGCAATGTATCCCTCTACTTTACGGGCCAGCTTGCTCTCAGCCATGTATCGCACAAGTTTGTTAAGATCGATCTGATCGACAGCCTTGCCGCTTAGTAATTGACTGGCTTCAACAGTACCGCCATTGGCTTTCTCTTGCTCTAGCACTTTGGTGTAAAGGAGTAGAGAGTCGAGGACGCGAATGACCTGCGCTACGTATATACGATTAGCACCTTTGAGTCGGTTTTTGAAGCGCTGTAGATACGTAATCAGTGAATCTTTGGCCAGCCGCAGTTGTGCAGTGGTGATCTCGCACGATGAAATCCCTTCGATCGCATCTAAGAGGTTGTGAGCTTCATCGATTATGACAACGTGGTCTCTTAGGTTGATCCCTAACGCCTCTCTAGCGGTTCTTTGGAGCAAAAGCGGGTATGGCAAAGTGACAATCTCTGCAGGGAGGATAGCAGGCCGAGAGGCATAATACGGGCAAATCTCAAGCTCTCTGCCCAAATTAGCTAGGTCTTCAATATCCCGTACTTTGGCGAGTGCGTGGTCCCGGAAGTCTAACAGTAAGCTCTCATCTTCCTTCTTCGGCAAGAATGAACAGCCCTGACTGGCCGTCTTGCTTCCTTGCTGTAGTTCAACACATCGTTCGTTAATAGCTGTTTGTGAGGATAGCTTATTGACCTTGGGGTTGATGCAGAGATTTTTTCGTGATCCCAATGAAATATGCTTCAATGATTCAACAAGCTCCCTGCCGCTGTCTTGCTCCTCAGTGTCACCTACTAGTGGGATACCTGGAGGCAGCGTAACACGGCCAAGCTCGCCAACAAATTGAGAAAGTTGAGAGTGTGTCCGGGAACAGAAGTAAATTTTCATTTCATCAGGCATCTCCACCTGATCCGCACCGCCTTGGGGCTTTTGAAGGAGACCAAGTCTCTTTAACAACTGTCTTGTCTCGGAAGAATAATGGTCATGGATGGGATCAGATCCGGTCTTCGTATCTATTTCTTCGTAGTCATCCAGCACGAATTCGTCCTCACTGTCTGCGCGTGGAGGTTCATGGTCTTCGCGCTTGTGTCGTTTCCGCAAAGGCTCGCCATTCTGCCGGTGCCTCCGTATTTGGTGTTCTTTCTCCCGAACGGCTTTCAGTCTGGCCTCGAAGTCATCACGCATTTGCGATGCCTCTTTGCGCCTTGCCTCCCTCGCATATTCGATCATCCAGTCCGGTTCATCGTCTTCTGTGTCCACCGACGCAAGAGAGTTATCAAAAGCTTTGCGTCTCGTCTCTCGCAACCAAGTCAGAGATCCGCAAATTAGGCTCAAGGACTTCCCTGTTCCAGTTGGCGATTCGAAAATGCCAACCTTCTTGTTCTCAATACAGTCGAAGACTGCTTCCATGAACTGCTGCTGAATAGCATACGGCTGGAAGGGATGGTGAAAATCCTTGGGCGCCATGCTCATACCTCTATAAGTGCCTCTATCGGTGCACAGTGTCACCAACACTGATCAAATGTTTCTGAGATGATGCTGAGTGTCCAAGATCTGATCCAAGCATGAATATCGGATTTCGCTAACGCTTGGACCACACGTGTCGCGCTAAGACGCGCGATCGCGTGACAGATGTGTTTCTAAGTGGCAGCAAAGCGAATACAATCTCTATCGATGCTTGCCCTTCCTGAAGCGAATTTGATCATCCGTACGAGTGTTTGTTGTGCTAGACGATTTGTCAATAACCCAACTGTCGATTATTTCCTTCTTCTCACTCCTTTTCACTTCCTTCGTTTTGGAATCTTTAATGCGCCGGATATATCCAAGGTAGATGGCCACTTCGGCAACAGCCACCAGTCCACTCCCTGACATTGAAAGCCCCAGTCTTTGTGGCACAGTCCAACGTCGTGCCGCGATCCAGATCGCTACGCTGCAACAGATGATTGATAGCAGGATGTTGATGATAAGCGTCAGTTGCCGGTTCACGTCGGCGAATGTGACCTCGTCCGCTTCTTCGGGAGAGAATTTTCCGTGAGAAGTGGCTGGGTTGAACGCAAACTTCGAGTTGGCAAATGGTTGGTTGAAGTTCTCCAGTGCAGGTGCCGGGTTTATCATGCGTTCATACTGTTTCTGCTCCTCCTGCTCGCGAAGCCGCTTCATCAAAGCTTTGTATTCGGGCGTCTGGGGGCCTTCATTAGCACGGATAGGCAGTTTTACGATGACTTGGAAGGAAAGCTTACAGGTTCTGGTTTGGGTGGCGGAGGCGCCTGGTAGATACTAGCACCCTTTAGCAATGCATCGAGGCGGCATTTGCGTTTGAGGCCTTCTTCCAGCGCTAGGTTTCCCTTAATGAGTCGAGATAATTCGATCAGGTTGTGATGCTCGACAGTGTTGCCTAGAACACCTTCGAATATGCGGCTAGGAAGGCTATCCTGAGATCGCACTGTCTCCTCGCGCTTCCTGACCGCATCACGGCAAATGCGTATGGCTTCATGCGCTAAAGGCGTAATCACAAGTAGGACCATGGCCACGCAAATGTCTCAGACTCAATGATTGTTTGGAATATCTTTCTATGTGCATGTGAATTTACTGGGTATGCTGTACCTGCATGTCACCGCGCTGCTAGCGAGATGCCAAAAATCTTGACCAGATCCTAGCGTCATCTGATGAATCTCGAAAACAATGCGAGCTCTCCCAAGCACTGATTTAGAGGCCGATTCGCCATCAGCTAACACTTTGCCATTGGATCTCGCATTGTTGAAATTCACCCTTCTCATCCGCCTTTCTTACTCGCCCCAAGAGCTCGATCGTGTAACAAAACGTAGTGAGGTTGAGCATCCTCAACACGACGTATATGTCTACACCTGCAGCGCGCGCAACGGCGCTCATTAGAGATTCATCCACTTCGTTACTGCGGCATCGATCAATACGACACTGCTGTCCTGGATGCCTCCGACCTCTCTCTAGTAGGCTGTTACATAGTAGCTCGCCGCGAGGATACAATGCAACCCAACCCCAACAGCAGTCGGCTGCTTCGGCAGCAGTTGATAGAGCGAAGCAGCTGTTCAACCTGGCATCGGCGCCTCCACCCCCTGGGCCAATGGGTATCGATCCTTTAAGAAGCGTTGCAAAGGAGATGAAGTTCATGACTGGAAATATAAGGCAATTACTGGGGTCTGGGCATCCGATGCTGGATACAGTGTCTAAATACTACACTCAGAGCGAAGGGAAATACATTCGGCCTATGCTTGTCCTCTTAATGTCGCAAGCGACAGCGCTTTTCCCAACGAGGCCACGAAACTCAAAACGGTTCGAAAGCATTGATCTACCTCTCACTCCGCCTTCCATACTCGCCGATGCGAATCCTTCTTCTCCTCTCACATCATTGCAATCAGAAGCAGAAGAGACTACAACTAGCGATGTCCTGCCATCCCAGAGACGCCTAGCCGAGATCGTTGAGTTAATCCACACTGCATCACTTCTGCACGACGATGTAATCGACAAGTCCCTTTCAAGAAGGGGACAAGCTTCGGCCAACATCGAATTTGGCAACAAGATGGCGGTGCTGGCTGGGGATTTCCTGCTCGGAAGAGCCTCTGTAGCACTGGCAAGACTGAGAGACCCTGAAGTCACAGAGTTGATTGCTACTATCATTGCGAATTTGGTCGAGGGAGAGTTTATGCAAATGAAGAACACTGCGATGGACGAGAGGAACCCAAAGTGGAGCGAAGAGACAGTCACATACTATCTACAAAAGACGTATCTGAAATCTGCTAGTCTGATCAGCAAGTCGTGCAGATCTGCAGCATTGCTAGGAGAGCACACGCCGGAGGTTGTAGAGGCAGCGTACCAATATGGCAAGAACCTGGGCCTTGCGTTCCAGCTGGTCGACGACATGCTCGACTACACAGTCAGCGGGGCAGAACTGGGCAAACCAGCCGGTGCAGATCTTGAGCTAGGCCTTGCAACCGCGCCTTTACTCTTCGCATGGAAGGACAACCAGGAGTTAGGCAAGCTCGTTGGCCGAAAGTTCTCCTCCGAGGGCGATGTTCAGAGGGTATGTGAACCAAAAAATTGTCGATCGATGATAATCCAAAGCTAACCTCAATAGGCACGAGACATCGTTATCCAGAGCAACGGCATCGAGCAAACACGTGCGCTAGCACAGGACTACTGTGACAAAGCTGCACGAGCAATCTCCGGCTTCCCAGAGAGCGACGCAAAGGCTGGACTGATCAACATGTGTGAAAAGGTTATGAAACGAAGGAAGTAAATGCCATCCTCCTCGACAACTCATCTCAACGGCGCCACTGGGTCGGGAACGAAGTTTTGTGAGCTGTGAAAATAACAAACAGGCCCATGATCAACGTGGCTAGTGTAAATATAGACTCTTCTTTTCTGTAAAATGGTAGCATTGAAGACTCAAAATCCGAGACTTGCTCAAGAATTGGCACCTTGACTTGCAATTCGGTTGTTGGACCTCCATATGCCGTAGATGCTCTAGTAGCGTGCCTGCCGCATAGGGAACGGAAAGGCCCCGCCGCACTTCTACTTGTATACCCACCAAGATCTTGCAGCCTGGAGTGAAGTTCTGTTTCCACATCTCCTATCGCCAATCACTCAACTTTTCTGAGCCACAAGACCGTGATAACGAATAGCTCAGCTAAGAGCACCCTCTGCCAGACATGTTAGAACGATGTTAGTCCAGCTATCGAATTACCATTTCATAGCACATCAAGCTCACAGACCAAATCAAGGATCGACCCAAGCACCCGCCTACGGCGCGCAATTTACTTGAACGATGCCCTTCTCGTCCAGCGTATTGTCCGCATTAATCCCAAACTTCTGTGTAACCCAGACTTCGAAGACAAGAGCAACACCTCCCTTCACCTCGCCGCGCAACAAGGCTCGGCTACAATCGCCGAGTTTCTAATCACATCTGGCCACGAAGATGGCGAGATCTCACGCAACACCGACCATGACACGCCGCTCATGCTAGCAGCACGTAATGGTCACGTCGACGTCGCCACGTTTCTTGCAAAGCAGTTCCCGCGGTGCGTTGTGTATACGAACAAAGTTGGGCAGGATGCATTGGCGATTGCGAGCCAGCGGCCGGCAAGCACGGCATTGATCCCGATGCTGTTGAGTATCAGCGATGAAAAAGAGCATTGTGCCAGCGTGCATAGCAGAGACGTGGAAGGGAATACAGCGCTCCATCATGCTTCCGCGTCTGGGAGTCTGAAGGCACTCAGATTGCTGTTAGCGGCTGGAGCGAACCCGCTGGCGAAGAACAACTACGATTGGACACCATTGGCATACAGTCAAACCGTGGCCGCAGAGGTGTATTTTAAGAACCTGGTAGCAGAATTTGAAAGGAAGAAAATTGAGGGTGCAAAGCAAGGGGAGGAGAAGGAGAAACAGAAAGCTGCTGGGTTGAGACTGGTTAGCAGTGAGGATGACGGAAAAGGCGGTACAGGCCACGTCGAGAATGTCGAGGACGAGGTTATTGGCGATGTGCTTAGGCGGCAATGGAGTCCTGTCGAGAGAAGGCGGCCAGGTACGCCTGGCGCGAACCCCAGGCATGAGTGGGTCAGTCCTAAGAGCTCAAAGGAGATTTCAAGACATCGCGCTGGGAGTGGCGAATGAGCCGGACTCGAATTCGTTGAAACGATGTTATCTGCCCTCGACTGCGCTGCTTCATGCTCTAGTGGCCACTAGAACGTCACGTTATACTTTGGCAGCAATGCCTATGGACATGACACGTTGTGAAACCCGAAGGATACAGCGACATTACTGAACAAACTCCAGAGTGGACTCATCAACCTAGCTTACCGGGTTTCTAAGTTGATTGAAGCTAGAAAACTATGACCATCGTGAAAGGGTCACCCCTCGTAGACGGTACCAGGCAAAAGCTCCAAGCTCACAGCACGCCTCTCCCTAGTCTCTTCAGCCGTGCTACTGCTGCGGCGCAATTTCCTCCCACTGTTCGCAAACAAACGCGAAATCCCGCTTCGTCTGCTCACGCTTCTACCATCCCTCAAAAGGCTCTCCTGGCTGTAGATACTGCTTCTCACCTCTACGACACCCCCCTCTGCGTTCTCATCTTCCTCTATCGGCCCAGGCGAATTTGGTCCGAGCAACACCTCGATCCATGCGCCGCTGTCTCCTACCTCGCTCAGCAGAAGCGCTGAATCGCGCGCAACTGACCTTAGTGTCTTGAACGACGTAAGTGCTGGGCACCGTTGGCGCGCACACCGAACCACAGAGTGCGGTGTCAAGACACCACCAACCCATAACTTCTGCAGCCGCTGCCACACAACACCATCTTGCTGACCTCCCTGGAGCTCCGGCTCAAGCTCCAACGTCAAAGGGTTCGGTCCAAGCCCATCGAGCCAGACAAAGCGTAGAGACGTCAGGGTGGTGCTGAAGCTGCGGAGGTAGCTGTACAGTAGTTTTTTGAACATGACTTGCTGTGATAAGCTCAGTTGAAACTTCGGCAGCAGGGGGTTCCTAAGCTGAAGGTCTAACATGCTGAGTTTGTGCCAGAGTTGGTAGGAGGTCGCGGGAGAGGAACCGAAGGCGCCGAAACTTGACCATCGCATGTGGATCATGCCCATTCCATGGATTGGTGTGAGACGCACTGTCAGTAGATTGTACGGCTGCGCATTCTCGAGGGCGATGCGGAGGCTGATCAATGTCTCTTCGATATCTGTTCGACCTAGCCAGCCGGGATCGCCCCCGACAACGAGTGTCAGCTCAGTGAGCTGCTGGAAGCTGGAGAATATCGCGGCCCATTCTCTCCGTGCCGTGGCTTGTATTGGGCTCAAAAGGTCAGGCGTTGATATTAGTACCCGAGTTGCTGGTGATAGCTCACTAGAGAACGATGTTCGCAGGTTGTGGAAAGTACGTTCACTAGGTTCCAGTCTTTTGAACCACCTGGGTCGATCTTCGCGCCTCCGTTCTACACTGCTGCGATGCTCCAGCCCATTACGCGAAAAGGAGACCCGCGTCCCCTTTTTTTGCTTGTCATAGCCAACCTTGATCGTGAGATTGAAGCAAAAGATCGATACTCGCTTCAGCTGGTCAAGTGTCTGGGTGGGGCGCAGAGGCGCATGCAGATACATATCTCTGAAGAGTCTGGTAGGATCCTGATCCACAAGTCGCGCTAAGCTACGTGAGCAAGCCCTCAGGTTTCGTAAAGCTGCAGCATCAAGGTGGTTCAAGAATGCTTGCCGAATCTGCTTCTTCACTATTCCACCCCGAATGAGCGTGTCTTCAAGCTTTGAAGACATATCTGCAAACGGGCGTTTGTAGTCAGTCTTAACAAACTTTGAAAAGGCATATTGATCTATCAATATCATGATGATATAAGCACTCTTTGACGCGAACGTGCATTGCCGTGAAAAAGCATGACCTTGCGAGGCAGCAGCCGTCACACTTGCATATGGTGACCAGTGAGCTCGTGTTTCTAGAAGACGGCAGATTGAGAAGTCACGTTGTCTAACAAGACGCCCTGCTGATAGCATACAGTCATCGGTAGGGTCACGCTCATCCTCGCTATCCGTAGCACGTCTGGTCATCCTGCCTCGTCCCTCGCACTCAATGGATGTTAAATGTACTGGGCTGGCGACCACCCAACCTCCGCTTGCTCCAAAGGCTCACCGCAAGGATATGTTCGCCCCGAACGTCCTCTCGTATGCAGTATCGCTTGTGTAATCCTTCTGTGGCCCTATGACCTTGAACCTCAACCCCCACATATTCATCTCCTGGCCTTCCTCTGCCACCTGCGGCAACCTGAAATCATACATCGCCCAGTACATGTCCTTGTCACACAGGTGCTCGCCCCTCCCGATCCAATGCTGCGTCTTGCTCTCCGTCTCGATGTGGTGGAACAGGTTGTCCACCTCCTCCTTACCATCCTCGTTCTTCGTGTCCTCCTTCACGAACCATGCGCTGATCTGATCCTCGTCTGCATCATAGCGGTAGATGTACTTCCGGTTCGCTTTGAGTGTCAGGCCACCGACAGTGCGCAACTCCCCGATTTCAGAATAGAGCAGCTCTGCAGCGACAGAGTGAGCAGATGGCTCCTTCGGAGTGAATGTCGCCGTGCCCTCAAATATGCCAGAAGGGAAGTTCGGTAAAGCGCTGTCTAATGAGCGCTTGAGTCGCCATGAACCTTTGAGGGCCGCGAAGATGGCTGCAGTGGGGGATTTTCTGGCCATTGTAGAGTACTGTATATAAGCAGTACTGCCAGTCATCTAATGATGGAGGTCAGTGCAGCGGCACAACCTACAGCGTTGTCCTGCTTCGTCGATGCCCATACGAATAATGTACAAGGCAAGAAGTTGATGGAGCACATTTCGGGTTCAACCCCAGCATTTCGCATGCATATATGCAGTTCGCACTAGGACCACCGCCCACCTACATCGAGAAAACTTGATGAACACACAAACCCTTCATGCTGCCCATGTGGCTTCCTCAGTCCTACTGTATCTTCTACTGATACAGCCAGAATGTTCAAGCCGAGGCCTTTTCGAGTTGACAGCAGGCATAGACACTGCAAGCGATCAAACCGCCAAGTTTGAGAGAGTTTAATACGCTATCCCAAGAACCCGTCGCCACTCCCTCTCACATCCCATGTATATCTTATAAGATCTGGCTTCTCACTCACACGCTAGCAAGGATGAAAGTGGCTGTATCTCGCACGACCAGAGTAGATTGATCGAAATTTGAGGCTGATATACTATTCAGCAACGGTCGCCAAGTAGCGAGTCCAGCTTAAACTTGACATTAATAGCTCTTGAAGGATCGAGCAAGGCGCCATGCTATCAAATACTACTGGCAGCCTCCCACATACTATGATGATCCCTACTGACCAAGCGAGCTCTCAGACCCCAGCGACGATGATACAGAACGACTGCTTAATCATGCGAGGCGGTGCACTTGGTGTCCGCGCATCAGTCTGCACAGCGAAGGCATACGATTCCTGCGTTGACGATAGTAGAGGCCATAGCCAGAAGGGATAATAGTAGTACATGGGCAACGTAAGTCTGTAGCATCATCTATCCTCTACTTGTGGCATCTCCCTTTGTTTATATCTACACATCTGTCGAGTCGTCAATTTAGGCTATCAGGTCACCTGGTTGCCAATACGATGAGGCCAATATCATCAACAACTGCCTGGACATACCTAGCAGCCACGCTGACATGTAGTGTATCAGCAGCAAACAACCTCACTTTCCTCAACCCTCCAGACGATAGCGCTCTCACAATAGCCAATGGTTCTACCTTCATAATAACATGGGCGACCAATTACACCTACACAGACGTGACTGCATTCTCTGGTCCATTCGACGATGGAGTCTACACTTATGCGCCGCTTGTCAGTAAGTCATCCAGCAAGATATCGACACAAATAAGGTCAACCAAGCCAGACTAACACACTCTCAGCCAATGCGACGTCCGCATTCACCGAGTTCCCTTGGATCGCATCCGAGGTTAACGGTGCGGACTTGCGTTACAACATCCACTTCGAGCTTGCAAATGGCGAGGATCACAACTGTGAAGGCTGTCGGACAAACAGTGCGACAGTGCGCGTGGCTGTGGGAGTCATCCCCAGCTCATCCTCGGCCGTCCATACCGCCACTGCCGTGCCTCCACCAGAGAACATCAACAGTACAGTTGCAGACATGCCCACCTCAACACCTATGAGCAATCCTATGGATGATAATTCCCTCGGCATGGGCCTAAGCGTTGGGTTGGGAGTCGGTATACCAGTGATACTGGCTGCAGTGGGCTTCTCTTGGTTTGTCCGCAGGCGAAGAAGTCGCAGACAGGCAACAGTATCTGTAGCTGCTGGGATGGGCGAGAAGGTAGAACATACGAGCGGCCATGTCAACGCGCCAACGCCTTCGTATGCGAAAGCGATATACGAGCCAGTGCACGAGGTCGACGGGCAAGGAATGATCAGCGAACTACCGCAGACAAAGGACATAGCGCCAGATGAAAGGTGGGAGCTGGACGCTGAGCGGAGATAGTGCGTGATGAGGGATGCAAATGATCCAACGTAGCCACACCAATGTGATGTCCAACTGCATACGCCGCATCAGCCTGAAACGTGAGATTGCTGAATGCTGCGCCGCCCCGGCCTCGCCCTACACTGGTGAGTTTCGACAAACCCATTGCGTGTTCGCCTAATGCTGGAAAGGCAGCTTGGGTCAACAGACGGCCAAGGTCTTCACGCTCCCGGTCATCCACGGCACAGAGATATTATAGGCCCTTCCGAGATTCTCCAACAAACACGTAAAAGTTAGTGTTCCTCTGTCACAGCGGCAGACATGCATTCTTTCACATGGGACGGGCGAGCTCCTGCAGATGGATTTTTATTTCAAGCGCAGCTGCGATCAACGGGTCTCTAGCCGCCCGGCTAAAACCCACCCGCTAGGCTTGATCCAACCACACATGCGGAGCTTGACTCCTCCAGCATCAATTCACCTAGGGTAGAACAGGCCAGATGAACGATGAATTCTCTCCGTCCGAAGCACAAAGACAATGATGATAATGCATTCAATGGCCCGCTTCTTGATTGCCACTGCGCGGAGGTTGAGGGTGCAAGTCAGCAATTTGAAATGTGATCTCCATGTGTGCATAATGCGAGTTTCCTGGATACGTTTTGACACATCCATGTCAATCACATGTATCCTGCCCTACTAGACGCAGACCCCTTTGCTATGTGTTTCAGATCATTAGGCTGAGATGTGTATACGTAGATGCAGATGCAGGTATAAGTGAGCATTAATGGGGCTGAAGCTGGAGATTTGCTGTCAATGTCGTTAGTATGCGGCGTAGTTGGGCCCTTTCCCATTTCTTCTAAAGGTAGCTCGGACCCAGCGGCACACGGCAGACATCAAGAACAAACGAATTGACATCCACCTGGGCGGTTCGGAGAAGGCGCTTAACTTCATATCCCATTTCTTTCAATAGCCAGAGGCTGGTTGGCCGCCCCTAGTACGATGTTACCTTGGCTGAGACTGAGTTAGCATTGAATCAAGCAAGCACGGCAAGCGAGAATTGAAACAACGTAAATGGTCCAGTTCGCGCTGCTGGTGATTCTGATCTTCGTTTGCCTTCTGACTATTGTATACCTGCTCCGACAGCTGCGTCACCGAGACGGTTGCATTGACGATAACTATGATTATCTTCAGGATCGCTTTGACTGGGGTTGCTCTGGCGTGGCTCGTGGATGCTTCGGCCATATATTTGCAACGGGGTGTCGCTGCACAAGTCACTGCTTTGGGGCTTTCGTATGCGACACCTTTGAGACAAGTTCGGCAGGCAAACGACGATGTAGACGATGATGTAGACGATGATGGGGAAGAAGATGACAGTGAGGCGACAACACAAAGCAGTGCCCAGACTAAGACCGAGTCGACAACGTCTACGGCAACGACCAAAGCCGATTCGTCCACGACAACCACTGCTTCTGGGACAGATGATGATGATAATGATAATGATGATGTCTCCTCACTCTCTTCTGAGGTAATAGTGGGCACGGCGGATCCTGGAACTTCGTCAACGATGTCGAAGACGGTCTCGCCAACGACTTCATCATCATCAACTGCAAGGTCGTCTGCATCAACATCAGCCCCATCCACCACTAGAGACAGCCCCTCCACCCCCAGTCTTTCATCTAAAGCTTCGACTTCAACTTCGTCGCCCACATCTAGCTCAACGTCGATTCCACTCTCGGCATCGCCAATATCTACCAGTGAGCCTTCCAATACGTCTAACGGCAGCGCTAAAAGATTGGGACTGGACATTGGTCTTGGCGTTGGCTTGCCCATGCTCTTCGGTGCGATTGGTCTCATATTCTTCATGTACCTCCGCAACCAACGCCGAAGCCGCAGCGAGCATCACGAAAGGCTAGCCAGTTTCGATGATCGCACAGGCTCCGAAGAGCGGCTTGCTTATAACGCTGGCGAGCACACAGCTTTCATCAGTCCATCGTCGTCGTCTACGCCAATGCAGCAGATAGCAAGGAGGTCACATGACCATCCAGCAGATGGAGTTAGCAATTTGCCAGGTCTACCAGCATCAAGCCGGCGATTAAGCGATCACGGACGACCGACTGAAGGATTTGACATTCCAGAGATCACAGTCGAACATCCATCTAGAGAGCGTCTAATCCCTCCTTTGGAATTAGCAACGATGAAGTGAGATAAGGGATTGATGATTCATTTGCTCTTCCATAGCAAGATGTTGAGTCGGTGTGGCATGTATCCAGTCTTTGAACTCGTAAATCTTTATTCATCTCTTCATTACTTCATGTATTCGCGAACATCCCAGACAAGTACCCTTTCGTCCCAGGCGCAAGTGGCGCACCATCCTTCGGCGCCAAACAGGCACCAGTCAACACCCATGGCGAATTCAGTATGCTTGTCCATGCGTCCCATTTCTCGGCCCAGCCCAGCTCCATTTCCACCCTGGTCGACATTGCTGCCATCAGTCCAGACCCTGCATGTCATGTCGTAGCTCGCACTGAGAATAACGTCGCTTAAATGGGGGCTCCAGCTGATTTTTTTGGCTGCGTATTGATGACCAGGTAGGAAGTTGACGGGTCCTGAAGGCGTCCTCAGATCAAACGTCCGTATGACACCATCGACACCAGCCGTTGCGAGGATAGAGTCGCGGTATTTGTTCCAATCGTGTGTGAGACACTCAGTGGGCCCTACACTGCCATTTCCATAGCCGCCGACTGAAACCTTTGGTGGAGCATGAATTGGGATAGCAAGGCTCAAGTGATTCTGTGCGCTTGGCTTTGTCCTCAGGTCGAACACGCGCAGATGCGAGTCGCGTGAGACAGCAGTGACAATATCCGGGTGGTGAGGACTGAACTGTGCGCTATAGACACAGCTATGGATAGGCAAGGTAAGAATGCTCTCCTTGCGTTCAGGTTGCCATATCTTGACTGTGCCATCCCAGCTGCTCGACAAGAAATTCGTCTTGTTGATAAGGTTCCAGTGCACACTGAAGACTTCCCTCCCATGCTCTTGCCATCCTTGAACAGGGAACTCTCCCACTCCAATATCGAAAAGCTTTATACTGCCGTCACCCCCGGCAGTCAAGAGTTGGTTCTCATGCTGCTCGCTCCAAGCGACATCGAAAAGGCAGTCCTGCGTCTCGAAGAACTTCTCGCATGCTATACCGTTCGCAGTCAAGTTGAGAATGAACAGCCTTCCATTGCCTACTAAACCAAAGTTGGCTCCGGTACTAACAGCGATTCGAGAGTCGAAAAATGGCGAATACTTGACACTGTATGGGTTGAACCCAGACGTCCGGAATTCGAGCATTCTGTTTAGTCCTTATGCTGAGATCTATGCAAACATGCAGATATCATTATCATAAACACATTGCAGATTGGCGAAACGAAAGCGGCCAGCGCTAATGTGAGCATTCGATTATCCTCTGACTGGAAGAAAGTCAATCTGCGGAAGCACGTCACAAGAGTGCTGTCAGAAGCCAGATTGCCAAGACCGAGGCACTTCACAACGGCTGGTATTCAGATGAACCGCATACCCATCGCGGTTGGCGATTGTTCCAGATCATACATCTACATGGCGCAGGACACGGCGGTTTCGGCGTCTGCCAAAGGCGCGACATTTCTAATCCTCTTGCAGATCGGTTCACGAGCAGTGACATTCGCTCTAAACCAGGTCCTGCTGCGTTTCCTCTCACCCTCGCTTTTGGGCGCCAGCGTGCAGCTCGAACTGTTCTTCATCTCGACTCTGTACTTTGCGCGTGAAAGCTTCCGGGTGGCAGCACAGAGACGGAGCGATGGTGGTGTCCAGGCTGCTGTCAACTTGTCTTATCTGTCGTTCATAGCTGGGCCTCCAATCGGTCTGGCTTTGTCCGTACTCTACCTACGCGGCCAGCTGCCAGATGTGCCACATCTGAATACTGCCTTGTGGGCCCATCTGGCAGCTGCAATGCTAGAGCTTCTTTCCGAACCAGCGTACGTTGCTGTAGAGCAGACGATGCAGTACAAAATTCGGGCGTCTGCTGAAGCAATTGCCATCGTGTTCAAAACGTTGGCAACAGCTTCCACAGCGTTCTGGAGTAGTTACGCGGCCGTAAATCTAGGAGTGCTACCTTTTGCTGCTGGTGAGTTGGCTTGGGCATCAACATTGACCGTCGTGTACCTCATCAGGACATCTTCTCTTGCCAGGGAGCAACAATTTTCCATTCTGCCTCTTAAGATGACTTCCAGGTGCGTGACTTCATCTCTAGCCAGCGTAAGCGAACGTCTTCATTGATTTCTTTTTTTCGTAGTGACAAACATCCTTACACGCTATCTCTCTTCTACAAGCCGCTTCTCAGCCTAAGCTTTTCCATGTACGTCCAAACTGGAATCAAATATGTCCTTACCCAGGGTGACACTATCCTGGTGACCCGACTGGCATCGCTGGAAGACCAAGGAGTTTATGCACTGTCAGCGAACTATGGAGGATTGATTGCACGCATGTTGTTTCGTCCTATTGAAGACAGCTCTCGGAACCTGTTTGCAAAGTTGTGTGCCACCACGTCTAGTGACGAGAAGACACTCAGGAAGGACAAAAAGGGTGGAACTGCAACTAGCAATATGGTGCAGGCTGCAACAATTCTGCAAGACATATTGCGCGTGTATTCTCTCATCTCATGCATCGCCTTTGCCGTTGGACCAGTCGCTGCACCACTGTTGCTGAGACTGGTTGCTGGCGCACGTTGGACAGATGCGGGCGCAGGCGAAGTGTTGGGTAGATATTGTTTCTACATACCACTGTTGGCATTCAACGGCGTTACTGAGGCGTTCGTGGCCGCCACAGCATCCACGACTGACCTCCAAAGACAGAGCATCTGGATGGCCTTCTTTTTTGCAGGCTTCGCAGCGTCAGCATACTTCTTCTTGCACACATTAGGCCTGGGAGCTGAAGGCCTCGTCTACGCGAACTGTGTCAATATGGTGTTCAGAATCGTATTCAACGTTCAATTTGTGAATGGATTCTTTAAGCGCAACGGTGTCGTAAGTGATCCAACAGCTTTCACTTGGAAGAATTATCACAGCTAAATGCTAGACAGAATTCCTTTAGCATCAACTCGCTTGTCCCAAACATTGCTGTAATTGCTGCTCTGCCATTAATACCGTCACTCATACAGTACATGAAGGGTGTTAGTGTGGTCCAAAGGTACGGGTTTCTTGGAGAATTGGCGGTTGTTTCCGCGTCCGGTGGTACATATGCTGTCTTCGTGTAAGTTGTCTAGCTCTGCCTCATTGTGGTCGTACGCTAATCATCCTTCTTAGTTTGGTAGCACATCGCAGATTCTTGATTGATTGCTATCGTAGAATCAAGTCATAGAAGGCATTTTGTGGGTTAGAATAGATCTAGTTCAACGTTGCTCTTGAAGCATCAATTCTAGATAACGATAAATGAATAACTGAGTTGTGCCTTCCCAAAGCGGTAATTAGCTATAAGCGCATGGTATGGTTGTGCGTACACCGATATCTATACTACATGGAAGGGCGTGAAATTGCCACCCCACCTGGATCAGGACAAGAAATCATTCTAATTGCGACCAGCCTATCACCATCAGTTATGCAGCGACTGCGAAAGGCAAGTAGGCAGCTCTCGTTCAATCCACGAAAAGATGCAATCGAGAGTCTTAATGCAAAATGCCGTTCAAATGTCACGTTCTCCGATCTCCCTGCAGAGATTCGCAACCAGATATATGAACTTGCAGCGTGGGACACTATAGTGGCCCTTCCATCTTCTAAGTCCTCCAAGCCAATTTCACCACCAGCCCTTTTGCTAGCCAACAAGTCTATCCGCCAAGAATACCGCCCAATCTTGCTGGCCAACGCTATAGTTAAAGCACACGTCAAGGAGTACGACTTCCGCCACCTTACCCGCGTGGTGGCAGGTCTTTCGCGCAACGATCTACTGGCACTAGGCACGAACCGTAGACTAGAGATCATACTAGAGCTACGCATCAAGCCCAAGCCCAACAAGCGAGATGCTCAGTCACTTCGCCTCTGGTTTGCCTGGCTACATCAATACCAGCCAAGCTCGAACGGAGAGTTAGCGAAGCGGTTGGATTGGAAGTATGAGATCTACCCACAAGGCTGGTCGATGGCGAAAATGGATATTGTCGCAAACGGCGACTTGGTGCATTTCAGGACACGGAACTTGGAGATCTTGGACATAGCGCACAAGGCTCTGGATGGGATCTGTAGGAATGAGAGGAGCATTCTAATACAGGGTTGGAACAGGTGGTCTGTGGACCTTTTCTAAAGCGAGGTCTGCACTTGCCAGGCCTGCAAAATCCGCCGCTCTGGATTTGAAGATGAGCGAGATCTAGTGTATGCATGTGGTCGTGCTACTTTTGCTCTCCGACCACTGAACAAGATATCGCAGTGTCTAGCGCCTCAGTCAGGGCAGTGAGGAAGCGAAGTTACGTAATTACAATGTATAAGTATAGTTTCCATCAATGATCATGAAAAGTCACAAGCCGAGAATTGCAAAGCGACTGCCCTTGATGGGGTAGATTCCTTCTTCGTAAGCAAGGATATCGGCCTCCCAGGTAATATTATTGTAAGCGTTGACGACACAGCCCACTGTATCAATAATGAAGAACAAAAGAAAAAGCAGCCAGTATGCAACGTCATTCTCGGAGTATCTCTGCACGTAA
Organism: Polychaeton citri CBS 116435; assembly: GCA_010093785.1. Classification (NCBI taxonomy): domain Eukaryota; kingdom Fungi; phylum Ascomycota; class Dothideomycetes; order Capnodiales; family Capnodiaceae; genus Polychaeton; species Polychaeton citri. The sequence continues at coordinate 416,929 of MU003772.1, forward strand.
GCCGCAATGAATGTAGGCAGAGCAATGACCGCGGTAGGCTACGAACAGGCGTTAGTTATCATATCCTATGCGTGTTTATACGACACCAGTCTAAAAGGACGTGGTAAATAGGTACTTACCAGCATCAATCGCTGCAATCGGACAGAAAAGAAGAAGAACTGCCGATGTTCCTCCATTTGCTGCTCGGAGTCTCTGTACCAGCTGCATCTTTGGATCATGGCAATAGCTGTCTGGATCCAGGCCGCCCAGTGAAACACGCAAAATAGCGTCACAGTGACAATGAACGCAATCGAATCCGACCTCAAATAAGATCCGATCGCAGCTGCAGCAATCTCCAAAGCCCAGGCTGGAGCGGCAAAGAGGTAGAAGATGATGTTCTCCCATAAGAGCGGAAGGCCCCAGTGTTCCTTTGGGGGGTACTCGTCCTCTATGTCGAAAGACTCGATAGGCTTCATCATATTACGTTGCTGGTGGTGCATTTCATCGGGGATGTTCCTTTTCTTCTGCGGCGACTTCTGATCGGAGATCTGTGGATTCTCCTCGATGTCCTGATCGTCGGCCTCAGGAAAAGGTTCCGTTCCTGCTGACCATCTGTTTGGACTCTCCGGGCCTGGCGCTGTCTGCGGGTCATTCGGCTCCTCACGTGGTGTGAAGTATGTTGAGGAGCTGGCGTATGGCTGTTGCGGCCTTTGAGGAGATGGTAGTGTGCCTGATGCCATATTGTATACCGTTAATGCCTGGGTGTTATCTGTTATTGAGAAGGCCCAGATGACGCACTACGCGTACTCAAGATATCACACCGGCAACGCGCCAGAGATAATACACGCAGATCAGGATATGTTTGCTTGACTCTCAATTATCAAGGTTCCAAGGCCAGATGCGAGGACTAGTTACTGTCGAGCCACTGCTGTTAGGAGATAATCCTAGGATTTAGGAAGAAGTTGGACGTCGGCATCCTGTGGATGCGAGCCACAACGCGACCGCGAAGTTACGTGAAGCTTGGGCCATCTGTGGCGCACAATCTCTCACATATCGAACATTAGAAGCTGCGACTTTATATTAGTTTTTATGTTGTTGCGACCAAGTCCGTTGTCAAAACACAAAGTCTACTGTGCACCATGCAAAGATGGGTTCTTCCTCCTCACAGCCAGTGGCGCCGGCTACACAGTTGACCGAGCTATCTCAGCATGCTCAGTCCCTGCCAATTCTCAGAGAAGCCACCAGCCGCGATGGTGGAGACACCGTGACGCAGAAAGCAGCCAAAGCAAAGAATCTCAAATTCAGACGTAGCACTGGGAATATAGTAGACGGTAGAGCCGCTGCAGGACTCCGTCAGGCAACGCGACGAAGGTCAGCAGCAATGGAGACTGGTAACACACTAAGAACGAATAGGCATTCGAAAACTGCCGGCGACGAATTCGCGCTGGAGGGAGATGCACACAATGTAAATTGGCCGAGTAGCTCTACGAAAGATCCAATTATGGTACAAACGTCACAAGGCGCGTTGAGAAGGTCGGGGAAGAAGCGCAAGAGGCATACAGGACGTCCAACTAGCCTCATAATTGCGCCACCATCACCGGACGAGCAGGTGGATAGGCTGAGCCAAGATATTGAGATTCCTGAGACGCAGATTACATCTTCATCGAAGCATAAACAGCAGGATCATGCGGAAGATGCAGAGTTGGAGGTTCGTACTGGCGATGGATCGAATGGTGCAAGGCGCGAGCAGATTCAGCCAACACCACAAGCGATCCAGGACGATGAAGATCGAGAAGTTTCGAACAAGTCGCGCAAGCGCAAGAGGCAGAGTAAAACAATACCAGTAGAGGAGGATGAAGTTGACAAAGTGCAACCAGAGACTGTTGTGGGGAAATCTAAGCGCAAACGATCACGAAAGAGCGCACAACAAAACCTCGCTCATACAGAGACCGGTGCAGATGCTGATCTCAGTCGAATTGCATCTGGCGGCGGAAAAGCGGCTCCCAGTATACAGACCCCTCCAAGCTCTCCGCCAACTCACAATTCAATACCGCGGGTGAGATCCTCCATCCAACCGACCAAATCCAGTGGCCACGTCCAGGACTGGCTCGAAGAACACATCGGTCCTGGCATGACAGGAGGACCTATTAAGTCTTCCGAGAAGTCTGCAACCAGGCAACATGAAAGAGTTGAGAAGAGCAAATATACAGACACTAAAAGCGCACCTGAGAAGGAAGCTGACGCCGTCCAACGCCGAACATCCAAGTCAGATCGCAACACCTCTGCTGTTGTACGGGACATTACTGCCGAGGAGGACAGAATACCGTCTTATACCCACGAAAAGGCCCCTGCTCGGCGCCACCATGATCTCAGCTTAGATAAGGGTAAATTTACAGCTGAAGAACGTAAGATAGCAGAAGATGTATTTTCCGACGTATGCTATGAGCTCGGCATCGAGGCTGTTGATCTCACATTCGAGATCAGTTCATGGGGCTCTCCAAACGCCCAGGTATTTGCCAAGGCCATCCAGGAGGCACTTCCCAGGAGAAGCGGTGCCGCTCTTCGCAAATTCAGTCAACGTAGATGGCACAATAACGATCGTGGACCATGGTCCAGCATCGATGACGAGCGGTTGCGCACTGCATGGAACGACCAGCCAAACAATTGGTCTTATTGTAGTGAGCAGACAAACAGGACGGCAGCAGACTGTAGCTCTCGATGGAGAAACTATCTGAAGTACGATGGTAAAGTGGAGTTGGGTCCTTGGACTCAATACGAAGAGAACAAGCTGAGCAAGGTAGTTGAGGAGTGCATCAAGAAGATCAAGACTGCCAATTCGCATGATCGTGCCTTATGCCGCGATCGCGAGCAATTGGAAAAGTTGCTGCACTGGGACACTGTTTCACAGATGATGGGCTCACGTAGCGCGAAGAGATGCAACGAGAAATGGGTGAAGCTTCGAAGACGCAATGATAGCAACCGAATTCCGAACAACACGATGTACGACGATCAACTGTTCGACGATAAGATGCTTGATGGGAAGATGCCAAAGAAGATTCGACGTATGAAGATCACAATCGCTAAACTCAAGAGAGGTGACAAGCTTCGTATTATGTGGGAGATCGCCGACGCAGACCAATCCGGCGCGAAAGCCTATAGGGATGAGAGCACCTTCTGGTCAATCGTTGCACAGAAAGCAAAGTCAAGGGAAGACGAATCCTTGTATACAACAGTAATGCGCCGCTGGGTATACCGGGAGGCACTTGATGAGTATCCACAAGTAGTTTTACGGGATGGTACTATTGCAGCAAATGCGAAAGCGCTTGCTCAACACATGACTCAACAATACCAGGACGATGGAAAGGGTTTACCACTGGCCGATCTGAAGGAGTTAAAGAAGAAGAAACGCGGGAAACTCGGCGAATCTGCTAGCAGTAATCATAGATCGAGAGAGTTAATTGAGGATAGCGACATCGACGATCAAAACGATGAGCACACAGAGAAGTCGTCTGTAGCACAGGAACGGCAGAGTGATGAGGATGATGACGATGCCGAGTATATCAATGGAAAAGCCTCAGAGGCAGCAGAGACGATAACATCGCTCGAGAGTTATGAGCACGATGCGCAGATTGCATCTAAGGTAGCGAGGAAGCTGTTCACACAGCGTCAAACAAGTTCAGGCGCTGACCTTAGCGCCAGAAAGTCTGACAGTGAGAAAGCGAGGGATCGTGTGAGATAGATATCGGAAGCGTCCACATGAATGATGACAGGTATACAGATTCACGGCGTGTTCGCGCTGATCAAGAGGGAGATCATGGCGCGGAGGTCATTGTTTCAATGTGGCTTTAGAATCACCGCTATGATAATGAACGAGCAATAAACAATGAAGCGTTGGATGCAAAAAGTGGAAACAACCACTAGCATTCAGGCAGCTCATACCTACCTATCTCTATTCACAGTCCCGCTCTACTATCAGATTCGATCCTTTCCCCATAGAAGCATATAGCTTTTCGTCAAGACTACTCCAACGGCGATCTCGCGTACTTTGTCAGTTCGTTATTAAGAGGTGGTTATATCACGATGTGCAATCAATGAGTGGTAGAGCAGATAACGTTACCTGTAACTTTCTTTGATGAACTAAGAGCACAACATCTACAAACGAGCCGGTGGATACTTAGGCAGAAAATAATGGGCCCTGCGATCTCGATTTTATCAGCACATAGATCCACCTACACATCATTTTCAAAGCTGTCTTTCCAGCCGGTTCCACTTGTATTGCTGGACGAGGTCTACTCCTTCGCCAATTAAGTTGTACTATCTGATAAATGGTCTCTGCTTCTGCAGCAACTGCATGCATCTCAGATTCTAGCCGCCATTCCTGCAGAAACCACAACAGCACTGTCGACGAACAGATAATACACTTCTCATGCATTTCCATTTCAACGCCCAACGTCCAAGATACAACTCCACGTCTCCAGGCGAGTAGCAATCCATACCGATCCAATAAACCTGCTACTGTGACGTTCCCTTCTTTGACTACAGCAAGCCTGCAAATCTGCAGGAATTGTCACAGCCAAACAACTAGTCCTTCAACATATCAGCAGCGGTAGCGGTGCCGCGCATTGGACCCAGAAGCTGTTCATCAACTGGTATATCTTGGACGATCGTTCCACACACAAACAGCGGCAAGAAGCGGCGCGAGGTTCCTTGTGGGATCTGAGACGGCCACGACGAGAAGTTGCCGACTCATTGTGTGGCAATAGCGCATGTACAGGCAGTACGTTTGACGCACCATCAATATCAGAACCTGAAACGTGAACAGTCTCATCTTTCGACACCTAAGATCACCGCAAGCCCCCCTAAGAAAGCCAACCCGGCGTTGAAGCCTAATTTCCCTGTACCGCCTTCTGTGGTGGTTGATGAGCTCGCAGAGGCAGAGGTAGAAGGTGTGCATGCTGCAGTGCCGTTGCGAGGGCCAAATATTGGGCAAACGGGTTTGCCCCGCTCCGTGCCGTCATCTTTCCAGGTGACGACCTGTCCAGTGGGCCTTCTCGGCTTGACCACGAACGGGACTGTGGCAAAGTAAAAGGTACCATCTCCATTCACAGTGGCTACTCTCTGCGCATCACCAGTCGTGGGATCGTATGGACCATACCTGTCTCTGCCGGGATAGAGCTCAAACCAGCATAGGTCGCCAGTCGTGGAGTTCCCCTCAAAAAAAGATGGCGAGAAGAAAGGGTTGCTGCCGCTATTGAACCCGTTGCCAAACATCCCATTTTGATACAGAGGCATTTGCTCCCAGGTACCGTCTGCCGCAACGTGACCCTCGGTTGAGTTGAAGCTGCTGTTGGAAGGGTATATTGGCGCCGAGGAAGGTGTATGCGTACAGCGGTACAGGAGGAAGGAAGCCAATCCTACTGGCGTTGTCCAACCGCCATACAAGTCATCACCGGCGGAGAAATTGAGTGCCGACACAGCGAGACCAGAAGTGTAGTCTGTGAGAGGCCTTTCCAGTGGCGGAGGGTAGGTCCATTGGCATACTATCGTGGGAATCGAGGAAAGAATGGCCAACGCCAATATTCGCATGCTCGACATCATGTCTGGGAAAAAGGTTTCAGATTATCCTGTCCGTAACATACAGACAATGCACTGGTATCACTGTGTCATGGACGAAGATGGTCTTGACCGTGCCACAAGAGGGACAAAAACATGCAACGAGAATGGAGGTAATTAAGTTTGCACTGGAATCATCGGGATATAAGTGCGCTATTGCTACGTACCGCCTAGAGCGGCTACCTGAGTAATTCTTAGTCCGTTCGCAAGACTAAAATATAGTGTAGCTTCGGCGGTGGCCAATACTCCTGAACTACGCATGAATATCAGCGTAAGATTTCTAGAGCACTATAATTATACCAGAAGCGTCACAGGCATACTCCACAGGGTGGCGCTAGATTATTGGTCACCCTTGAACTCTACTTTTGCTCCCCCTTGTAGAAAGTATGAAACGCATTTTTCCTTTTGATAGCGAGCATCGCGGTCGCCGAGCTGAACTAGATCCTGCTTTTCAACAATAATCGCGACGCGCTTTAGCTGCCGCTTCTAGCGCCAAAAGAACTTGTTGACTTTGACGAAATCATGGCTTTTCTTCCATTGGGATGGGCACTGATCGAGCATTGCAGCATCAGCAACAGTTGCGTCCGTACAAGTGTCCAATTAAGTGTTCCACTATTGCATGATGAACGATCTGTCGAACCTATCCCTGCAAGATTCTGTGTGCACAACATGCTACTCATGCCAGCGTGAGATACACGTGATTAAAACCCACTTGTCCAACGCTACCATGTTGAAACCGTGGATCAAGGCTTGAAAAAACTGAGGTTGCTTGTAAGCCAGGAAGAAGGCTGATTCAGAACCAAGCACCGTCGTAACTTCGATGTAAAACTCACTCAGATTTCCGCTGGGTCGCCATCATATGGTGTGGACAGGTTCACGCACACAAATGAACGAAAACGTGAACCCATGGTCTGGGCACCCAACAGATCGTGTAGCGAGTGCCCAATCCAACACATGACACATGACGTACCTCGGGTATGTCGATTTCTTGTAAGTAAAGTACTCTTTCCGTACTAACAACCTTACCTCTGTGCTCTTTCAAGGTTTCAAGAAAGCAGAATATGATCCAGAAATCTTCTGAGCCAGCAATAACGAAGAGACTACTCATCATCTTCTTCACTTGTCCCTTCATAGTTGGCCTTGCTGTTGCCTCCGGCTCTTGCAACTCCTGCATCACTGTCAGAAGCCTCGTTCTCCTCATCATCCTTATTGTTAGCTGTGGCAGCATCGCTATAGTTTGGGCGTGGCACGGTTTTGCCCTTGTCCTCCAGCGCCTTCTCAATTTCGGGCAGTAGCTGAAGGAGTGTAGCATATTGATCAACAGATAAGGCGATGCCCTGGCGCATGTCAGCTTGCAAATCTGCACTCCGCCTTCCATCACTGGAACCTACCTTCTTCCCAGGCAAACTCTTGCCGTCTTTTTCGTAGAACTCCCGTATGTTTACCATTGCAGCGCCACGGAATTCTGTCACTTGCACGCGCCTCTGCCGTGAAAGCTGCATATGGTGAGTATGATGTTGGATGAAAGGCTGATTTCGTGGCTCACCCTACCTCCCAGTACGGATTGCCTTCGTCATCCACTTGTCCCCCTCCACTGACGTTCTTGGTCTTCTTGCTCTTTGGCGCATCCTCTACAAATCCGTCGTCCGACTCGTAGTCATCAGCCACGCGCTTCTTGGTCGACCCTTTAGGCATTATTCGGGGAAATCGCTATTCGATCTCGTTTTAGGTTATGGAGCTCAACACAGTTTAAACGATTGAGCGAAGAGGATGTTGGTGTGACAGCTCTTGTTAGACTAAGCACATAAGTAGGCACATGTATCGCAGTCTGTACCTACACTCACTTTCAATCATAAAGCCTGACGCGTGCATAACGCGACGCGATGTGACGTCATATCTCTCCCCAAATGGAGAAAGCGCGCTCTGGAAACATTGGAAATTCATGACGCGTGCAATACCGGTGTCGTTCATCTCGCAATTAATTGTCCGAGTCAGAACAAGGCACGTGTCGCCACCCAGCTAAGGGCTACAAGACCATCGACTCAAGATGGCAGAATGGCGCATAAACCGTATAATATAGCGCGACAGCAACTGCCCGACGGCGAAAGTGACTATGGTAGCGACTTTGATGAGGGTACCCTGGACAACATACTTACCCAGGCCGACAAAAACTTACTGGGTAGCTTAGCTACAAAGACTTTTGACGATCTCGAAGACCTGATCGTTGCAGATGAGCCTCTTGAGCGGCGAGCGGCTGCGCGCTTTCCAAAGCTGCACCAGCCGGTCATCAAGAGACTTATTAATGAGAACGAGGGCGCATTGGACGCCCAAGTCTCCCAAGATTCAAGCCGGAAGCCTTCAGTTGAGGTGGAGTACGACGAGCAGAATCGACACACTTTCTCCCGTAAGAATCTCCTATTCCCTCTTTGTATAGAAGCTAACGCGCTGACTCTAGCGTTTCACAGCACAATCAAATGGCGAGGAAGTAAGGTTGTATAATAAAGGTCTTTTGTTTGTGCCGGCAGAAGATGGTCATGATTCTAGGTCCCCTCTTGAACGATTTCGGAAACCTCCAAGAAAGCCGCTTTCCGTGACTGATCTAGTCAGTCCTGCGTGGTGTGAGCTGCAGTATTGGTACAGTCTGACCAAATATGGGCGCGTCCGTCGAACTGCCGCGATGAAAGAAGGCAGCAAGGTTCACAAGACTCTGGAAGAACAGATCCACGCAGAAGTCCCTATAGAGATCATTACACGTGAGGATGCTTTTGGCCTCAAGATTTGGAACGTGATTCAAGGCCTCAGGACCTTGAGAGCAACTGGAATGACCCGCGAGCTAGAAATATGGGGTCTAGTAGAAGGTGAAGTGGTCAACGGCGTCATTGATGAGATCAATACTCGATGCCCTAACCAAATGGCTGAAGCAGAAGTTCGCGGACAACTACAGCAACCGCAGAGTCAAGGTCACCCTGTCGAACACAAAAACTCTGATTTCGTGGACGCAGGCCAAAAGACCTTGGCGGAGTACTTCAAGTCTTCACAAGGCGGCACCCCTCTAGAATCGGGTGGACTGGAGTGGCTTGGAAGTCTACAAAACAAGCAGAAAACATTCTACATTATTGACATCAAAACAAGACAGTCCAGGAGTCTGCCGTCAAAACCAAGCCAGCTTCGGCCGACAGCGATGCAGCTGATGCTCTACCATTCTCTCTTCGCCAAACTAGCCTCGGACAGCGTGGAAGCGAATATGATCTTCGACCGTTATGACCTGGAAGCTAAGCAGGTCTTCAGTGACACTTTTATTGCACAAATCAGCAGCTTTGACAGCAATTTCTCTACTGATGCCAACGATGACGATGACTTCGCTCACCTCGAGCTGCCGCAGGACACAATATCTGAAATTGTAGAGCACAACACCTTGACTAAACTTTGGTCGCTTCTCACCATGGAGTTTCAGAAGACCATCCCTAATCCAGCGACATCAATCTCGCCTATGCTCACTGCAGAGTTTCGCAGCCCTGGGTCTGGTAGGCTTATCGGTAAACGGTTATTTCCCTTCGAGTCAGCACAGTTGGATCTGTACACAAAAAACGAAATGCAGTGGTGGCGTGGAGAGCGAGAGGCAAAGGGTGTCGATGTCGAGGAGGCCTTCAAGTGCCGTATATGTGAGTTTGCTGAAGATTGTACATGGAGAACTGAAAAGGTCGAGAAGGCAATCTCAGAGTCAAGGCGAAAGGCAGAATTGAAGGGATCCAGGAAGCGAAGTGCTGTGTGAGGTCACGACAGTGCATAAGGTTCTGTCTATATGCATCTAACTATTGCAGACGAACTGGCCGATGTCGTGATGACTGCTGTTGTCAGAGCTTACAAGAGCCCATGGGTCTTCCAGTGAAGAATACCCCTCCACCATGAGCAGTTCGCGCTGTGTGTCAGTGTAAAGTAGCTGCATTTTCAGAGCTGCGTTTGCCCTCAGCCGTCGGCCCCCACACTTGTGAGTGATGTCTTACCTACAGACACCGATTCTCCACTGACCTATTCCAGGTGCCTTTGCTGAGTCCTCAAATGATCACAAGGTCATCTGAGAAGGAACTGAAGGCAATTTGGCTCCTTCGCCCTGCTTCTTGGCGCAGTATGCAGTTCATGGACTCACAAAGATAAGGCAACCTTGCATAGGCGCGGGGCTAATCTAGCGGGTGAATGCGGCCCAAGATCGTGACTTGACATGCTACTTGCACTTCAGCCTTTGAGCAAGCACAAGACACACGTTCGTACAGGAAGCAGAAGAACTCGCATAAATCTTGCTGATTCAAATTGAGCTTCTTGGTCACGGATACAACTTGGTCGAACTTGCTCTTGATGCCTGCACCTCTGGACATGTCTTAGCAGTTGCTCACTTATCTCACCTCGCTTGAAACCCATAATCCAACCTGAAACTGAGCAGGAAAGAGACTTTGGTGGAACGTGTGAAGCTTGGAGCTGAGAATCGAAAATCTCACCGACACCGTCATGGCGCAAAAGTCGTTAAGTCGCAAGAGGCATAACAGTCCTCTGGACCCTCACGACTGCCCTCGCAAGCGCCTCAAGCTAGAGAAGCCAGTACACCACTCATCCCACGGCATGACCACGAGGAGCCGCGCAAAGATCTTCCGTCTTCTAGACTTACCTCCTGAGCTTCGCAACCGCATCTACGAATTCCTCCTGCAGGACGAAGAGGAGATCCCTCTTCAAGACGTGAAACTACCCTCCTTTCTAAAAGTCAATCGACAAGTATTTGCCGAGGCAACGCCGTTGTTCTTCGCCATCAACACCTTCACTCACAACGTGCGCAGTAATTGGTGTGTCAGAGCATCACATCACCATAACGAGGTGCACGTACACTTCAAGAAGACTGGCCGTCTAGACCTCCCTGTAGATTGCCTCCTCAGCTGCAACAAACCAATGAGTAGACTTGCCCACTTTTGCGACGTCATCTTCAGAATCGACTGTTGCTGCTGTCAGACGGGCATCAAGATTGCCGATGCTAGATTTGGCAACTATCGTGGCACACCAACCATTACTGCCACAGTCACACGGCGCCTCGAGGATCTGGAGACGAAAGCTGCATTAGATGAGATGTTCGCCGCCGTTGACAGCAGGTTGAGATCGGTGGTGACGGCGGAATGCGAGTCTTTCCGTGGTTGGACCATTCAGGATCTTCATCAGATGGCGCACTGCTTCCGCACACCGACTAAGCCGAAGCAAGAAGGTAAAGTCTAACATCTTTCTTAAGATGGAGGATAGATGCGGAAGGTGTTTTGAGAAGAAAACATCTGGTGCTATTAATGATGGACGAGAGTGATACCAGTACAAGACCTTTCAATTCAGGCAACTTTGTCTATGATTTTAGCGAATAACTCACCTCGCCCTTCATCATAACTCTAGCAGTGCGATGTAACAGCGCCCTTTTGATCTGCCCGTCCTGCATAACACTCCCAACTTCCAGCTTGCCGCTCGCATGCGCTATGACGACTGACTCCTTTCCCTCGGCATCAACAGCGGCCATCGCAGGCAGCGTACCAGGCATCCTGCAAGCTGCTCCCAAGTTCAGAGCCAATGTCAGCGGTGCTGCCTTGTGCGCCTGCTGCATGGACAAAGCCCTGCAGACAATATTCACCCCTTGCTCTCTAAGCCGTTCGCTTGGAGGCGACAGCATCACGATCTTAGGTATACTCTGCACATCAGGATTGAGTTCCATGGCCGTAGCACCTGCCCTCCTGATCTCCTCCAACCGCTCCATTAGCGCCGACTCTGCCTCAATAGTTTCCGGCCTCTCCTCACCTCTGAGACCAACATCCTTAGCGAGAACAAAGACGCCAGGATTCGCCACATCAACCAGACTCGCCTGCACTGACGACCCGTCCGGCAATCGCAGCTCGTCAACACCATTACCGGTAGGCAGCGCCCTCCCAGTCTTCGAGCCAGCAGGATCCAGGAACGAAAGCATGATCCGCGACCCAGTACCCGGCACGCCGTCAATCGCATACGCCCCTGCAGGCTGATACCGCGCCCTCCCACTCCCTTCCCCCACCTCCACATCAAAAGTCGCCTCGATGAGCTTCGCCGTGTTCCTATTCAGCATCCGCACCTTCGCCACCAATCCAGTCCCCTCCCCACCCTCCACAACACAACCCGGCGGCACCAAGCCCTCCTCCAATGCTACCGGCCCCACAGCCGAAGACATGTTGCCGCAGTTCCCCGCCGCGTCGAGCCTGCCGTCTCTGATCCCGACCTGGACAAAGGTGTACTCGACATCCACGTCTGGGCGGGACGAGGGCTCGATGACGCAGACCTTGCTGGTGGAGGAGATGCCAGAACCGAGGCCGTCGAGCTGGCGGCCAGTGGGGTCCGGGGAGCCCATCGCACTGGAGAGGATGGGTTGCCATTGCGCCACCTCGTCCTGCGCGGTGGTGGCCGGAGGGAGGCAGGAGCGAGTGATGACCAGGCCGTTTGAGGTGCCGCCGCGGACGAAGGTAGCAGGGAACGACAGGGGGGTGCGGCTTGATCTTGTAGGTTGTGGTGGAGGTGTTGTCCTGGTGGCCACCGGTCGCTGTAGCAGATTCAGACCAGCGGCTTTCACGGGCCTCGGTATGCAGTCACGTCTGCAGAGCTGTGATCCGTGAGGCAGAGTCCAGCCTCTGCCGAACCACTTTGGTGGAGACATGCTGTTCCAATGCCGTTGACATCCAGCTAAGCGTGAGATGAAGCGTGATTGTCGAGCTGATGTGTTCGCCAATGGAAAGCCATTTGACACCTATTTCAACTACATTTCTTCTTTCCGTGGTTATGACAGTGTTTTGTGTTGATTTTATCTCATTGTGCTGAGACGGTTGTTGCATCAACCAGTCGAGATTGTGCTCACGACGCAGTTCACGCCGACCTCGGCTGCTGGAGGTGGCATGGATTTTGCGATCGGCATCATGACAGTCGCTGTGCGCTCTTATGTAATCCAAGCCAGGTCAGACAAGACAAAGTGCTCAGTAGGATTAGAATCAGCTGTCTATAAGCTTGCAGCTCCGACAAGGTTCAGGTAGGTCAAGCTATCGTCGCTATTGGCCTCAGCCAGCGAAAGGAGTGATATTCTCAATGCGGTCCGCCACTCGATCCGAGCCTGTACAAATCTATACATTTTATCGCTATACGCTCTAACTCTAGTGGATGAACATGCTCTGATCTAAGTGTGTATTTTGCCGGTTCCTGGAAGTGTCCATACATGCATCAAACCAAAACGCCTCGCTAAAACAAGATCAGATCCATGACTCAAGGGGAAAAAAGGTGCCGCTGTAGTGTAGGCTTCCTGTGACGTGCACTCGTACTTCGATTCCATCCTCCAAGGCTTCTACGCAGATCACTGCGCCTTCAACAGATTTAGCTCCTTCTCCCTCTCTTCAGCGCGCTGATTGACCCAGCTCAGGTACGTCTGCCAGCCGATAGCGATGACACCGGCGAAGATGTTGCGGTACTGTTCAGGAATGAAGGTGAAGGAGAAGGCGGTGACGGCGGGCCAGAGCTTCCAGCTGTTCTTCCAGCTTACAGGAACGGTGTCGATGACACGCTGCTTGGCGTCGGCGAAGTTGCCGCCGGTGAGGAAGGTCTGCATGCTGAAGAAGTAAGTGTTGAAGATCGGGGTGAAGAGGGTCTGGCTGATGAGGATCTTGGTGCCCATGGTACGGATCCAGGAGGAGTAATTGAAGTTGCGGCCGAGCCAGAGGAACCAGCGGTAGCTAGGGATGCTCATGATGCCGCCGATGACCATGGCGCGCAGGCCGCGGATGGGCTCGTACTGCTGGTCGCCCTCGAAGCCGCGGCTGGCGACGCTCTGCGCGCTCAGGTCGCCCAGGAAGTAGATCGTCAGGCTCGTCGAGAACTGCGTCATGTATGGGCTGCGGCGCTGCATCCGGCCGAAGGCGCGGAAGGGCTCGAGGACGGGCGTGAAGCTCCAGGACCAGCCGGCGACTGGGATCGTCTGCGGGCGTGGCGACGATGCGCCCTCACCGCCGGCCACGGTGGACGCGTTCCGCTGGCCCTGGTTTGGCTTCGACGACTCATAGCGGGCACGCTGCTGGCGGAAGAGATTGCGGTGGATGGTGTTGTGGAGCCGGCGGACGGTGAGTCGCTCTCCAAAGCCCAATGCGCTCATGCTGCCAGGATTCTTCCCACACGTGGCACTCTATATTTGTTATAGGAGAGCGGGGGCAGAGGCAAAAGGTTCCAAGACAGGAGGGCGAAATGTTGGAGTTGGGAAGCAGAATGGATAGGGAAGAATTATCAACAGCAATGCATGGCTATCACCCTGCGGCAGTGCGTCAAGGACGGGCCCCCTTGTCTTGACGCCATCCCATTAGAAAGCCGAATCTTTTTCGAGAAAACGGGATTTTTGGGTTGAGCGACAGCCCGCCCACAAGGGAGAGAGCGATGTCGTCTTCCGGGTTCCCTCAGCCCTATCTGCGTGCAGCAGCAGGGCGCTACTGATGTCTACCCTTGTCCACCCTTGCCCACCCTTGTTCACCCTTGTCCACCCAGCTACCGCGCCGTAGTAGCGCACGGCAGGGCTTCCGCTGCGGGCAATCGGGCAGGTATCTATCCAAAGTCACCGCTTTAAATCCGGACCCTGCCACCACCGCCTCGAGGGCCGTGTCAATAAGGATCCGTGATGCACACAGATGGGTGTTGCTGCTGATGGCCCGGAACACGTCGCAATGAGATCAGACTGCGCAGGCCTGCCCCGTTGCCATAAGAGGCCAACTGATTGGACGTGTTGCTGCGCTGTCGGCTATCTAGATGCGAGGTCCATATACTGCGAATACAGTCAGAACGCTCCATGCTGTAATATTGATTTACTGTTTGCATCACCAGCGACTGAAATTGCGCCCGGTAGCTGACACACCTGGGCAAACACGTCCTTTTCACACGCAACCAAATAAGCAGCATAGACAAACAAGAGACTTGAAATGGGAAAATGAGATGATCGTTTGAGTTTTAATGCATCGATTGGTACCATCATCATTATGATACACTATCAAGAATTCATTGTGCAGGCCAACCGCCTGGTGCACCAGCAGATATCTTAGCCCCGTCCCCAGTTGGTATCCCTAACGCCCGTAGTAGTTGCAGTGAGAAGGTGTAGCATTCGCTGCTGGTCCAGTGCCCATCAAACAGCCATATGTGGCTGATGAGGTCGGAATGCACCAGCAGCTTGTCGTGTCGCTATCATGAGAAGGTCGAAGGAGGAATTGCCATGTCAAAAGGCTGTGCGCTTAAGAGCGCTCGCCACGAAGACGACGGGCAAGCTGAATGTCCTTGCTCTGGATGGTGACACGCTTGGCGTGGATGGCGCACAGGTTGGTGTCCTCAAAGAGAGAGACAAGGTATGCCTCAACGGACTCCTGGAGAGCACCGATGGCAGAGCTCTGGAAGCGCAGATCCGACTTGAAGTCCTGAGCGATCTCACGAACAAGACGCTGGAATGGCAGCTTGCGGATGAGGAGCTCGGTCGACTTCTGGTAGCGACGGATCTCACGGAGAGCGACGGTACCTTTGATTGCATGTTAGTGCATGTTCAGAAGCGTGATGGTGTTGTATGTGCTTGTGAGGACTTACCAGGCTTGTACCTGTGAGGCTTCTTGACACCACCGGTCGATGGTGCGGATTTACGAGCGGCCTTGGAG
Source organism: Polychaeton citri CBS 116435 (assembly GCA_010093785.1). Classification (NCBI taxonomy): domain Eukaryota; kingdom Fungi; phylum Ascomycota; class Dothideomycetes; order Capnodiales; family Capnodiaceae; genus Polychaeton; species Polychaeton citri. The sequence continues at coordinate 432,222 of MU003772.1, forward strand.
GCAAGCTGCTTACGTGGAGCCTTGCCACCAGTGGACTTGCCTGTGATGATGAGTATCAGTATGTTGTAGATATGTGTATGTGTGTTTGCGTGTGCATGTATGAGGAAAGCCATGCAGGTGGGATAGATGCATGTCACATGAGTCGCGTCTTCTGTTGTGATGATACGCATTTGGAGGCGTCGAAACGCCAAGAACGCGTGACATCGTCAACAAGAACGCGACCGTGTGGCAAAGATACACCGGCGCCGGCGACGATGATGATGATGATGATGATAATGTTGTTGATGTGATGAGGGTGGTGATGACGAGAATGTCAACTTACGGGCTGTCTGCTTGGTTCTAGCCATTGTTGGAGTGTGTGGTTGGTGTTGTTGTGATGTAGATGCACTTGAAGTAGCAGTAGAGAGGATTGCCTGATGTGGATAGAAAGTGGGTGGGAAGAAGAGATGGGGGAGCGCGAGCTTTATCGAAGAAATGGCAGAAAGCGCAGCGTCGCAATCACACGCCAAGGCCTCCGTTTGATCGTTCAGAAAGCGACAACTTGAAAGTGAGCAAAGCGCGGGCCAGATTGTGGCCGGTGAGTCAATTCTGTAATGCGCGACTGTGTTGACATGCGCCTTCTGGGTTTAGCGCGAAGATTGATCCAGCTGCTGCCGCCCTCGCGTGCCAGCAGCAGCCCGCCGACTTTAAGATTCCCATGTTCCCCCGCTGCTTTCTCACACATCCACCACTACCATCAAACCATCCATCTCCACACACCACAAGAGACTTCTGCAAGTCTATCAATAACTTCCTCCACAACAACTCCCAACCACAACCTTATATCACAATGACTGGACGTGAGTACTTCCCCATCCACGATATTGATATCGTACATACAATCATGACCACATCTCTCTAACACATCTACAGGCGGCAAAGGTGGCAAGGGCCTAGGCAAGGGTGGTGCCAAGCGCCACAGGAAGATTTTGCGCGACAACATCCAGGGTATCACCAAGCCGGCTATCCGTCGTCTCGCACGTCGTGGTGGTGTCAAGCGTATCTCTGCCATGATCTACGAGGAGACCCGTGGTGTCCTCAAGACCTTCCTCGAGGGTGTCATCCGCGACGCTGTCACATACACTGAGCACGCCAAGCGCAAGACCGTCACATCTCTCGACGTCGTCTACGCCCTCAAGAGGCAAGGCCGTACCCTCTACGGTTTCGGTGGTTAGACACCCTATCCTTACTCTTGTCGACAAACACCTTCTACAAACAACCCTCTTCTCTATTTCGACATGCATTTTCACGACACGACAGACACCATCAAGCAAGGGATGGGCCTGCACTCGGGTGGTTGCGGCGCGCACAGGCTGGTGGTGGGAATGATATGGTGGATTCGCTTTGAATGCGACCACCTCCCTTTTGATAATGATGCAACTGTGTCATAACGGCTGCTCAGGAGTTTTACATGGGTAGCTGCGAGTTCTCTGAAATGATACCACAATACTGAAAGTGTTCAATACTCGGTCCTCTATCTCTTCCATCTCTGTGTTGTCGTCTGTTATCCATGTATTCTGTGCTCGCGTCTTCTTGTTTTGGTAGCCTGGATCGAGTAAGCGCGTCAGTCGCAGTGACCACCGCGTTGTCGCACTACTGTTGGGGGTAGGAAGGGCGCGTCTTAGGTATGACGGCAGGTGCACGTGCCCATGAGGCAGCCATCGAGGCGGCAAACCATCCTCGAAATCGATTGTGTTCCTTGTAGATGTCGGAAGCATACATCTTCTGATACACATCCTTAGATGGTAGCTAGAGAGTCTTTTGAAGAGACCCTACGAGGTTTCACGCCCTATGTTAGCCTCATTGGTATTCCCGAATAATCCCGATGTCGTCAGGCAGAATGCGGTGATCATGACCTCAGGTATATAGCAGAGCGAAGGGCTCGGGTTGTAGGTTTGCCAAAGCACCATTCTATTGATTGTAGAGACACCACGTAATTCCATATCGTTCGTGGCATTGATCAAACTCGTCGAACATATATCATGGCCCTCAAAGATCCAACGCCAAAGTGCCTCTTCTTCGACGTCTTCGGCACCTGCGTAGACTGGCGGAAGACTGTGACTGACAAATTGTACAATGAGTCGAGCAATGTATTGAATAGTCCTGAGTCGAGTATCTCGAGCAGGATCCGCATGCGAGCCAGTACAATGGTAGGCATACCCTCAGTAGCAACATCTCTTGTCGATCCTGTATACTGATGAAGAGCGCAAGACATATGAACAGTGGGGCGACATCGCCCAGGAATGGCGAGACTCCTACCTAGTATTCACGCGATCGATCGCCAACGATCCAAGCATCCCATACAAGACAGTCGACCAACACCACCTAGACGCACTGCGCGAGATACTCGAAAGGCACAGCCTCATCAACCCCCTCCCGCCGCCCTCCTCATCCAGCATCCCTGCGGACGACGTGCAAGACGGCTCGCTCTGGCACAACGCGCAGGTCCGCTCGCTCGCACAGATCTGGCACTACCTCGCCCCATGGCCAGACACTGTCCGTGGGATCCAGGCGCTCAACCGCTCGTTCTCGACATGCTCGCTGACGAACGGCAATCTGGACTTGATCCGCGACATGGCGGCGCACGCGGACATGCAGTTCACGCACATCTTCTCTGCCGAAATGTTTGGCTCGTACAAGCCCAGTCCGAAGGTCTATCTCGGTGCGGCTGCGAAGCTGGGGTTCGAGCCTGGACAGTGCGTGATGGTTGCCGCGCACCTGGATGATCTCAAGGCTGCGAAGGCGTGTGGGTTCGGCACTGTATATGTGGAACGACCGCTGGAGGAGAGGTATCCTGAGTTGGCGGATGAGCCTGGCGTTGTTGATGTGTGGGTGGGCGGTGATGAGGATGGGTTCTTGAGTGCGGCTTCTAAGCTGGGAGTTAGGCTGGAGGAGTAGTCAGTAGACGACATACACCGCGGACTATATAATTGTATGTCTGTGAAGCATATCTGTGTGTATAGTTGGTCAGTAGTATATTGAATGACGATACATTTTCATGTTGTCTACACTTGCATCGTGTTGACACACTTCTTTGCCGTTCTTATTATGTCAACGATGTATGTACAGTAAGTTACTCTGTAAGAAACCACCATCAGAACAACTGTCACCCAGAAACCAGTTTCAATTGCAACAGACCACACAAAAACCAGCATTTAAATACACTATAGATCATAGAGATACTGCTCTACATGTTGGACATCGATGAATCAGCACACGACCTCGTCGCCGTCGCATATAACATCTACCCCAACCCTAGCCTATTCTAGAAGCTAGGGTTACCAGACGCCAAGAAAAGGAGGCAACAAGGCAGCTGACCCGACATCGCGAGCCGCAATCCTTTAAAGCCGACAGGCTCGGCGCTTTCGTGCACCGCTATCGCCTACGACGCCGGCGTCGCAGAACCTCACCCCAGTGTTCCACGTCTCAGTCTGCACGGCACCGCGACAACCATGTGCTGTCCCCGTGGATCACGACCGGAAGCAGGCCGCTGCAGGAACATATTAGGCAGCAGAGTCCAAAACGGAGGCTCCCTGTGACCCTACAGGCAGGAGAACATTGGGGTTACTGTCGCGACGGGGCGCGTCTGCTTCAGAGAGCGCGTCGGCGTCGTCTTCGGGCTTTAGACGGGTTAAGTCCAATGCTGCATCTTGCGCGTTGAGAACGGGTTGGTCGTGAGGTCTTATATAGGATTCAAATGCCGGCTGTCATCATGGCTTCAGGCTCCGACGCAGAGCCAACTACAAGTTGGACTTGACACATTGCTGGCAACCCACGTTCGGACGGAAAGACATACCTGCTTGATACGCTGGCGTGTTGGATATATTCGGACTGACGACCGGATAACGATCGACAACAAGCATACCACGTGCGCTGACCTGATTGCCGTTCGGAGTATCAGGCTATGGACTCACGTCGTAGCTCGTGTACCAGCAAGGGTGATTTCGGCAAGGAAGATGCAAAGCCACAGCACCCAGGCGTGCTGGAGCGGGTAGCTTCGTCGACTTGTGAATCGCCTTCTGACATCGCAAGGACGATAGCACCTGCAGATGAAGAGGATGTCGAACTGGGGAAAGCGCCTCCTGTCGAGTCGTCGACGCTAGAGCAGGACCAGCAGGATCAGCAATCCGAAGATGACATGTATTCTGTCTTCACGACGTGGCAGAAGAGGTGGATCATCCTCACCGGGTCGCTTGCTGGATGGTTCTCTCCAATGACCGGGTCAATCTACTATCCCGCGATCGATTCGATCGCACACGACCTGGGAGAGCCGATCACCACCATCAACCTTACGGTCACTACGTATCTGGCGAGACTCCACCATTTCCCAACCATCCTAATCCCCATGAGCTAATGTGTACTTAGATTTTCCAAGGCCTCGCGCCAATGTTCGTGGGTGGGTTCTCCGAGAGTGCTGGACGACGCCCTGCGTACTTTGCTTGCTTCATCATCTACATCGCATCTAACATCGGGCTGGCGCTGCAGAACAATTATGTCGCTCTCTTGGTCCTGAGGATGCTCCAGAGCGCAGGGAGCAGCGGTACTATTGCCCTGTCGAACGGGCTAGTGGGAGACTGTGTGACATCCGCCCAGCGCGGTGAGTACATTGCTTGGGCATCACTCGGTAGTATTCTAGGCCCTACTATTTCTCCAATTATCGGAGGCCTGCTTTCGCAATTCCTTGGATGGTGAGTCATTATGTTACGTGGCAGACGGCGAGAAAAGGATGAATGCTAATTTGTCATTGCTAGGCATTGGATATTCTGGTTCCTTCTAATATTATCGGCCGTGGTCTTCGTGCCACTGGCCTTGTTCCTACCAGAGACCTGCCGCAAAGTCGTCGGCAACGGCTCAGTGCCACCTCCATGGTGGAGCGCCAACATCACAGATGCCGCCAGACACAGGCACCGCGCAGCCAGAGGCGTAAAGGCCAATGAAGAGAAACTGGCAGAGTGTCGTAAGAACACTAAGCTTTCCTTCCCAAACCCTATGCCAACTATTATGGTCCTGTTGGACTTCGAAACGGACCTGCTCCTCCTCTGCACAGGTCTGAGTCTCTCCTGCTTCTACGCCATCTCAACTGGCGTATCTGAGGCCTTCCACAACCTGTACGGCTTCAACGACATTGAGGTCTCACTCATGTTCCTCCCGATTGGCGCCGGCAGTATCGTATCTGCATTCACCACCGGCAAACTGGTGGACTGGAATTACAGGCGTCTCGCCAAGAAGCACGGCTTCCCAGTCGAGAAGACGAGGCAGACAGACCTGTCAGACTTCCCGATTGAAAAGGCTCGCATGCAGATAGCGTTGCCTAACTTCGTCATCGCCGCCGCCACGATCATCGGGTACGGGTGGACCTTGGATCACAAGATCTCGCTTGCTGGCCCCATCATCTTGCTTTTGATCCTGGGCTACACGTTGGTCGTCGGCTTCCAGTGCCTCAACGTGCTCATGGTCGATATATACCCTGGCATTCCTGCGGCAGCGACGGCTGCGAACAATGTCGTCCGATGTCTGCTAGGCGCTGCTGCAAGCGCAGCAATCCAGCCTATGGTCGAAGCTATGGGCAATGGGTGGGCGTACACATTGCTCGCGCTGCTCTTCCTCCTCTCAACAACTGGGCCTCTTGCAAGCATGAAATACGGCATCCAGTGGAGGAAGGCGAAGAAGGAGAGGGTAGAGAAGAGGCGCCAGACTAGAAGTGATAAGGCGGCGGCACGGGCGGCTGCCAAACCATGATTTGTATTTCCAAGGCTGTTGTGCCGTCATTTCTCCGCTGGCCACAGCAGCTACCGGTCGACGTGCTGGTGCACTGTGGATCCGAAAACTGCATTGCCGAAGCCAGTTTGTTTTGCATAAATGATACCCCAGATAACAATAGATGCATCAGACCAAATGTCTCAAGTCTCTTCAGTCGATGGTTGGAACGATCGCGGCTTCTGCAGGTACTTGCCCACGAAGGTGTCCCACCTGATCCCGCCATCATTCTCCCTTGCGCGTCGTTGCCGGACGAGTTTCTCCGCAGCCTGGCGCAGCATTACCCCCGGACGCGCGTAGGTGTCGATGTTGTGCTCTGGAATGAAATCGCGATTGAGGTAGTCCTCCGTCGCCTTCTCCATCTTTGTCAGCGACGCGCCGCCGGGCACGTTCTTCTGCTGCTGCCAGTCGCCCGTGATCCACTCGTCGAGCGGCATGTTCTGCAGGCCGTACGTGACGTTCAGGCGCTTGTACCAGGTGTTCTCGCCGTGGGCGTAGAGGCGCATGTCCTGGTGCTGGCGCTCGCCCTCGGTGTACTTGATCAGCAGGTTGCGGACGACGGCGATCTTCTCCAGCCCCCGCTGGGCCCAGGGGATGCGGCTGATGGGGCCGGACCACGAGTGCGCGAAGCCGTCCTGCGTCATGTCCGGCCTGCCGGTGCCCACGCTCAGCAGGATGGCGGGCCTGTCGGCCTTGCCGTTGTAGAGGGAGTGGAACTCGGACATGGCCGCGCCGCTGGGGTTGTTCTCACGGATGCCACCGTCCTTGAAGCTCTTCTGCTCGCCGTCGACCTCGGCCTCGAGCATCTTGAAGTAGAAGGGTGCGGCCGAGGTGGCGCGCGTGACTTGCCAGATCTTGAGCTCGTCGGCGCCTTCGTTGTAGCGGGTGATCCAGTTCGGTGCCGTGTCGAGGTAGTAGTGCGGGTAGGTCCGCAGGAGGTAGGCTTCAGAGATGCTGGCGTTGTGCACCGCGGTGAGGCAGCAAGATTGGCTGACGCGGGGCTTGTCGACGTCGAAGGGCGACGCGAGCACCGTCGAGTCCGTCTCGAGCTGCCAGGGATGGGAGTCGTCCTTGCCGTCGCAGTCGTCGTGTTCGTAGCATCGGCTCGCGACTATCTTCTGTACCGCCTTCTCCAGAGGCTCGTGGTGATACTTTGTCGCGAATGGGAAGCTTGTTCGCAGCCGCCCAAACAGGGTGTCGCCGACCTCACGATACACCTCCAGACACTCCTCGGTCGTCATGCGCAGTCTCCCCAGCATCGTCGCGATCAAGCCGCCGGTTGAGGTGCCATACATGAAGTCAAAGTAGTGACAGGGCATCAGCTGGTCCTCAGTCTTGGCATGCTGGGCCGTGGTGTTCTCCTCGTCATCCAGTCTCAATTCCCACAGCCACACCTCATGCATGAGCGCCTTCATTATGATCAAGCTGCTGTATCCTCTGATCCCACCCCCATCCAGTGTCAAGATGCACGGCCACCAAGGGTCGTCCACTGTCCTAGCCCATACCCTCCCTGCCTTTTCCGAATCATCTGTCTCAGCTCGACGGACTGACGGTGTCCGGCTGTTACTACCAGAAGGTGTGGATAGGCGCGTTGTGCGCAGATTCTTTGGAGTCTCCATACCGCCCTCTTGTGGCTGCTGCTGCTGTTGCTGATCTGAAATTCCTGCAGGTGCCTGCAGGCGAGCCCATGGGGCCACCGGGATTGAATCCAGTTTGATAGACAGTAGCTGCAGCTTCTCTTGCTCTTTCCAGTAGGCTTGCTGCCTGGCCGGCTTGGTCTTCGCTGTATGCCGCCTGTGTCTCCCGACTACTGGTGAGGTTTATGTTTATGTCGTGGATGCTTAGCGGAAGTAGTAATGCTGGCAGTGTCGAGTTTCAAGCGCGATCGTGATGGTTATGCAAAAGCACTTGTGCCTTCTATGCTGTGCGAGTCTAATGAAAGCGTCGCTAATGTATGCCGTGAGCCACTCGCGCACCAACGTTTGCGGACTATCAGAATGTAGACTTGTATATGCTAACGAACCGAACTCGAGAAAAGAATGCCGCTTTATGCAGGGAACAGAAAGAGAGAGGAAGCAAGCGGTTCTAAATGCCAAAAAGTCTGCGGTACAACAAGAAAGACGCTTAGCAGGTGAGACAAGAATGCAGAAGAGAGGGGAGTGGATATAGAGATGCCTACGCCCTGTCCTGAAGGGAGAGAGCGATGATTGGGACGAAAGGCGTAACAAGCATACAGAGCAGCAGCAGGATGATGTCTGCTCGATTCGTGACCGCCCTTTTGGATGTGATGCTTCACACAGCCGGTCCCTCTAACTCTGACCAGTGACTAGCTAACACGAATCCAATTCACGTCTGGGAGAACAAGACGATCATGCGGCAACCCTAAGGTAAATCCAAAGTAAGTCTAAAGTAGGATTTCACCTACTCCTGACCACCATGTGATCCCTGCGCTGGCGACTCCCGCTTCCCCGCGCGATCTAAATGGAACTCAGCGGCGCGTCTGAGCCTCAGGTTGGGTTCGGAGGTGTGGCGGTGCCCATTGTTAGCTTCCTCCCGGCGCGCATCAGGCATCAGGCATGCGAGACAACCAGAGAGAATCACTTGCAAGCGCTGGTTTCATGAGTATGTGGGCACGATTGTTGGACTGTTTTTTAAATCGCAATGACTTACGTTCTCCTTACGGTGGCAGCCTGGGTTGGTATTGACGTACGCCCGCGTACCAGCAAGTGCCTGGGGGCGTGGAGGGTTGCCTGGCTGTGTGCCTGCGTGAGAGACGAGACAAGGCTGCAGGCCTCGCGCTGCTTGGCTGTCGTGAGGTGGTCATCTCCCGCACTGCCTCAGGAACAACGCTGCACTGGGTTAGATCCACCCATGTTCACTGTCACTTGATGCCATCGCCGCGATGACATACCTGGCTGTACACACTGCCGGCCATTCTCGGTCTGTCTCCGAGTGCTACAGGCCGCTGGCTGATTTACGGGTTCCGGCGCTGGAGACAAAGGTGAGCTGCACAAGATCACGTTCGTGAGTCCTAACTGGAGTGACCTCGGGTTCTGCCAAGACGGCCGGAAGAACAGATCATTCATCATGGCGTATCCAAAGCTGTTGCTGCTGCTGCCTGCGCCGCGCCATACTACTTGTTGACCTAAGTGCCCAAACATCGCGGTGTTTACATTGATGATGCTGCTGCTGTTGGAAGGGGAAGTGACTAAGCAGAACTACTCGGGATACACGCACTGCGTGCCGTTCATGCTGCAGAAAGGCATCCTCACAGGCTCAGCCCGGAGGCCGCGCGCCACCAGCCTCTCCCTCATCTCGCTCAGGCGCGGGCTCGCCTCGATCTGGCTCCTGTTCTGCCCGCTGGCGTCCTTCGCACCGCTCCAAAGCACCTCGCCTACAGCGCTGGCGCGGGGCCAGACCATCGTCTCGAGGTTGACGACATCGGTCTGCTCTGACCAGATGTGGCACTCGCCGCCGATGACGAGATGCGTCTGGTTGTCAGGCACGCCAGACAGCGGGTCGTAGCTGTACGCCCAGCGCCAGTTCTTCAGCGGTGCGCAGTAGTCCTGGTACGGCCAGAAGGTTGCGGAGGCTTCCCCGACAGGGAAGTCTAGCCATTGGCCCTTGCCGCAGTCGAGGTACCAGAAGTTGTAGTTGCCTGCCAGCGCCTTGTACCCTTTGCTTGTGACGGAGGCGACGGATTCATCGGAGAGCCAGGTCTGTACGATGGTGTCTTTGGGGAGGGTCAGGTTCCAGTCGAGCAGCATCTCCTCCCAGACGAGTGGGATGAAGCCAGCGCCTTCGATCTGCTTGGTGTTGCGGTCCATGAACTTCTGCATCAGTGGCTGCAGCACTGTGGTGTCATTCGTACCGACGGTCTCGTCAAAATTGTAGACGTTGACGTTCACTTCATCACCACCGAGGTGGAAGTAGCTGGTGTAGGGCTTCAGGCGTGGCAGGAGTTCCTTGAACAGTGTATCCAGAAAGTCATACACACCGGTAGAGTTGAGCTTGAACTGACCTGAAGGTGGCTCGGCAGAGTATGTCGTCCACTCTGGCTGGATGTTGAATGCCGTAATCAGATCGGGATGCGAATACCAAATCGAGGCAGTGTGGCCGGGCTGGTCAATCTCCATCGCAACTTCGACACCAAGGAGAGCGCCAAACTCTTGAATCTCCCTCACCTCCTCCACACTGTACTTCTCAGATGCGATATATGCGCCCTCTGCAGCAACTTCTGGCAAGGACTCCAGCTCAAGCGGCCATGATTGAGAGTCAGTGATGTGCCAATGCAGCCTGTTCATCTTGTTGTACGACAAAGCATCGATCATCCGCTTGATCTGGTCAACAGGCTTGAACGTGCGAGATGTGTCGAGATTCAACCCTCGCCATGAGAACTTGGGAGCGTCACTGACGTAGACAGGTGCAAGAGGCGAGTAGACAGCGCCGCAGCTGTGAGAGTAGAACAGCTGCGTGAACGTAGTCAGACCCCAGAGGATGCCAATCGAAGACGATGCTGTGATGGTGACTTCGCCAGCCTCAGTCAGCTGCAGCGTGTACGACTCATCGACGTTGCCTGCGACTGGCTTGAGAATGTTGACAGGGTCAGTGCCATTCTGGATCAACCTGATGGACTTGACGTATGTCCTCGAGCCGTTCTTTGCAGGCTCGAAATCCGAGAAACGCGGGTGGAATTTCCACGGGTAGAAGTTCTTATTGAAGAGGGTGTCGTATGTCCGTTCCACGGCATTGCTGATGATTGCCGAGACAGTCTTGTTGTCAGAATTGGACCCGCCATATCCGGTGATCGGCTGCGAGACATCAGCTTGGACGTTTATGACTTGGAAAGAGTATGGAGGAAAGTGCTGTCTTACTGAAGAGGCTCCATTATAGCTGACTTTTACGTTCTTATCGATCCATACCACTGAGTCGCCATGGCTGTATTCTTTGGGAATTGGCCAGACTGCTGCTGCACTGGCGACGAACAATGCGATTGGCAATAGCTTCATGATCGCACCTAGCTCAGAAAACTCCCAAATATATCTGTCCCAGTACTGAAGCAAGCTGGAGTTTATCCAAACTCTGCTACGCCTGCTACTATATGAATACTACTTGCTCCAAGTCTGTAGAGCTGGCTGCCAGTATGGCACTCCTGTTGAGAGATGTTAAAGATGCTCAAGAGCGCAATGAGGGGAACGTAAAGGGGAAAAGATATCGAAACGCAGCAGCAGCAGCAGCAGCAGCAGAAGCAGTGGGACTCTGAGGTGACAGCGTCACCGTACATTCTTGTATGCATGCTGCGACCTTGATATAGATTATCGCCTAGCAATCCTGAACAGAGCCCCGTAAACCCCATGCGGCGGGGCTGGCTACGAAACGCTAAAACAGTGCAATGCTTGGTAGGGATCACCATCGGCTGGCTGGCGATGAAGAGGGGGGAAAGGAAAACCGGACGGCCAAGCAAGGATTGGGGGCAATGATCAGACCGGGATCCATCACTCTGCTCGCAAGGCTGAGGAAAAGGTATTTTGACGCCCACTCTTGTGACCAAAAGCGGGAGGTTCTTGAGCCGCCTTTGGTCGCGGTGCTGGGATTGCCTGTTCGGTTGCTGATACGCCGCAGAGCTACAGAGCTGCTGGTTTCAATCGTGTTGGATAGAGGGCATGAGCAGTGTGGGAGGAGCAGTGAACAATGATGCGGGTTGCCGGTAGAGCGGCTATCGTCACCACCTGCCCACCCATGTGGGGACGAGCCATTGTTGCCGTGCAGGTTGTATTTGAAACGGCTCCCCCCTCCACAAGCAAGCTGATGTGCGCTGCATGCATCCAGGTTGATCAGTACTAGTGGTGGGCAACGCGATGGCGCTGCAACATGGCCGTGGCCGCGCCGGCGCATGCTCGAACGCCACGGCAGAAAAGGGCCAAAGGGGGATGCGGTGTGTGGCTTGAAGAGCAGTTGGCCGGCACGCCGGACCTCCAACTGCATGGCCGCGTGAAGCACCCCAGAGGCGCTGGCGGGCTGTCGCGTTTCAGCCTCGCCTTTCAATCGATGCTGGGTGGGATCTTGATGGTTGAACAAATGCGGGAGAGCTCTTGTATCTCCTGTAAGCATGTTCGACGTCTTTGTCAATGGTCCGGCGGTTAGGTGCAGTTGCAGCCACAGACTGTGCTGGTGCTCATGCAAACATGGAGACTGTAGTTGCAACGGAAATTCTTGTACTGCGCCGGATGCTTGCCTTGACTTGTCGGTAACACATGTGATGGGGCTTGATCGTGGTACAGTTGCTCCCGCAATCTAGAGAACTTGTGGAGGGACTACACTAACGGACGCATACCTTACGAACACAGCGACAGTCATACGGCTAGCGCTCCTACTATCGAAATATTACAACACCGGCTCCAGAGAAAAACGTAAGGGATGACGGAGACGGCGAGACTTAGATGGGGTTTCCCTTGAGTATCTAACTTATCATACATGTGAATATGGATCTCGAGTCCTGCCCGATAACCGGGCGAGATGTGCAAAGGTATGGTTAATGAATGCGGAGGACCGCGAGAAGGAGAGGTTAAGAAGCCTTACAAGGAGTAGAGGCTGCACAACCCGCACTTATATGTCTCAGGCATAGATTATGTGACTGCACATGCCGCACATGGTTTGATGTGCACAGAGCTATTTGTACATCAGATTGAGGAGACGAAATGTCTGTGCAATGCTTTGTATGGAGATACATACGACAGTGGTTTCATCACGCCTTCATAATTTGTCGGACGGCTGGCTTCTCTGCATGTCACTTCGCATCGCTATCTTCCCGATTAGAAGCATCTTGAGCTCGGCGCGTATGGGTCTTGAGCGCCGTATCCATCTCTAGTAGCTGCAACACAATGGGGCTGATAGCGTGCAATCTTGTCATTACTGATGGCTCACAGCGGTAGGCCTACACCTCCGAGAGTCATGTATGACACACTCCTCCTATCCTCTACACGAACTTCCCTCCTCTCCTCCATGTGGATTTGAAGGTGCTTTCGGTTCGAATAGACAGGGTAGCCGATTGCCCGCGACCCTCTTTGTTGAGCGGCCTGGGAGAGCTGCCGCGCACGGACTATACGTATATATCTAACAAGGTGCAGAGACAGACCCGTTGTTCTCCGCCCCTACACAACCAAGACAGTTCGATCGATTCTGTGCCTATAGCCTGCAACAGATGGTGATTGACACTGGACCCTCATACCTATATTGTGTCTTACCTGTTACTACTAGACGAACAATTCCCATAGATCCTGTTGGATGGGCTCCATCTCTTACGAAGATTGCGTTGTCGTTGATAGGGGAGGTATCGTGGAAAACACGCACCAAGTGCACATAGTGGTCGTCGATTCAACTGGGAGGATCCTCTACAGTGTTGGGAACCCTTATCGAGCAACACTGGTACGGTCTGCAGCGAAGCCTGCACAGGCACTCGGAATACTCGAAGCCATCAGTCATGAGAATGACATATACGACGATGCTGACGTGGCACTCTAATGCGCATCGCATAGCAGCGAAGACAGACATGTCAGCCGAGCTCATTCAATGCTGGCCAAGTCTGGCGTGAAGGAGTCAGATATGCGTTGTGGAGGGCACCCTGCAATCTCCGAGGCAGTGAATCGCAAATGGATCAAGGAGGACTTCGTCCCAACAGCAATCTACAGCAATTGCTCGGGAAAGCATATTGGTATGCTGACTGGTGCACGAGCGATCGGGGCTGATGTTGCAGACTATCATCAGCCTTCAAGCCCAATGCAGTTGAGGGTGAAACGAGCCGTGGAAGAGCTCTCTGGCCTGAGCAAGGATGAAATCCGCTGGAGCATCGATGGTTGCAACCTGCCAGCGCCTGCGTTCTCACTACGCAACCTGGGATTGATGTATGCGCATCTGGCAGCAGCGGCAGACATTACAGAACGAAACTCTACTGTGACGGATCGAGAAAATAACGTGGCTCGTATCTTCCGTGCCATGACTATGCATCCAGAGATGGTAGGGGGCGAAGGTCGCTTCTGCACCATCCTTATGAAAACATACCAGGGAGCGCTCTTGGGGAAACTTGGAGCTGATGCGTGCTATGGTATTGGCGTACGTGCATCAGAACAGACGCGAGCACTCGGCGCCGAGGGTGCCATCGGCATTGGGGTCAAAGTCGAGGACGGAAGCATCGATATTCTCTATTCAGCAGTAGCAGAGGTTCTGGATCAACTGCAGATCGGGACCGACGAGACCCGTGACAAGCTGAAGACGTTCCAATGTTTGAAGAGGTTCAACACGGTGGGAGTTGAGGTTGGCCAGCTTTCACATCATTTTGATGTCCGCCGAGCTCGGCCTGTCTGATCAGCTCTCATGTACTCGTAGCGTTGCTGTGTAGGAGTATGCGAGTACATTCAATAGATGGTGAAGTGGTTGGTGGGATGATTGGGTGGTGGATCATGACCTACATGGGCTATGGACTGAACGATACTATCGAACTTCACGTTGCAGTTCCACATCACCCTTCAGTCCGCATGGTCTGCCAGGAGCCTTCGTGGCAACACCAGTCCTAACATCTTGATGATCATTGCCAAATCAGAACAGACGGTTGGGCTCGCTTAGCACGGGAACTCGCCTGGCGAAAACGCGCTTGCCTGTACGCGGAAACGCAAGATAGGCCTGCGACAGGGCTACCTCGTTTCTGCTACATATTTGCCCACCGTGAAGCCGGATAGCGAAAGCATCAGCTCAGTTGACGTGATGGTCCTGCAGCGCAGAGATTGCCATGATTTCCATTTACTTCAAGATGGCCGCCCTTGCGATGCAGAGGTGCACTAGCATCGTCACTCGCGTCAATCACTACAGTCGACATGTCAGAGAAGCAGTTCCACATCACTGATGTGGCCAACGACAGGCCGCAAAGCACGGCTTCAGAGCCTGTCGTCTCTGTGCGCAATGTAGATGCTACCCAGGACCTTGTCGAGAAACTGGGTGATACAGTTGCGCCTTTGACTCCTGAGAAGCAAAGGGAATTGAAACGTACACTCTACATCCGACTGATGTCGTTGCTGATCGTGATCAACCTATGGCTTTTTGTTCGTGTTCACATGATAACCCAATTGCGGAATTTTGCTGATGCTCGATAGATCGACAAAGCGACGCTTTCATATGGCTCTTTGCTCGGTCTCATGGAAGAGACAGGCATCAATGGCACCCAATACAATGATCTTGCGACAATCTTCTACACTGGTAAGCCGTCAATTTCCGTATCGTTCGTTGTCATAAGTCACTGACGACATCGCAGGGTACATTGTTGCTCAAGTTCCGGGGCACTATCTCATGCAACGACTACCACTTGGCCGCTTTGTTTCTGTTGCCATATTCCTTTGGTCGGTCATCATCTTCCTGCATTGTACTGCTGAGAGCTTCGGCGCATTGGTCCCCTTGAGATTCCTTCTTGGTGTGACGGAGGCTGTCTTGGTACCTGCGATGGAAGTGACGATGGGAATGTGAGTTTCTACACCGGATCGTCTTTTAGATTTGCTTGGAGATGTACCCGCTGACCAAGTACTCCAAACATTCAGGTTCTTCACTCCTTTGGAATATGCTGAAGTCCAGCCGATATGGTGGATCTCGTGTATGGCATGCCCGATACCTGTAAGTCGACATCGCATTCGTCCAACATATACTCTCACTAACTAGTTCTGGGGATTGTAGGCAGGCTTCATGGCGTATGGTCTTCTCTGGTCGCAATCACCAATTCGTCCCTGGAAGTTTTTCATGATAACTACTGGCGGCGTCTCTCTCTTACTTTCAATCGTCTGTTGGTTCTACTACCCAGACAACCCTGCACGAGCACGAATGCTCTCAGTGGAAGATAGGATCCATGTTATTCGCAAAGTCCATGCTGCCACCAGAAGCTCCATCGAGCAGAAGACAGTCAAGATGAGCCAGGTCAAAGAAACGCTCCGGGACCCAGTGTCCTGGCTGTTCTTCTTGGCAGCATTTTGCCTCATGATTGCCAACAACCTTCAATACCAGCAGAGCTTGATCTTTCTAGGAATGGGAGTGAGCACATTTGGGTCCACACTCGTATCCGTTGCTGGAGGAGGGGTGGCTGTCGCAGCATGTATCCTGGGCTGGCTGCTGCTGAGATGGTTCCCCAACAAGGGAGCGTATCTAGGGACGTTCTTCTGCCTCCCATCGATCGCATGCGGCATTGGCATGGTGGCGCTGCCGTGGAGCAACCGCACTGGCCTTCTGGCTTGCCTCACCCTGGGCGGAAACACATTCGGAGTGACCTACGTCATCATGCTCGCATGGGCATCGTCAAGCGCTGCTGGGTATACCAAGAAGCTGCTGCGTAACGTGTTCTTCATGGTCGGATACGGCATCTCCAACATCATCTCGCCTCAGATATGGGTATCACGAGACGGGCCCCGCTATTATGGTGCTTGGATCGCGCAGATCCTTGTGAGTTGGGTGATGACTCCTGTGATTCTTCTAGTCATCCGCTACATCTTGAGCCGTAGAAATGCAGAGAGGCGGAAGTGGATCGCAGAGCAGGCTGCGCTTGGAGAGCACGGTCACGGCTACGTCGAGCGCAAGCTGGACGATGGACGGGTCACCAGAGAACAAGTCGACGTGTCGATTTTAGATCTTACCGATATCGAGAACAAGTTCTTCATATATCCACTATGAGCGAGAGCTGGCTGGGGAGTGCCATAGGTGTATGTAGAGGATTTGCCCAACTTGGCCGGGTGCTGCATGGAAAATAGACAAACGTATAGAGATCCACTGGCCCTGCAGCCTACTTCCAAAACACGCTAGAAAGCGACGTTTTCCAGAAAGAAAGTAGAGCCCCTTTACATCCGTCGTGCAGAGCATCTTGTTTTCCTGCGCAAGGACAAGAGAAGCATAGCAACGGACCCGAGTGATCGGCGAAGCCCAAGTGTGGCACGTGCAGGCACTTGGGAGTCGCGCTTCCAGCCTCATGCCAACCACCTCTTCCTCCGCTGTCGAATCGCTGCTCGACAAGGGCCTGCATATAGCAGGACAAAAACAGTCAGGCTGGATTCTCTTGTAGATGACGCATCCCTACACTCCCTTGGTGAGATGGCTGGTGTTGTCGAGGTAATCATGGTTTGACTAAAAATTAAGAATTTCCCTGCTGCTTCCAACTCTCGCCTTCCCTTAAGTCTCACATTGCACATTCCCAATACCAGTTCATTCCACGGAAGTCCTTGCACCACTTTACCATCACTTTGCAGCAGCAAACTGTTCACCCGATAGCGCCTATTCTCGAAAGGACACTCGTAGCGGATATTCTCTCGCCAATGTTGACTCTGAAGGATATCCTCACCATGGGTACGCCGCTTAGGCTTGCTACCCTTGCAACAATATCAAGTTTGCTGTTCGCAGCGCCCTCATACCAGCAAACATACAGCAAATGCAACCCGATACAGCAGCAGTGCCCGCCAAATCCAGCTCTAGGTGGTTCGACTACGGTGGACTTCAGCCAGGGTGCTTCAGATCAGTTCACAGCCACTGGAACCCCCACATACAACTCGGACGGAGTTGCTTTCACAATCGATGGCTCAGGACAGTCGCCTATGCTTACATCGAACTGGTACATAATGTTCGGCACGTACACCGTCAAGATGAAGGCAGCTCCTGGAGCAGGCATCGTCAGTTCGCTTGTTTTGCTCTCAGACGATCTGGACGAGATCGACTGGGAATGGCTTGGCGCACGGAATGACGAAGTGCAGAGCAACTACTTCGGCAAGGGCCAGACCACGACATATACGCGGTCAGCTGTACATACGGCTACGGACTCACAGGACCAATGGCACGAGTATTCTGTCATCTGGACGGAGCAGCAGGTTGTATGGCAGATCGATGGAACGACAGTGCGGGTGTTGAACGCGAACGACGCGCAGGGCCAGTTCCCGCAGACTCCATGTCAGCTCCGATTCGGGTCATGGAGCGGTGGAGATCCCTCGAACCCTCCAGGGACGATTGCGTGGGCAATGGGACCGACCGACTATTCGCAAGGCCCGTTCACCATGACCGTTGCGTCCATATCGGTCCAGGACTACTCGAGCGGCACTAACTACACATGGGGCAACCAGAGCGGTTCTTGGACCAGCATTGAGTCTGATGGTGGCACGGTCAACGGCAATGCACCCGCAAATGCTGGCGCTGCAGCCGCGCCTCAGATCACTGCGACTGCGAATAGCCCTCAGGCGTTTGATGGCACCCATGCACCCGACTCCAGCTACACGACACCGACAGTCTGGCCGTGGGTTGCATCCTCTACCCCATGCGCAGCGACCGCAACCTATGCCGGCAGCCTCCCCTCTGGGTGGACGTTCGACGCCTGCAAGGGCAAGGCCGTCCCACCCAGCAAGGCTTCAGTCAGTAAGAGCCTTCCCCGAATATATTATCCTGCATTGTGCGATCATCATGTGAACATCAGCTAACGGTACTGTCGCAGCAAACATCCCCACCAGCCTCGTCTACCTTGTCGCCAGCAGTCTCGCCAGCGGCCTTATGTTCCGAATCTGGATTTGAGGTGGTGACGAAGTACAACGACAAGGGCTTTCTGACGACAATCACGGCAGCAGTTGGAGTGTCGACCGGCTACGATGATCGCGGTTTCCCGACCACGATCTATCCTTCGAACTGTCAAGTGTCGAACCCACCGATGGGGCTGGCACAGCTTCTGGAACAGAGCGGTGAACCATCTGAGACAACGACAACGGTCGCTGGTTCATCAGCCACTCGGAGCACATTCCCATCTATGACGTCCACATCGTTTCCGACATCCGCGCAAGGTGATGAAACACAACAATCTGGAAGTGGGAGGGCGGTTGTTGAGTCTGCTGTTCACATATTACTCTCGGGTGTTGCGATATTGTTTCTGGCATCGTTGGCATAGCGGATGGCGTTGTCATGCACCCAGCCAGCCAAGCGCTGGCGAGCTGGGCCTTGCATTTGTGTCCGCACCCTGTCCCTTCGAGGCGTGTGGCGTGCATATCATGGGACTAATGAGGGGCGACAGACGACTCGGCGTCAACCCCAGTAGTGATGCATTTGAGTGATTTTCAAGGGCGAGCGATGGTCATAATGGAGACGGGAATTGGTCAACAGTGAGGAGTTATGTGTCATGGGTACTGCGCCATTGGCAAGGACAGCAGCATCGGGACGGCAATGCATGATCTCGGCGACTGGACTCTCGCCCTTCTCTCCTACACGTAGGTAGATTTGGTAAAACTCTAGTTTCCACACGTGTTCATACTCGCCAGCGCCTCCGACCCCAGGAATTGATACGTAAGCAGGGCCAAGGGGGCGATGGAATCCACGAATAGCAGCCTCCACTAATGCAAGGTACTGTATACCTGTAAGGCCTGTAAGCCCTTTCCTTCCAGTAGTCGCCGCTGCAGCGCTGCGTGTGTGGTGTAGCCCTGCTGCCATTGATTGTGCTGGTTTCTTATCCCGCCGTAAGCCGTGCATACTATCACCCAGCTATGGCAAAACACACTGTTTAGTGCTGTCTTCGGTTGGTGCTGCGATCATGCACCACGAAAGAGATTTCACAGTTGCAACTTGACGTGACATGGGTGTGTGTCATAGCCTCTCTTTCACACACACACACACACTCTCTCTTCCAGTCCCTCTCTATCTCGGCCTCGGATGGGAATGCCTGGCAGTCTGCCGCCCCTCCAGCCTATGCCTCTGTAGGATTATTTATATGTCCTTAAGCCGCCCGCTCTCTCAGCTGGCCTCATGTCTGGTGTAAGTTTCCTGTCACCGCCACGATAAGGGATCACGAAGAAGAGACTGCCGAAGGGCCTTTTGCACAGATTGCTTTTACTGTTCCATGGCTGAGGCCAGACTCTCGCCGCATTACTATTAAAGAGCGCAACAGACCGCCCACGTTACCTTATCCTACCCCTCAATACACACTTTCCTTCTGAGTTTTACACCATAGACCCTGCTATTCCTTCACGGCTTTGAGCCGTCCCATTGGAGCTCCATCTCACCACCACCATTGACGCAATCCGGCCTTTTCTGTTGCAAGGAGCCCCGCCAACTCTTTTCTTCACCTGTTCCCTCATTGCTACTCTCTCCGTAGTTTGGAGCAAGTAGCCAGCGATCAGACGAATCTGGAAATTAGAGGTCGAAGGCGTTGTAGCAGAACCCAATCCACACACCATGAGCGAACCAAACGGCATCAAGCCGGTCAACCCTCTCGTCGAACGAGTCATCAGGACACCAGGTAGACAACCCAGCCCGCAACCTACACACCTGTCAGTGCCAGGCGGTGCACCGCACAATGTCGTGCACGAGCAGGGGACGGGATATGTCGCTCCCAAATTCGAGGGGAAAGAGCAGCAGATGCAGGAGGTGATGGACAAGGTGGACGAGGCTGGCTTCATCCCAGAGGACTTCGTCGAGACAGAAATTAAGTGGTTTTACAACGAGCTGGGCATAGACGACATGTACTTCCAGACCGAGACGGCCGACGCCATCGCCGGCCACGTCCACAGCCTGTATGCTGCCAAGGTGGCTGCGTATGCGAGGGACGACCACAAGCTGGACATCAGGTTGGACAAGGAGGCGGCGGATCATGCCGTCTACATCGACAGCAGCGTGCCAGGCATCACCTTCCTCGGAGGGTCGAACTTCGAGTCCAGGCTAGAGACCAAGTACCTGGATGGCAGCAGGGGGCTGAACAGCTATCGTGTCGAGACCTTCAGATCGCCAAGCAACCTGCCTGGCGAGAGCGGGCAGAGTCTGAGGTGTTACTTCGTCTACCAGGCGCATTTCAAGAACCAAACCCCTGGCCCAGAGGTGACTGATGTGGAGGCTCTTGGTGATGAGAGATGGCTGCAGAAGGCCACCAAGAACACGAAGGAGATCTACCAGCAGGTCATGGACAAGGGTGTGCAGAGGACAGGTCCGGTGATCGACATGTACGATGTCGAAGGCACGCGCGAGAAGAGACTGGTCGTTGGCTTCAAGCAGGGCTCTGCATTAGGTCTCTTCTCAGCGCTGAGCGATCTGTACCACTACTATGGCTTGACTTCTTCCAGGAAGTATGTCGAGCAGTTCTCCAATGGCATCACCATCATGTCCATCTACCTACGCCCAGCTTCCAACACGAGCAATAAGCACCCACCGATCGAAGCGAGCATCCATCAGATCATGAAGGAGGTTTCCCTGCTGTACTGTGTGCCCCAGAACCGCTTCCAGACGCAATTCAGCACTGGTAAGCTCTCCCTGCAGGAGGCCATATACGCACACTGTGTCTGGGTCTTCGTGCAGCATTTCCTCAACCGCCTGGGCAGCGAATACAACACTCTCACTACCCTGCTAGACGTCAGCAAGAGTGTCCATGCTGAGCTTTTGTCAAAACTGAAGAAGCGTCTTAGGAACGAGACCTTCACTGCTGACTACATCCTCGAGATCATCAGCCAGTACCCAGAGCTCATCAAATCCCTCTACCTGTCGTTTGCTGGCGCACACTACGTCCAAACCCGTGGTGACCGTGACGACTTCCTGCCGACCCTCTCCTATTTGAGGATGAAGGTGGACCGTGTCCTCACTGACGAGGAGCTCAAGACCCTCATATCCAAGACGGTGGTCAACGAACACCATGACATGGTCATGACTGCATTCCGTGTCTTCAACGCTTCCGTGCTCAAGACGAACTTCTACACCCCAACCAAGGTTGCCCTGTCTTTCCGCCTCGATCCAGGCTTCCTGCCTGCGGAAGAGTATGCACAGCCGCTTTATGGCATGTTCCTTGTCATCAGTTCTGAGTTCAGGGGCTTCCACTTGCGATTCAGGGATATCGCAAGAGGTGGTATCCGGATTGTGAGATCCAGGAATCGTGAGGCGTACTCCATCAATGTTCGGTCACTCTTCGACGAGAACTACAATTTGGCGAATACACAGCAGCGAAAGAACAAGGACATTCCTGAAGGAGGCTCAAAGGGTGTGATCTTGCTCGATCTGGCACATCAGGATAAGGTCAACGTGGCGTTCGAGAAGTACATCGATAGCATCATGGATCTCCTGCTTCCACCTACAAGTCCTGGCATCAAGGACCCGATTGTTGATCTTTACGGTAAAGAAGAGATCCTCTTCATGGGTCCGGATGAGAATACTGCCGACTTGGTCAACTGGGCAACCGAGCACGCTAGAGCTAGAGGCGCGCCATGGTGGAAGTCGTTCTTCACAGGCAAGTCGCCTAAGCTCGGTGGCATCCCACACGATGTTTACGGCATGACAACACTTTCGGTCAGAGAGTACGTATTGGGCATCTACAGGAAGCTGAACCTTGCACAGCCTGAAGTTAGTAAGCTGCAGACTGGTGGTCCGGACGGCGACCTTGGCTCCAACGAGATCTTACTCGGCCAAGAGAAGTACTGTGCAATTGTCGACGGCTCTGGTGTGCTGGTCGATCCAAATGGCATCGATCGCGAAGAGCTTCTTCGCCTTGCTAAAGGCAGGAAGATGATCATCGACTTTGAGATCTCCAAGCTGAGCAAAGACGGTTACCGCGTGCTTGTTGAGGAAAACAATGTGACCTTGCCATCTGGTGAGGTCGTCAATAATGGCACAACGTTCCGCAATACCTTCCATCTCCGCGAGGTGGAGAAATACGACATCATGGTTCCTTGTGGTGGTCGCCCTGAAAGCATCGACTTCTCCACCGCCGCTCGTCTGATCTCTGATGGCAAGACTAGGATTCCATACATCGTCGAAGGCGCAAACCTCTTCATCACGCAGGAAGCCAAGCTGCGACTCGAGAACGCAGGCTGCATCATCTTCAAGGACGCTTCAGCCAACAAGGGAGGTGTCACATCTTCCTCGCTCGAGGTCCTTGCCTCCCTGTCCTTCGATGACGAGAGCTTCCTCAAGCACATGTGCGTCCACGAAGACGGCACAGTACCCCAGTTCTACCAGGACTATGTAAAGCAGGTGCAGGCCAAGATTCAGGACAATGCCCGTCTGGAATTCGAGGCCATCTGGCGCGAGCATGAGCAGACCGGCGTCAACAGGAGTGTGCTGTCGGATAGGCTGTCGCTTGCCATCACCAAGATGGACGAGGAGCTGCAGGGCACGTCGCTATGGGAGAACGTCGCGCTGAGGGAGAGCGTATTGAGCGATGCACTGCCGAAGCTACTGCTGCAGGAGATCGGGCTACAGAAGATCATGGAGAGGGTAAGCCCAACCTTTCACCATTGCCACTTGTTTTGCGATACATACTGACCCTACTCGTGACACAGGTACCAGAGAACTACCTCCGCGCCATCTTCGGCTCATACCTCGCAAGCCGCTTCATCTATGAAATGGGCATCTCGGCCAGCCCTGTGTCCTTCTTTGCCTTCATGAACAACAGGATGTCGAAAGTCCCCACGCAGTAGTGTTTTGGTATATCAGAGTCTATCTCAAAAGGTGGGATCGTCTGGAACGTGCTCTTACGATTGAACGTCAAAGATGGCTACGGCGCTTCACAGCGCATTGGCATCTGCATTTATATGAATAATATCGAGTTTTTGCTTTTCTGATACTTCTCATGTTCGCGCTATTTCGTGGTCGCAACGGTGCAGGAATTCTGCTGTGCGTTAAAACACCTATTAGACTCTTCCAGGATCTGGAAGATTTGGAATTTGCGACGGCTACAAAGTCAATCCTCAACCTCTCCCAAGAGCATCCAACACCCTCTTCGTCTTCTCATCTCTCTCCCTGGTGTCAACGACACCATAAGCCTCGTCAGCCTGCCTACACACATCCTCCTGCCAAGCCCCTCCGACGCTCACACCAGCCTTCTCCACATCCGCCTCGCTTGCCTTCCAGCACTCGCCAATCGTCCAGCCGATCTTGTCCATGAAGCTCGCCAACCCGCCCTCCCCGCCGCCAGCATGGTACGACTTGAAGGGCCCAGCGACGGCCCACCTGGGCCCCATACTGGCCGTGACGGCCTCATCCAGGTCACTTACGGAGATGACGCCGTTAGCGACGAGCGAGCAGGCCTCTCTTAACAGCGCGAATGCGAGTCTGTTCGCCACGAAGCCCATGCATTCCTTTTGGATCACGACTGGCGACCTGCCAAGTGAGCGCCAGTACTGCACCGTCCTCTCCACGGCCTCCGGGCGGGTCTGGGGTGAGGGGACGATCTCCAGCAGCGGCATGATGTGCGGCGGGTTGAAAGGGTGCACGACCATGAGCCGGCTTTGGTCCTGCATCTGCGCGCCCTGCTGACTGGCGGGAATCCCGCTCGTGCTCGTCCAGAAGAGCGCGTCTTTAGGTGCGAACGCTTCGATCTGAGGCCAGATTTGCTGCTTGAAGGCCAAGGCTTCTGGTCCTTGTTCTTGGATTATCGTGGCGTTGGACACGGCATCCTGGAGGGACGAGCTGAGGGTTAGACGAGCTGTGAGGGCGTCCGCGCTCTCTGGTGGTAGATAGGAAGGGAGGGTGGCCGCGATGTAGTCTTCAAGATCCGGGCGAGTGTCATAGATGGACATATGGCAATTGGCATTCTTGGTCAGGTGTAGGGCGGCGAAGGAGAGGCCGATCGTGCCACTGCCTATTATCGCTATCTTTTGGGTAGAGTGTTGCGACATCTTTCGGGTAGGGGACGGTGGTGGGATTGTATTGGACAGGATGGGAGAGGTCTAGAATGGAGACTGGTATACTTAACTTCTTGGATTCTTCTATGCACTCACTGCAATCGTGAAACATAGATACGAGAGGACCACTTACTACTAGCGAGGAATGATCTATATGTGTTTTCTTTTAATGGTGACAATGTTGAGGGGTGCTCGACATATCTCCATATCCGCCCAAGCAGATAGCAGCATCGCTGTTCCAACGTGTCGTCAAATGCATAACGTAGGTAGATGGTCCAAGCTTCATTCGTCCAGTCTCCCCCGCTTCTATGTTCGCACTTCATCTCCACCTGATCTCTATATGGACCGAGGATGCAAAATCGATGCGACCACCAAGGTTGCAGGCCGCTAGATATGTGTGTAGATAGCCTAGATATGGCTGCACCGGTAGGTGGGATATCTATCGTTTTCGTTGCGTTTTGTTTCGTTCGATCTCCTCTGTCCTTTCTTCTGTACATCAGGTGGACCAGCTTGAGCAGACACTGGAATACGAGATGCCTTTCAAAAGCTTGCAACAAGATATAAATTGTAAGTTTAAGAAAACCCTTGTATATGCGAGCTGGCTCATCTAAACTCAAACCTTGTAGTGCCTAGGGACCTCACGACGTGGCAATGGCTTTTCGAGCACCCAACATACTCTCCACTGTTCCGCTACCCTGAGTCGCGACTGGGAGGATACACTAATGCTGCTACGAAAGAATCGCTTAACTGGCGACAGGTGAAGGACTGCGCTACGCACCTCTCCACCGTGCTGGTCCGCAGATATGGCCTTGAGACTGGCGACACCGTTGCCCTGTTCAGCCAGAACACCATATGGTATCCTGTTGCTATGCACGCGACCCTACGCGTCGGAGGCAAGATCAGTGGCGCAAGTCCTGCGTACAATGTGGAGGAGATGACATACGCGTTGCAGAAGGCGGATGCGAAGTTCCTAATGACTCATGCAAATTCTATGGAGGTTGCGACTGCGGCTGCGAAGGCGGCAGGGATACCGAAGGAGAGGTTATTTCTACTCGAGGGCAAGCTGCAAGGGTTCAAGACCATCAAGGAGCTGATCGAAGAGGGTAAGAAAGAAAGTGATCAGGTGCCTTACTTTACTATACCTAGAGGGAAGACGAACTTTGATATCTGTGGATTCCTATCGTTCTCCTCTGGTACGACTGGATTGCCTAAGGCTGTAGGTAGAAACCCGCAACCCGCCTGTTCCGGCCTTCCTTAAGTCCATATGCGTTCATCTGCTGATATCATGATAGGTGATGATCGCCCACCAGAATGTCATTGCACAATGCCTTCAGGTGCAACAAGTGACGCCCAATGACCTGACCCGCGTACTCGCAGTATTGCCATCCTTTCACATCACTGGTCTCGTACATGCTCTACACCTACCTGTCCTGATCAATGCCGAGGTCATCATGCAACCATCATTCACCATGAAGTCTATGCTGGACACCGTCGTCGAATACAAATTACGAGAACTGCTACTGGTCCCGCCAATTTTAATTCGCATGGTGCGAGACCCTATAGTAGATCAATATGACTTGTCATTCATCCGACGCTTCTCCTCCGGCGCTGCTCCTCTGTCAGAAGAGATTCTCCAACTACTCAAGAAGAAGTTCCCTCAGACGGGTTTCAAACAAGGCTATGGCATGACAGAGTCATGTTCCTGCATCACAGCCCATCCGCCTTCTCACTACGACTATAAGCACGCGCATGCGGTAGGGACGATCTGCGCCAGCACAACCGTCAAGATCATGAAAGACGACGGCACGGAAGCTGGCATCGGCGAGCCAGGAGAGATCTGGGCAAAAGGTCCTCAGATCGTCATGGGCTACCTCAACAACGAGAAAGCCACGAAGGAGACCTTCGACGAAGACGGCTATTTGCACACAGGCGACCAGGGAGTTATTGACGAGGACGGCCTGATCACGATCCTTGATCGTATCAAAGAAATGATCAAAGTCAAAGGCATCGGCGTTGCGCCCGCAGAACTTGAAGATCTACTGCTTGGTCATGAGAAAGTCGAGGATGTCGCTGTGTTGGGAATCGCAGACGATTATTCTGGCGAAGTGCCCAAGGCATACGTAGTCCCCAAATCAGAGCACCAGAAGGAAGACCTACAGGCGCTTGGGAGAGCACTGATCACATATGTCATGGAGAAGAAGGTCAGGTATAAGGCTGTCAAGGAGGTCGAGTTCATTGAAGCTATAGTAAGTCTGCTTGTCACATTCAGAGTCTTCCATGGTTATGCGGTGTGTTGACTGACACGCTTATGCAGCCCAAATCGGCGTCTGGAAAAATATTGAGAAGGGTGCTTAAAGATAAGGAGAAGGCGGGCCAGCATGGAGTAGTGGTTCGGGAAGAGAGAGCAAATTTGTAGTGGGAACCATGATCCGACGTCACACCCATAACTCCAATCGAGCGACATGTATCTATACAAGTCTTCAATTTTGACCACAGGATACTTCACGAGGAATTTAGCCAGAGAATAAGAAGTCATGCGAGCCAAGTAGATTCAGAGATAAGTATGAAAACGTCCCATTAGATTGCCTACAGCTTGGGATAGACCAAAGCGCAATTACTGATAGCCGGCAGCGTCAGCCGCCGTTACTTCCAAACTGTCAAGAGTATATGTTCAATTAAAGAAATCGTTCACCCAGTGTCATGATGCTGCGACCGGCGCGGTGGGTTCAGCCAGATCCCGTAAGAGACTGAAGGCCAAAAAAGCGTTAGCGAATGCGTTCAGTACTTCGATCCGTCATCCATACAGCGACAGAGCAGAGCCAAGAGCCAGATAGGTACGAAACAGGCACTCACTTGATGTTGACGCTTGGGTCAACAGTTGGGGAGACCAACGAGGGTGTCAGTGCCTCGACTTACTCATGATGTTGGCGCAGAGGGAGTTGCTTAGCTGCGACGCACATTGATGGTGTTTCCAGAGCCGTTGCCATTTCCAGCCGAGTTGCCGTTGCCATTGCCGGAACCTGATGAGAGTGTCAGTGGAGGGATCGAGTGGAATGCAACGCCGATGCTCAAATGCGTTGTAGGGAAACGATCTGCAAAAGAGCTGGAAACTTACCGGCGCCAGTCCCGACTTGGTTGCCACTGCCAGAACCATTGCCGTTACCATTTCCAGCCGCGTTTCCATTCTGTCTTTTGGTTAGTCGCGTGATACAGGAGAGGTGAGCACCTCCAGAGAGATCTGCCACATTGGCACGACTTACACCAGAGCCGTCGGCAGATGCGTCGTTACCATTACCGTTCCTGTTGCAGGGTATTAGTGACGTCGATCAGGGGGGGAAGTCGTGGTGCAGCGTACCCGACAATGCTGCCAATGGTCTCAGTCAGGCTACCGAGTAGGTCGGTCTGACGGACCTCAATGGCCGCTGGTTGGGGGATAGCAGCCGCATTGGCGGCAAGGAGAGTCGCAAAGAGTGTGAGAAGAGTCTTTGTCTGCATTGTGAATGGTTGAAAGTGAAGATCCGAAAAGTAGATTATACAAGTCGTAGTATGGAGACGTTGGAGCTGTGCAAGAAAGGAAACACGGAGTGAGTGACTAGAAGAATGAGGATGGACGAGATATCGAAGTTGGGAACTTTGAGGGAGAAAGAGATCAGAAGGATAGACCGGTGGGACAGTCTGTCTATTTAGATTGAAGGTTGCTTCGTAGAAAGTGCCTTATCCCAGAGCCGATAGTGCTTTGGATGGTCAACGGCGTCCGTCTCAATGACAAGAACCGAGGTGATGGAATAGCAACACAGAGGAGGGGCTTATTGGATATGGTAGGCTAGTGTTTAAGTCTAAGGAAGCGTGTTCCTGATGGCTTGCCTACTGCGCGTGTCCATCTTGGTTTCACTTCTTGGCATAGGGAAGGCAATTGTTCAATGGTAGTAGGGACGATCGTCATGGTGCTAGAAGAACATCACTGTCGCGTCTAATCTTTGCAACAAGATAATATGGAGCCGATGCGGTTGTTTGTCAGATTCTCGCCCACATGACATTTCTTCCAATTCCAATACCCAATTCCCAGACGCGTACCATTTTCTCCTGCTCAGAATGAAGTGCGCAAACTTGCGATCTTTTACTGAGATGGTGTATGTGGCAAAGAGCGCAGCATTTACGCAGTAGCAGCCACGCACGTCGTCAATTAGTAGAACGGAGCCGTATCCGGCCACACTATAGTAAAAGCAGCGTGGAAGATGTCGATCACCCTCATCTATGTGCTAATCGGGTAAGTGCATTGGGGATGCGGGCTAGTGTGTTAAGAAAGGAGAACGCCGTCCTGGAACCTTTTCCTTTCATCTTTGCTCCAGACGAGACACGCCTCGCAAGCCACTTAGGGCCAACTCCCCACAACCCCTCGGCCGTGGAGTAAGATTTGTGTAGAATGTAGGATGTTGCTGTTGCAGTCGGCTATGTTGACTGCTCTCCCTGCCCTGTAGATGCGAGTGTGAGCCGTAGCTACCGAGGAAGTCTTCAAATTGCCTGCCAAGCCGGAATCTTCTGCGGGCGGAATGGCGAACAAGTCCAGCCATAAACATCATGACAACATCCGGTTCTGACAGGTTCCGAGCTTGTGAGTGCTGTTACGTGGATGAAGACTGGTCATTCTTACTGGACGACCATAAATAACACTACTCGACGATAGGATCATTAGGCAGCCGAACGGAGGTCAAGTCAACAGCCATAGACGAGAGAAGTCCTGACTGGAAATAGGTAGTACTAGAAATCACTACGAAACCATACTCATGCGAACTCGGAATTAAGAATATGATCTATATGGAGTTAGAATAACATCGCGACCAGGACTGCTTTAAGCCAATAGATTCACAATCTATTCAATACTCATTGACCGCCAAAGGTGTCGAAGTCGAAAAGGTTCTCACTTCCTGACTAGCAAGAACCTTGCTCACGAGATTAGGATTGTCGAAGGAAGTGCATGACAAGTAAACGGCATCGGGGTATGCTGGACCATTAAATAAAGTCAAGACACAGCTCGCGCAAACGAAAAACTCACCTAGGGGTCTGTAGACCGGATAACGATAAAGACACATCAATGACACGACAGGTGATAGCTCCAGCAATGCTCGACCCCACACCAGATCCCAGTCTGGCACCATCAGCGGACATGTTGAAAGTTCGCCTGGTTACAGCAGGCCATTCAGCCAAGCTCGAATGGTCGTGCGCTGTCGAGGGGCGTTGCAAAGATGCAGCTTGCATATGGACGATGGATCGGGCATGATTGGCGATCGGAAATTGGCGAGTGGGAGATAAAGTGGTGCAGGCAATTGCAGATTGGCAATTCATTGAAGAAAAGCTACGGCACCGCTATTTCAGCAGGCCTACTACTAGAAGCGAAAGCAAGTCGCTAACGCCGCCTGATGCTCAATCCCACTGCATTCGCAGTCAAAAAAACTTTCTAAAATCCTGTAAAATTCGTCAGCACTTTTCTCGTCACGGTTCGCAAGCAGCAAGTGCTGCTCCGGAGCTTGTACGCACGTAAAGGCGTGAAGAACCACCTGTTCTTTCCGCTAACATATCTCTCCTCCAGCGCCTTCTTAACGGTCTTCTTGGCCTCCTCCCTCTGGCTGACCTCTTTGAATGTGTCGTTGGTAACAGCGCCCTTCAGGCCCTCGAGTTCAAGAGTGTAGCGTGTTGGCATCAGATGGTTGTAGTTGACGACCTTGATGAAAGGCTTGACCTTGCTGCGCTTGTCCTGGCGGGCCTTGGACATACGACGGGTGACTTGCAGAGGGTAGCGCTCGATACCGGCGACGATGGCGTGAGGAAATGGGTGCGACTTGGATCCGTTATCGACTGGCTGGATGATAACGACCTTCTTGCCAGCATATCTGCCACGGGAGATGATGGCCTTTAGCGATTTATTAGCACTTGCGATATCTTTGCCTGGTCGTTGTTTCGCTGCGACATACCACACGGCCGACCTTGAGGACTGTTTAAATTGTCAGTAGATGAGCGCAGTGGTAGTTAGAGGGCGAGCTTTCACATACACTTCATTCTGTCGTTGGATGAACCTCGAATTGCTGTTCCTTGAGACACTAAAGAAAGGAAAAGCTCGCAATGCTCAAGACGGAAATATCAAAAATGCGCGATACATGTGGGTGTAGGGTCTTGGCGCACAGAATTCAAAGGATGCCTGATAGTTGATGCCTGAGGTTTAATGCACGGAAGCTTCCGTGTTGCCGCCTGAGCTGTAGAGCATTGTTGTGCATGCATCTCAGGCAGGTCAGCCGGGCGAATAAGGAGCTGCCACACCTTTTGCGGTTGCTATGTTGTTTGATGTAAACAATAGCACCTGCAGGCGACTCGAAGTGCTCCCATGTGCTATCACCTTCCCGCAGCCTATATCCTTGTCACCATCTACCGACTTCACTCAGAAATATCTCAGTAACTTTGCTAGATTTCCAAACCAATCTTTCTGGCTTTTTCGTGCCCTTTCAATCTCGGCACGGCTGGAGTCTATTAAGCTTAAGTCTTGTTGTGTGTGAGTTGAGCTCACAATGCTGATGTTGTCTTCGACCTCTTGCGGGACAAGACAAACATAGCATCACTGGCACGCAAATCAACATTCTTCGGCTACATTCAATCGAACAAAGCTACTCCATATTATGCCCGCCTTGTCAAGGGAAGGATCTCGCGAACGGGATCTGGTTGTCAAGCATCAGCATTCCTGGTCGCATAGCGAGAACAGCAGATCAAATATTCCCATGTGAGTCACCCTGGAAGAGCGATGTCAGGTGTTGAGACATGGAACATACCACCATGACGATGCCACTCTGGAGCCATGAAGGCACTTGCTAAACTCAAGAACAGGTGGGACTCATCTGATCCTGACCGGGCGCCGCCACCACTGCCCATGAACCCAGGCAGCATCTCTCCAACGACGAAGCCTAATACGTCTTCGGCCATTGCAGCGGCAGCCGCTAAGTTCACAGAGAGTGCGCGAGCAGCTGCGCCTCTATCCTCTTACACACGCAACTCCACACCTCAACCTGAGTCGTCACCAGAGCGTAGTCTCATTCGAGGTGCGCATCACAAGCGCATGCAGACCTTCAGTTCCAACAGCGTTAAGGACCTCCGCGCATACCTCGACAGCAATCGCAAAGATGGACATGAGAGGAGTATAGAAAGACCCGTCAGCGGCGGCAGTTTGACTCCATATGCCAGCAAAGAGAACATCAAGCCCCAAGAGTGCTTGTCGCCTTCTGGTAGCAGCGCGGACAAGTCCGACTTTGGAGATACACCCACTCCTACCAGGCAAGCAGATCCATTACGAGATGCTCCAGACCTGCGACCAACAATGCGACAGAGATCAATCTACGGGGAAAGCACCCCTCCCTCTGCCACCATGCTTGCGTTACAGACAATGCAGGTGCCAGATCCGTTTAACGACGTCACAAATACAAGCGCCACAAACGGCCCTTCCACACCATCGGCCGGCCCGCCTCCTCGGGTTCACACCAACTACGACTTTGCATCACAGTTGCTCAACCTGACGAGCATTGCGACAGGGCTCCAGAAAGAGATGGCGCAGCTATCGCGTCGGTCAAAAGATAATGCTACGGATCTCATAAGTCTGAAGGAGGCGACAACTGCGCGCGATGAGGACATCCGAAAGAGCCTCCGCGACCTATCATCCGCTTGGTCCACTACTCAAAACCTCTTGGAGCCTCCCCCAAAAATCAATGCGGATACGGCTGGGGGCCGAAGTAGGAGTACAAGCAGCTTTGCTGCCTCTCACTTCATCGACAACAAAGCCTTTTTCTCATCGCCACCCTCGGCGTCGAAGACATTTACAATGCCGAGAGCAGCCAGTGCGCACTCTTTTCTAGATGATGCAAGAGAGCTGTCACCAAGTCCTTGGTCTGTGGAGGGCGCTGCCAGTGTTGCCATGTTGGAGAAAATCATCCGCGAGATGGTCACCAAGGAAGGTCAAGAGAGGTTGCTTTCCACTCTGAGTGAGCTGTTTGAGCAAAGCTCCAAGGATAATGTCGAAGCTGCGAAGAAGGTGGAGCAGCTCGCTGATTTCATCAAACAAAAGTCTGAATCTCAGGCTCTTGTTTCGTCGTCGAACGGCAACTCGAGATTGGACATTGACTCTCCACGCACTCTCTCTAGGACTGTCTCAGCAGATACTGTGCCTCAAAAGGCGGACATGTTCGCAGAAAGCGAATTCGCAAAGATTCTGCAACGCATCAAAGACTCCGTGCTTCATACTGGAGGAACAACGCACGAAGTCAAAAACATCGTACGGGATCTGCGTGGAGAAGTCCTTGGAATGGGCCGGGAGCTCGGCAGGAAGCTTGACCAGGTGTCCGAGGTGGCTCTGAACAACACTCTTGACCGTTCGATCGAAAACCAATCGGCGACAAACAGCACTGAGGAGATTCAGCAAGTCATTGATGACTCTATGGCTGAGCTGAAGGACCACATCGTGGAGATGCTGCAGCAGCAGAAGCATGAGCGTGACATGCAGGTGTCGACATTCCGCAGCCCTACCGACAGCAATGAAACGTACGAGATTGTCAAGGCAGCACTTGCTGAGCACGCCAATCAACAACTCGTAAGGTCTCAGCCTCAAGGCGAGGGTCTAGATCGAGAATCCATCTTGGATACCGTCAAGGAGGGCCTCAAGGACTTCGAGCCAAACATCGAACTCCAACAATACGGCCTTGAGCGTGACGAAATTCTGGTGGTTCTGAAGGAGGGTTTCGATGAACACACCCGGGCTCGAATGGAAGAGTCTTCGCCTCAGCCAGTAGCCAGCTTCGACAAGGCTGAAGTCTTTGAAGCAGTCCGAGAGGCTCTTGGACAGTTTAATCCACCAGCACCAATTATCGAACCTCAGCTCCAGCAGATGCGGGATGAAATACTAGCCAGTGTTCAGCAGGTCTTGTCTGAGTTTCAGCCACCTTTGCTCCCTAACGCTGCCGTGGATAATGAATCCATCGTTGCTGCTGTGCGCGAGTGTCTCGCAGAGCATGGCCCTAACGCACCTCGTGAGATCGAAATATCCAGAGATGATCTCTTCGATGCAGTCAAAGCCTCCCTCGATGGCTCTGCAATTCCATTTGGAGGCCTTGGGGAGCAAGTGCTTGCTCAACTACGTGAACTTGTCGATGATATGAAGACCGAGTTCAAGCAATATTCAGCTGCGAGTGGGCGAGACACTGAGCAGGTCCTTGACGCCGTCAAAGATGGGCTGGAGTCCCTTCGTGCCGAAATCGAGAGCTATGTCGATCGTGCTCAAGACGTCACTGGCAAGGATGAAATCGTCGATACAGTGAAGCTTGGCCTTGAACAGCTGCGGACGGACGTGAAGGGCTTTGTGGCAAAGGGTCCCGAACAGGATGAAGGTAAGAGAGAAATGCTTGACTATATCCGAGCAGAATTCGAGCATCTCCACGAAGCTCTCGGTACTAGTAGGGATGCTGAAGGCGAGAAACCAAATCAAACCGCTGAGATCATCTTGGCCATCAAGGCAGGAATGGACGCGCTGAGTTTGAAGCTGGATACTCGCACTTCAGAAAGGGAGGAGCAAGAAGAGGATCGTGAGGAGATGATGGAAGCAATGAAAGAGGAATTTGAACAGCTGAAAGCATCCATTCTGAACGCTAGCAACAGCGACAAGAACGAACTCGTGGAAACAATTCAGGAGTCAATGGGCGCTCTGCATGCCAAGCTAAACGGCAGTGAGCTGAGCCCAAGCTATGCAGCATCTAACAATGCAACCGAAGATGCAATGCGGGAGCAGTTTGCTGAGCTGAAGGAAATGCTCCATGCGACCGGCACCAACGACGCAGATCGCGAAGCGCTTTTGGACGCTGTACGAGACTCAATTGAAGGTCTCAGGACGCAGCTAGCAGGAGACCAGGGCGATGCTCTTGCGGAAGCCATCGGCACCATAAAGGCTGAGCTTGAGGCTTTCAAAGAGAGCATGGGCTCGTCTCTTGTTCCTAGCGGATCCAGTAGAAGCTTAGATGTCGATGAAGACGGAAACAACCAAATCATCGATACCCTTAAAGCTGAGCTAGAAAGTTTCAAGCACAGCATTGGGTCATCGCTGGTACCTGCCGATAGCGCTAGCGAAGAATCTCTTCGCTCGATCCGTTCGGCACTAGAGGAGCTCAAGGGGAGCAGTTTAAAGGAACAGTCTGCAGGGCCAGTCCCGACGGAGTTGCTGGAGGCCATTCGAGGTGAATTCGAGAATCTTCGAAACCATGTTTCCAGCTCCGCAGCGCACAACAGTAGTAATGAGGAAGTACTCGACGCTGTTCGCCTAGGCCTTGACGACTTGAGATCTGACATGCAAAAGAAACTAGACAACCCTGAGCTTGGCATGAACCGACATAATGAGCTTCTGGACGCACTCAATGAAGGTCTCGAAGGGATGAAAGGAGACGTTATCAAGCCTGCTGATCATCCAATGGATATGACTGTCAACTACGAGATCCTTGACACCCTAAAGGACGGCATTGCTAGTCTCAGAGCTGACATGGAGAGACTTCGGTCCGGCAATGCTGATGCAGGATTCGGTCCCACCAACAATGCAGTCGTGTTGGCTGAACCTGGCACAGAAGGTGAGACAAGTCGCGAGATGCCTGTTCCTGAACCTGCCGCTAGCAGCAACAACTTTGCCAATGCAGACCTTGAGAAGATGGAAGTCTTGCTAGCTCAACTGCAAATCAAGGTAGAGGCCATGGACCACACTCTACAGGAGATGCCAGAGAGGTTTCCGCAAGTTGAACCTCAAGCTTTCCCTGAAGGCCTGGCTGTAAGAGACGACGTCTATGGTTTGGAGGCTTTGGTGAAGGAGGTCCAGGAGAGCCTTGCCGAGCTTTCAGCGCGCGAACCGATGCCACCTCCACCACCAGAGGGTTGCGCGACAAAGGAAGATACCGATGCAATTGAGACTATCCTGCGCAACACGAAAGCTCACCTCGAGGAACTCCAAATGCCTGATACTGAAGTAATTGCTACTAAGGAGCAAGTTGAGAACCTTGAGGGTGCTGTGCGTCTTGCTCACGACACTATTGATTCAATCCACGAAAAGGTTGAGAACACTGTCGCCACAAAGGACGATGTTGCTGTCGTCGAAGTACTGGCTCAAGACATGAAGATTGCGCTGGACGAGCTGAAGAGCAAGTTCGTCGAGCCTGAGAGTGACGAGGTGGAAAAGGCTGAAGGTGTCACAAAAGCTGATCTGGACGTCCTTGGACTTATCTGTACAGAGATAAAGACCAAGCTTGATGAAATGACGCTGCCGGAAGCCGCAGAAGCGCTCCATAAGGCCGACTTCGAACAGCTGCAGGGCCTGGTCGTCGATTTCCGCGATAGCCACGATAAGATGAAGGAGTCTTACGAGAACGACATTGCAATCACAGCCAAAGCATTTGATGACCGAAAGCAAGAATCAGATGCTCTTACGGAGCAGGTAGCTGCCGTCAAGACATATCTCGAGGAAGTCAAAGAAGAGCTTCTTACCAAGATTGGCGATGGTGATAATGGTCTCGACACGCTCGGCGAAACCCTTAAATCGATGGAGGAAAAAATCCCCGATGTCGAACCGTTGAAGGGCAATGTCGAAGAGCTTCTCGCAAAACTGGGCGAAGAGTTCGAGAGATCTCACGGCTCTCTCGAGGCAATTAAGGCAGATCATGCTCAGTCAGCAGAGTCAGCGCTTGAAAAGCAAGCAGAACACAAGGTCGCCGTTGTCGATGAGCTCGGAGCCAAGTTAGATACACTCTTCGACGGACTCATGAGCAAGTATGATGACGCCCAGACGTCAGCTGAAGCCAACATCAAGGAAACCCAGGAGAAGATTGCGGCACAGCAAGAGCTGATGGATAAGACAAACGCAATGGCTGATGAACTTCGTCTGAGCATTGATACCCTTGGTGGAACGTTGACAATGTTCTGCGACACATTCCCAAGCAAAATGGAGGCTATGGAAGAACAAAGCAGGACCAACTTCGAGAAGACCGAGGAGACTTGCAACAAGCTAGACGATGTTCATACAAATCTGGTTGTTGAGCATCAAGGCACTCGAGAGCGGGTAGATAAAGTCCTTGCTGCCATCGACGGGGTACAAGCTGATCTCACCGACCACAACCCAAGAGTCATGGTCAAGCTTGAGGAACTCGCCGCCATCATTGGGCAACACTATGAGCACTCCCAGAAGTATTCGGACCACGCTGAGCAACATTCGCAGAGTGTTCGTGATCTCCAGGAACAGATACGGAGTCTCGCTGAGGATTCAAGGACGCAGAACGAGGGCTTGTGGCCACAATTTGAGGAGCTGAAGAGCAATATCTCTGGATTACCAGCCCTTCTGCCACCACCTCCTGAGCCAGCCCAGCCAGCGCCTGAGAAGTACGACGATGCGGCTGTGCATGAGAAACTCGATCAATTGCTCGGTCATGCTTCCGTACCACGCGCTGAGCCCGAGACGTACGATGACGGCGCGGTCCATGAGAAGCTTGACCAGCTCATGGGTCATGCACAAGATGCAAGCGCTGCAGACGTGCAACTTGAGCGCCTTGATCAGATACACGAGAAGGTTATGGCAACCGCAACTGAAGTCTCCGCCTTCATGGCTATGCAGACCAAGCAAATCATGAATGATCACGAGAGTAAGGAGAGGGAGGCCGAGGAGGTCGCAATGCTTCTAGAACGAAGGAACGAGCAGAGAGATCACCTTGACGCCGAGATCGCTGTTATGAAAGAGGAGAAAGAAGCCCTCTTTGCGGCAATCGAACAAATGAAAGCTGAGCGTGAAGCTCTATCTGGGCAAAAGACACAGCTGAGGGCCGATGTGTCTTCGCTCGAGACTGCGTTGCACATTCGTCGCGATGAACTTCATGAGATGGATTCGAAAGCAGAAGCTATCGAGCGACGAATGCTCGAGGGCGTCATGAACCAATCGCGCATGCTTCTGCTGGCAAAGGCGGCCTCGAAGCCTTCAGCACCAGTCTCACCAAAGAAGAAGCCAGGCCGCGATCTTCGAGCTCCCAGCAACGCTTCGGAGCGCACTGCGACATCCACTGTACCGCCACTAAGGAACGCCCATAACATGGCCATGCGCTCTCGTGGTCAGCAACCGGCTGCCGGCTCGAATGCGACAGAGCGTCGCATCATGTCACTGAACCAGATCAACAACAACGTTCCAACGGGCGCTCACGCATACAAATCGTTGGTGCCCACGGGTCTGAAGTCCACGGCCAACAACGGTATGAAACGCAGCCACTCCGTCAAGAGCCAGTACTTTCAACGTAAAGCGTCCTGGGGTGCTGCTAAGCGCATGAGCCTCGGTGTGCAGGACAAGGAAAACGACATTCTTTCCGAAGAAGATGAAGATGAAGGCGATTACCGTCCTCTATCTCGGAACGACAGCGAGGCGGGCACTGAGCGGCGTAGAAGCTATGCTAGCGGCACAGGCAGTGTCATGACATATGACACCGGATCCCGTATTCCAGGACCAACCGAGACGGACTTGTCGTATGGCACCGGAAGCTACATGACAGGCAGCGAACTTGACCGCAGGACAAGTCTTGGAAGCACTGTAAACGGGCACGTCGATGGGCTTGGAGGAGAAGATGAGATGTTGAGCGATCATGAAATGTCAGATGATGAGGAAGAGGAAGCTGTTCTTGGCGCACAAGAACCTCTACAGCTTGAGGGGCCGGATTCTGATCACGATGAAGAAGTCGAGCAGGGTCACCACAAGGCTGTCTATGCGCCACCAAGTGATAGTGGCCTAGGGACTGATTTGCCGACGGCTACCATTGCCTCAGCTGATGGCGACTATTTCAGGTAGTTTGTTTGCGGGTTTGAAAGCATGTTTTAACGACCATTGGGATAGGCGCTGTTGGTTTTGAACAGGGCTTTAGATAGCGTTGGAGCGTCACTGATTGCAAGGATCCGTGGGTAGTTCGCATTTCACGAATCATATCGACTTCACAATGATTTGCCTTTCTATTGAGTTTTCAAGCTACAGAATTAGCTACAACATCAGGTCTATCATACTGTAAAGTACCCAGGGAAAGCTGATAGGATGAAGGCGACAAGGCAATGGCGCCCGCCCCCCTCCCCCCCACAGTACCCCAGTCCGTTCCCCCGGATCCAGCCACACGCCCTCCTTGATGGCCATGCAGTGTCATTACCTCGGATGTTTTGAAGCTGTAGCTCTGCCCTACGACGACGACTTGGCCTGGCAATCCTTGGAAAGGATTTACTTTGCATGGCAAACAAAATGTAGCTTGCATTCTTCTGTAGGATACCCGTGACCCACGTTATAAATGATCGCGTAGCCCCATCCTAATGTATCACACCGCTCCTTCAGCACAGCAGTCCAGCAGATAATGGCTCCCCACGCGCAAGACGTCGCGTACGAAGCTTCCATTAACGACCCCTCTAAATTCTGGACCCACCAGGCGGAACAATTGACATGGCACAAGCGACCTTCTCAAGCCTTCAGTAAGACAAAGAAGACCCTACCGTCAGGCGTGACGCATGATACCTGGAGCTGGTTTCCAGACGGCGAGATCAGCACTAGCTACAACTGCGTCGACCGCCACGTCGAAGCTGGCAATGGCGACACGACTGCCATCGTGTGGGACTCGCCTGTGAGCGGCAACAAGCAGAAGATCAGCTATGCGGAGCTCCAGGAGGAGGTCGCCGTCCTGGCGGGCGTGCTCAGGGAAGAAGGGTTGGGGAAGGGCGATACCGTGCTGGTGTACATGCCTATGATACCGGCCGCTCTAATAGGGATCCTCGCCACCGTTAGGCTAGGCGCGATACATGCAGTAGTGTTCGGTGGATTCAGTGGCGCGAGCCTTGCCCAGAGGCTGGAGGCGAGCCGCGCAAAGGTCGTACTCACTGCGAGCTGTGGGATTGAAGGCGCCAAGGGCCCATTGCCGTATCAACCCATGGTGCGACAGGCTATTGAGCAGTCACCACACAAGCCGCAGAAGGTTCTCATATGGCAGCGTGAGCAGAGCAGATGGGATGATGTGAGGAAGGGGGACGGTGAGCGGAATTGGCAGCGGTTGGTGAAGAGCGCAAGGAACCGAGGGCTGAGGGCCGCGAATGTGCCTGTGAAGAGCAGCGATGGCCTGTATATCATCTACACATCTGGGACTACTGGCTTGCCCAAGGGTGTATTGAGGGAAGCTGGGGGGCACGCAGTTGGCTTGAACCTCACAATACGTTATTTCTTTGGGATACGAGGGCCAGGCGACGTGATGTTCACTGCGAGCGAGTGAGTGATCACGTTACAGGATCGTGACCGACAGTTGTTGCTGACTCTCTGTTTAGTATCGGGTGGGTCGTCGGCCATAGCTACATCATCTATGCGCCGTTGCTCGCTGGCGCGACTACTGTACTGTTTGAAGGGAAGCCAGTGGGCACGCCAGATGCTGGGACTTTCTGGCGTATCCTTGAGGAGAACAAAGTAAACTCGCTGTTTACTGCACCGACTGCACTTCGAGCCATCAGGAAAGAGGACCCTGGGAATAAGTTCTTCGAAGACCGAGGAAAGCAAGGCGGACTGAAGAACCTTCGCGCTCTTTTCCTTGCCGGTGAAAGAAGCGAGCCGGCTATAATCGAGATGTACGACAAGCTGGTCAGGCAGTACTGCGCCGAGGGTGCCACTGTCGTCGACAATTGGTGGTCATCGGAATCTGGCTCTCCCATTTCAGGGTTGTCCCTATTACCTATGACAGGATTAGACTTCAACGACAAATCGTTCCGTGACGTGTTGCCAATCAAGCCTGGATCGGCAGGGAAACCAGCTCCAGGGTTCGACGTGAAGATCGTAAATGACGACGGTTATCCTGTCAGACAAGGCAGCATGGGAAACATCGTCTTGGGCATTCCTCTCGCGCCTACTGGCTTCACAACACTCTGGAATGATGATGAAAGGTTCTACAAGGGCTACCTGAAGCGATTCAATGGCAAGTACGTGGACACTGGTGATGCCGGCATGATCGACTCGGACGGATATGTGCACGTTTTGAGCCGGAGTGATGACATCATCAATGTTGCTGCACACCGTCTCAGCACAGGCGCAATCGAACAAGCAATATCATCGCACCCAGCCATCACTGAGGCGGCGGTAGTGCCATTGCCAGACAGCATGAAAGGCCATGTCCCTTTTGCGTTTGTAGCGATCCCTGACCCTCCAGCAGACCTGTTGAGAGACCTGAACAAGCGCCTCAGAGACAGCATCGGACCCATCGCAAGCTTGGGAGGCTTCATCGCTGCGCCGGGCATCATCCCGAAGACGAGGTCCGGTAAGACGCTTCGACGGTGCCTGAGGGAGATTTTGGAGAATGCTGTCGCGGGTAACTATGACAAGGACGTGGCGGTCCCAGCCACGGTTGAGGATGCCAACGTGGTTGATAAGGCGAAGGCGGCGGTCAAGGATTACTTCACGAACGGAACAGGAGCGCAGATCAAAGCCAAGTTGTAGGTTGATGTAATGATAAATCCAGTCTGATGAATGCCATCGACGGCGAGGCACGTTGATGACCCCCATGCCGGGAGCCCAGCGCGTTCCCCCGCTCCATTTGCTCAGCAATCGATTATCAATTATGATAAGTAATGTCCACAATGCAGTTTTTGGGGGGGAGGGGGGGATACCTGGTACATCTACGTCAATGCAATACCCCAAACCTTCGCAAGTGCCAGCCTGAAGGATCATCGGTAACCAATCCCGCCCCGGCCCGGACTGCACGATCGGCCCGTCACCGCTCGCCATAGCCGATGCCGAAGTCTTAGCTGGCAGGCCGTTGATCTTGATCTTGATCTTGATCTTGATCTTGATCTGAAGTCTCATCACTTAATCCAACGACAGCGATGCTGATGACAGTAATGGGTGCCTCGCTACGCTGCTGAGTGGGATACAGCGGCCAAAGTCTCTTCTTGGCCACCACCACCAAAGTCATGTCGGCATGTTCCGTCGCTCAAACACTACCTCTGCACCTCGAGATTAGTCTTGTAGCTTGCATGAATGCATACAGTGACGGCCAGCCTTGGAATGTGCAGAAGCGCTCAGGCTAGTATAGACCGCATGAAGACGGGGTCATGTGCTTTGTGTGCTCGCCCATTTCCTGCATGCTGAGTGGCCGATTTTTCCAATTGGCCCAACCTTTTACTTTTTCTTCGCACCGCTTCCAGTGCTGCGTTGGCACCTTCCTGCAACGTCCCTGGAGTTGGCGCCTCTTAGACTGGCCTGGTGGCCATAGTATGTTTAAGATGTTGACGGATAGAAAGTTTACGATCGAATCGTCAAGCGTGCACATTGTCAGCACTCGGTTCAACCGAACGAGACTGAACCGTGGAGAGAATCCTTAGGAGCTTTGATAGGCGAGTAGGCGAGCCAGAGGCATGATTCCGGAGCGGCTGCCTTGCAAGGGTAAGATCGCATTGAACGCTTGATGCACGCCACGAGGCCGCGTTGTCGTTTCTTGTCCCTCAATTGTCTCGCGTGGATGGAGGAAAGCGGCACGCGAAAGGGCTACAGCTCTGTGTGGGTTGTCATGGCCGAGTTGCCGTTGATGCCTGCAGCTCTGCCGCACAAGTGAATCATGCTTGTAGACTTATCCATGCCTAAAACGGCCTCGCGCTAAAGTGGATGGCATCTAGACAAGGTGGAAGGACGGGGCCAATCCTCTCCAACATATGCAACATCGCTGATACTGACGCTCGTGGCAACCCACTCAAGGACCAGTTCCAATCGGACCTACGGTACATCGCTGCTGTAGTGTGATGACTCTGCTATCAAGAGCGCAGTGTCGCACAGTCCAGATGCATATGACAACTGCACCCAACCCAACCACGCTCTGTCGAGGATAATGATCGCGGATCTGCACGCGACGTGCGCGCATCGGGCCTTTGAGTTACCAAAAGGTACGCGTAAAGCGCCCGTGCCCAATGGGACTGGCCAATGGACCAGATGCCGAGACCGACGTCAGCATCACTCGCATGCTCCTGCCGCATGCCCTTTCGAGTTCGAACACAGCGCAGCAATCAATGCTTCCACGCACCCACGCACCCACGCACGCACTCACTGTAGGGGTTGACTTGGACTGATGAAACGAAGGGTCTGCCGTATAACACCCTGGCCATCGGCAACGCGCGACCGGCGACAACCCACCTCCCCCCCCCCCGGCAAATGCTACCCAGGATGCTTCATCGGCAGCGATTGGTGGGAAGGGAGGGATCAGCCCTCGCCTCTCAATCAAAATCTTATCTGTCGAGATCCATTTGCGCGGGTCACCACACGTGGGGTATGCAGCGGTTAGTGTAGCCAAAACACCCTCAAGCCTGCGCTATGATCCTAGGTTGGGCGGGCCGGAAGGACGTCTAAACTTCATCTGCCACCAAGCCAAGGCGCCGTCGTTGTCCACAGCGGACAGCTGACTCGCCCGGTCAGCTGAGCGAGGTGAGGCTGCTGTATCCCACTGATCAACCGGGTCTGCGTGTTGATGCTGGCACTGGGCGAACGAATGGACGGGCGGACGGACACGCGAGCATTGGCGTGTCTGAGAGGATACGAGAGGGAACCAGCACAGAGGGAAGAAATTGAGGCCAACAGTCAGTCGGGAAGGGGAAGGGGAAGGGGAAGGGGTAAGCGACACACGTGGTGGGCTACTGTCCGGGTGTCTGATACGTAGCCGAAGCAGAGTGCCTCCCACATCGACAGCTCCTCCAATCTGATGGCTGCGAGGCGTGACATAGCATAGGGTGCAGGTGTAACGAATTCGCATCAGATCCCAAAGTGAGGGTGAAGTGACCGAAGCAGCAGGTACTCTCTTCTGGCGCCTCCATGCGGGTGGCCAGGCAATGCGAGAGAGGATCGAGTACAGAGCTGCATCCCGAGGTGCTTTTAGGTTGGTCCGGCGCTGTGAAACCCGCAGCTGTGCATGGTGCCGTGATACGCCGCATGTACGTACAGCAACGACTCGTTCCTTTTCCCTTTCCTTTTCGTGTGTTCGCCATCCTGCCACTGCGTGCCGGGGGGGGGGGGGGGGGTTGCGCATGCATGGGCTATGGGCAGCCCATTGCCGCCGCGGTGCCTGGAGCTTTGATGGCGACCTGGCATCCCTGCATGCCCACTCGCCCATGCGTGCGTCTCCCCCTTCCCACTCGCCCGCCCCATCACCATCCTGCATTCTACATTCTACATTCTGCACCCTCAGTCCGCTCCTATACGTGCGCCTTTTAATGAAGGCCAAGGCCAAGGCCAAGCATGAACGTTGCCTGACCAGATCTGCCTGTGGTTCCGACGTTTATTGTCGTTGTCCCACTCCCCTGTCCCAATCAATCCGTCCGCGTCAATCGTCATATGCCCTTGTCCCTGTCCTCGCCCTCTGACCGCTGGGAGCGCAGGAATTGCCCAAAGCGTTACATGGTCCTTGCCATGTGGATTCCCAGCACGTGGATTTAGACTTAGCGGCTCGCACATTCCGGCCGGCGACGAAAGCAGCGCAGAAGAGGAAAAACAAAGACAGCGAGAAGCGAGAGCGGAGAGGGTCGAGTGAGACTGAGACCCCGACTTGCGCTGCCAGCAGAGCGAGAGGGGCCACAGAGAGAGAGAGAGAGAGAGAGCGAGAGCGAGAGCGCGAGAAAACTGTGTCCCTCCCCTTGTCATTGACCAACAGAACCTAGAACCTTCTCTCCCTGTCTGCGTGTGCGCGTATGATGAGGAGAGGGTGCGGCCTTGATAACGGCCACTCACAAACACCTGAACTGCGCCATTGTGCCTCTCATCTGGCAGGGAGACGAGTATTTCAAATAAAGTCCGATTCACCTACTTGTCGTCTTATAGTGGAGGAGGGGCGGGACGGCCTCTTGAGGACTGGACCTCCAGGGCGAGAAAACCCAGCTCCAGTACAGCACAGTACAGCGTCGCCAATCGCCTGAAGTTAGCGCAAAGCCCGACAGCCACAACGCCCGCTCGGAGCATCTTTTTTGTGGTCTTAACCTAACCTAACCCATCGTAACCTAACCTAACCTAACCTAACCTAAC
This sequence comes from Polychaeton citri CBS 116435, assembly GCA_010093785.1. Classification (NCBI taxonomy): domain Eukaryota; kingdom Fungi; phylum Ascomycota; class Dothideomycetes; order Capnodiales; family Capnodiaceae; genus Polychaeton; species Polychaeton citri. The sequence continues at coordinate 476,748 of MU003772.1, forward strand.
ACTCTCCCTCTCCCTCTCCCTCTCTCTCGTCCAACGGGACGGACTCTTCCACTAGTTGAGCACTGCACCCTTGGGTCTGCAAACGCCTTCCCTAAGACCCTAATCTTGTGCCCGCCGTCTAAAATCTGGACAATCCTCTCAAGCTCTCGTCTCGTCCTGGTAGGCCTTTGGAGACACTAAACACACCTACAAGCCCACGATACCTTTACTGAGGAGGAAGAGGCAGAGATCTCTCGCACCCACAGCGTTTACGGATCCTTCTGTCTCTGCCTCACTTCCGATCGCCTGCCTGGGTGGTCAATAAGTCTCTGTTGCTGTACTGGCTACTGCAGCCTCCCCCCCCCCTCCCCCGGTTAGGCTTCTGACTTCAGCCTCCACCCTTCCAATTGGTCTATCGCCGGTCTGTTTACGTTGGCTACTACACAGTGCTTGCTTTGCCGTGCAACACGCCTAGGGACAGACACTCTGGTGCCTCGTCCCCGTCTACCGGATCCGTTGCACACGCCCAATCCGGTCTACCTTTTCTTGAATCAAGCTAGAGCATACCGACACCGCTTCCTACACCTATTGGCACAAGGGGGAGAGGCTTGCCCAGGATGTCGCACGGCAAGATGACTCTATACAAGCTGGTGGTGCTTGGGGACGGTGGAGTCGGAAAGACAGCATTAACAATACAGGTGTGCTACGCTACCGGCTCAATTGCTCCACACGATTTCAAGAAGCTGACCATGCTAAACAGCTCTGCCTGAATCACTTCGTCGAAACGTACGATCCCACGATCGAAGACTCATATCGCAAGCAGGTTCAGATCGACCACCAGTCGTGTATGCTCGAGGTCTTGGACACCGCAGGCCAGGAAGAATATACGGCCTTGAGGGACCAGTGGATCAGGGATGGTGAAGGGTTCGTGCTGGTCTACAGCATCTCCTCGAGGGCTTCGTTCACACGGATACAACGTTTCCACAGCCAGATCCAGAGGGTCAAGGAGTCTGTGAGCGCTGGATCCCCCACATATCCGGGCTCCCCGCTTTCCCAAACGATGAGCATTGCGACCCTGGGTCCTGCGCCGATCATGCTCGTCGGCAACAAGTGTGACAGAGTGACAGAGAGGGAGGTATCGACACAGGAAGGGCAGGCTCTGGCCAAACAGCTCGGGTGTGACTTCGTAGAGGCCTCGGCCAAGAACTGCATGAACGTCGAGAAGGCGTTCTACGACGTCGTAAGGCGGTTACGAAGCCAGAGGGCCACTGGTGGATCTATCTCCAAAGATTCCAGGCAGCAGGAAAGCATGAGAGATTCAGGGTACGCAGACCGCCACCCTTACGGTGACCCAGACCGAGCTGAGCGATATCGCAGGAAATCACAACCTAAATCCGGAAGGAGAGGTGGGAGATGTGTGATTCTATGAGCCGCTTCCGCGTGTTGGAGAGAGCTATCATACGGTCCGAGCACTTGGATGAGGGGGGTTTCCAGATGGGTTGGATCCCCCCCCACCCCAAGTGAGACCACCTCACCTTGTTGAGGTTCGAAACTTCCAAGATCATGCCCAAAAGCGGTGACAAATTTCGCAGTCCACACACACACACACACACACACACACACACACACAAACATACATTCACCTCCCCCCTCTCCATCACGATCTTGATGGCGGAGTTCCATGTCTGACCCGCAGCAGCAAAATCTTCCTTCTACTGCAGGAGGATGGCGTGAGGGTTGTTAAAACCGAAGCGGTATGACAGCTGGCCTTCCGAGAGTCAGTCTCGACACCAGACATCACACAGAGACAAGCGCACTCAATCCAAGCTATGATATCAGCAGGCACAGTCGAACCTGACCTGCACCTGTCTAAGATGTCTGAGAGACAAGCCAAATAGCGGAGAACAATACGGGGGAAGTGCCTGTTTGGATTAGCTCAAAGCCTCTCACGCACCTCCTGAACTATCCGGCAGGCGGAGCTAGCAGCTTTTCAGAGCAAGGAGGAAGATGAGGGGAACGATCGAGGTCATCGCAAGCAATGGCATTTGAGAGAACAGGGGCTCGGGACTTTTGAGTGCTGCCGGGTCTCATTGAGGCCCATCTACGGCGGTTTCTTTGGGAGACGGTTCCGTGCGGGACCGCAGAGACGAGGCATCACATGCCGCTTTCCCATGCATCGCAGGGAATGCCTGAAGAGCACAGCAGAACCCTCGAGGGCGTCGAGCATGCTTCATCCCCGGAAGGAGGACTGTGATTGCTGGATATGGTGAGGCAGGCAAGGAGCCGCATATCGGGTAGATAGTCTGTCATGTGCAAACAGCTGTAAATCTCAATCTTCGATGTGAAGTACCGGGGAGAGGCCAGCTGGCCTTCGGGCGACACTATACTACATGAAGTTTCGCGATGTTTGAACCCACTCGCATTCCTCCATTCTCGCAGTGCGCCACCTGTTCCTTGCCACTAATTGGCCCAGTGGGAGGTGTAGGACGGGCGGAAGGTCGAGAGAGAGAGAGAGAGAGAGAGAGCCGGGCACTAGTGGCTGGATGCCTGAAGCCGGGCTATCCACCTTCTTGTCATCCATCACACTTTTGCTGTGCACTCTACCTTCGACCACACCTCTATCTATGAGAAGCTGAACCGCACCTGATGTAGTATGAAACCTGGTTTGCGCGCAGGTTCAGCAGGGCATGGCGCAAATCACAAACGATGCCATACATCTCACCAGACTGAGATGCCAGCAACCCTGCGGGACACGTTGTTCCAAGCCAGCCCAGACTGCTGTGTGACATTGACTTGGGCACCGCAGGGGTCGCTATCTCTCCCTTTACCTTGCCTTGCATGCGTTGCGCCTCCACCTCCGCACACACTCGTCGAGTGCGGACAGCAGGAGGGACGCGCGACATGCTGTTCGCAGCAGCAGCAGCAGCAGCATCATCATCATCATCATCATCACCACCACCACCTCCACCACCATCATCAGCAATCCTCACAGCAACACATAATCATCGTCAGCATCGCCACCGTCTCTGCTCGCTGCGATCCGGTACGGGAGAAAGGGACCTGTACACATTGGGCGTCAGACGTTTGGGTGCCGGTTATGCATGCATGATCTGCTACCGAGAATGCCCGACCACGGCACAACGTCTGAAAACCGTCGGACGGCCGCAGAGTGAGTGATGGTAGCTGGTACTGTGCGTGCGTGCGTCCGTCATTTCAAAACACATCCATCGTGCAGCATCCAAACCGCTCACCCCCAATTCTCTCCGCAAAACGTGCTGGGAACCTGACGGCAGCCACAAATGGCGAAAGGCGCTGGGTTTTGCAGCCAATGTGAGTCTGGTGGATACTAAGGCCTGGAATCCAGCAGACTGGAGATTGGAGTGGGCAGAAACGCTGCCTGACGTACATGCAGAAGCGGATCCATAGGCACGCTGGGATATTTTCGTCGTTGCTGCCCAAAACCCCAAGGTGCAGCACCACCATCATCTTTCTGTTTTTCTGACTTGTGATTGTTATAATTACCCTGCCTGCCCATCCCATCCCCCCCCCTTTCGCCTGCTTCTGACCCCTCTCCTTTTGGATTCTAAAGCATTGCTCTGATACCAAGGGCTGTTATCAACACTTTCCACGCCTCACTTTCAACATTCCGCTTACGTCCCTTCCGGCACACCAATCCCCCCCCCACCTCCTCACTGAACACCATACAGCGTGTTGATCGTGGGGACTTGGTCTAGAGATTGACCAGCGAGAAAGACATACTTGCGGTAGCATCAACATGACATTGCGAGTAGTACGAAACGAGAACCAGATTGTCAAGAGACACCACAGATCAGACCTAGAGCGATACGGACCGCCAGACGGACCCTGAAGCATAAAGCGAACAACTGCAACCCACATACCGCCTGCATTGCACAGACTGCAAGACTACATCTTAGTTCCAACAAAGGCCGATATGGCAACACTCTACACACACCACACGGGCTTCTCATCGTCGCCATCATTGCCGATCCACCACCCCTCTACCCCACCATACACGCCACTCCGCTCCAAGGCATCCCGTCCTTTCTCGTCACGCGCAGCATCTCCCGCCTCCTTCACCTCGTCCATACACCCTACTGAGCAGGAGAGTCCTGCCAAGAAGGGAGCCCAGCGGTTGGCAAGTCTGGCAAACAGCAATGACTTCCAGATCGAGGAGATAGAGGACAGCGACATCGGCTACCATACAGATGTCGACATAGTTTATCCGCAGGAACTGGAGGAGAGAGATAGCGATGGTGCAGATAGCGACGTCTCTGGAGATTCCGACGGGGAGGACGAGGAGGAGATGGATGGGGGCATCGCTGGACGCATGGCCAGCATGCGCTGCGACGACGACGAGAGCGGCGAGAGCGGCGAGGCAGCAGATCAGAGCAGACACAGAGGCCTGAAGCAGCGCACCGGCTCCCGCATCTTCAAGCGGTCCCACAGCCAGAGCATGACTGGCGAGCACAGCGATGCCGCCGACACTGACGCCATGTGCGACCAGGACTTGGACGCCAGCGCTAGGCGTCTGCGCCGTAGAGTCCGAGGCCCACCCACTTCAGCACCTATCACTGTGACGCCGCCTCCCGGCTCGACACCTTCAGCACGGAGATTCTCGCCTCTGAGGACGGATGTATCCAGGGGCTCTCCCGATTCCTTCAGGACTGCCGCTGAGAGTCGTCCTATCAGTGGACATGCCAGTCCCCGTGCTGGGTTTCCAAGTGTCAATATGGTGGACGATGATAGTGATGACGATGATCATGATGAATTGGCAGCGAGGATCAGAAATGGCAAGGGGCAAAACATGGATGTTGATGATGATCACGACTCCGACTGAGGTTACGTGTTGTGCAGCGTTTAACAAACTTTACCTCCGCAATCACCACCGTATCACTGCCCTTTCAGTCTTGCATCGTGTACCTCCGCAACCACCGTAGGCATGCATCTCGCTTACCTTGCCTCATCCACTCTGTAAGGGTATCCAGGGGCGCAACCGAACCATTGAGGAGTAGAGTGATGTACATGATACTTATAAGTACCGACCGCTCGGTCTATGAGTGGAAAGATGTCCCGACCAACGCCATCGCTGACCGAAAGCAAAGCAAACGCACGCCATGCGATTTCTCGTGTGTGTGTGTCATGCAGTACTGCCCAGATCAGCCGCACCTCCCATCCTTCCAGCCCGTCCGCCACCGCTCCTCCCACCTATTGCAGTCGAAGACGTCCTTGCCGAGCTTCTCGTTGACGGCATTGTGCGCGCGGCACATCCACCGCCCAAACTCATCCCTGTTGCTCACCCGCGGCTCGTTCCCGTCCTTCATCCACGTCCGGAAGTCGTCCGCGCACACCCAGCATGGGTACAGCTTGCCGAACAGAGAGAGGAACTGCTTCGTCTCGGCCTGCTGCGTCGCGGTCGGCGCCTCGGGGTATGTGGCTGTGATCGAGTGCAGCAGGCTCCAGGTAGAGCGGCCGAGCTGCTCGACGTCAGGTGGGCACCCTGCTGGCGGCTGTTGCTGCTGGACGCTTGCATCCGCGCCTGACGGGGGAGGCGAGGGCTGGCCCTTGGTCATGGCGGCCCATGAGGCGAACGAGGTGCAGTTCCGGCATCTTCAGTGCTCCCTCCCATCAGCTTCTGGTCCCCTTCTTTCTTTTTTTTTCTTTTGGTACTTTCCAGCAGGTCCTCGCCAGGGGGGAGGGAAAGCGTGGTCTCGGTAGGAAGGACCGGCAAATGGGGGGAGGTATTGTGTGTATTTGCGCTCACTCACGGTTTCCCATCAGGACCCAGGACGACGCCCTTTGGTAGTTGTTTGGGCTTGCGGTCGCTGTCGTCGAATTGCTGCTGCTGTTGCTGCTGTTGCTGCTGCTGCGGCTGCTGTTGCTGCTGCGGGGCCAAGACCGCCGCTGCCTGCTGCTGCGTTGCATCCATCGGGTTCGGAGGCTGGCCTGTCGTTCTTGCGACGACACGTATAAATTCCAAAAGGATGGGATACTCCAGAGAGGTCAAAGGCATTCTCTTCCCAGGTGTTGTAGGTCCAGTGCTGACAAATTGTGATTCCCGTCGGCGAGTGATCCGTGCGTCTGGCCCCCCGGACTTGTTCGATTGAGTGATGAAGTGGAAAGATCAAGCAAAGCCTGCAGATGCCTTAGGACGATGTGAGTGTGTGTGTGTGTGTGGCGGGATGTCCCGAGATGCCGAGGCTTCCAGAACATCTACAGGGTTCAGGGTTATGGGCCGCACTTTCTGTTTTTGGTTGAACGGTCAGAGAGATAAACGTCGTCGTCTTTTGGGGGTTGTGTGAAAAGAGTGCAACTTCAGATGCCGCAAGGATGGAAGACACTACGACCGGGCTAGAGGATCTCAGTCTGGATCAAATACCAATCTATCTGCTCAAGACCAAGTCCTCGCCTTCAGATGGTTACGAGGAGTACTTCGAGAAAGATGGCAAATACATGCCGATCTTCGTCCCGGTGCTGGAGCACATGCTCATGGAAGACGCATTACGGAAACTGAGGCTCTCAGCCGAACGATTCGCTTTCGCTGGAGGCAGTGCCGCGACTGCACGTCAGACGGCAACGAACAACCCAGCCAAGAAGTACAGCGGCATGGTCTTTAGTTCACAGCGCGCGGTCGACGCATTTGCCACGATGGTCGCGAAATTGAACCCGGACAAGATCTCGCTGCTCTTCGACAAGGATATGCCGATCTACGTCGTTGGGCCTGCCACTGCCAAAGGCGTGCGAGCATTGGACCTCCCCTGCCCGATAGTCGGTGAGGAGACTGGCAACGGCGAGGCGCTGGCCAAGCTCATCCTGGACCACCAGAAGGCTTTGCCAGGCGATGTCACGCATCTAAACGGCAGGAAGTTGCCCCTGCTGGCGCTCGTCGGCGAGCAGCGTCGCGACATCATCCCAAAGACGCTGCAGTCAGAAGAGGTACCCGCCGCCGATCGGATCCAGGTGATCGAAGCTGTAGTCTATGAGACCGGCGAATCGGCCACGTTCGAGGAGATCTTCACCGAGCTGTTGCGGGCTGCAAAGAAGGCCAAGGTGAAGGAACAATGGGTGATCGTGTTCTCGCCGCAGGGCTGCGAGGCGATGCTGTCAGCACTCGGATGGCTAGATGAGAAGACCGGCAGGTTCAACGATGGAAGGCGGGAGATCGTGAGTGGACCGATGAAATCACGGGTCGTGACGATTGGGCCTACCACGAGGGACTACCTTATTGCCAACTTTGGCTTTCAGCCGGATGTGTGTGCAGAGAAGCCCTCGCCGGAAGGAGTTGGCAGTGGCATTGCCTCATACCAATCGTGATTTTGATACAGCTCAAAGACGGCCACGTTCCTTGTTCGTAATGAGAAGATGTAGAAGCATCGAGATGAGTGAGCCTGTGGAAAACACAGACTAGAAATTGTTTCAGATTACTCCATAATGATACGACGTCTAAAAATTTTGAATGCTTTTTCCTAGCACAGTCGGTAGTTGACGATGATGCAAAACTTTCATGAGGCACTTTGGAAAAAAGTTATGCAGTCAAAGGTGCCACTCCAGATGGACATGCCGGCTACGCACGCAGATCTTCCGCCAACATGCGATAGCGATATGGAGAAAACTAGTAAGTCAGCTTGCCCTGCATAACATGTACTGCGGTGCCCTTGAGGTCAATGCGAGAGACAGAGGCCTTGTCGTCCGACAGAGTCACCTTGACACCGATGTCGCTCCTCCTGCCCATCTCAACACCCTGAGTGATGCAGAACTCGCCACCTACCTTTGCCTCCAGGCAGATCAAAGCGCCGAGACCACACGAAGCACTGCCCGTGGCCGGATCTTCCAGCAAGCCCTCGATCATCCTCGTCCGGATGGCGCCCTCACCCTCACCGGTCCTCACATAGAACAGGGAGCCGGAGAACCCGACGTCCCACTCGTCGTCCAGCCGGGGCAACGTCGCGACGCCGGTGGTGCCCAGCTTGGCCAGCGTCTCGAGGTCCGGCAGCTCGACGCAGATGAAGTTCATGCCTCGCACCGGACTCACGGTCCGCATGGCCAGGGGCTTGACGCCGGCGGCCCTGAGCGCAGGCTGCAGCGCGTACACGTCGTCGAGCGTCACGGGCTGCGCGTGCAGGTGGACGTTGTGCGGGATGGACGCCTGCGCGACGCCGGTCGAGGCGTCGAAGTCGACCTCGATCGGGCCTGCGTCGCAGGTGAAGGTGCCCTTGACCGCGCGCGGCGGCCCACCACCGCTAGCCAGCAGCAGGTGGCCCAGCGCATGGACCGCGGCGCCGATGGTAGGATGACCGGCGAAGGGTAGCTCGCTCGCGGTCGTGAAGATGCGGATCCGCCAGCGCGGCTCCGCCGCATCGTCGTTCAGGTAGATGAACACCGTCTCGGACAGATTGAACTCCCGCGCGATGGTCTGCAGGGTGTCCGTTGGTAGGTCTCGACCGGGCGGGATCAGCACTACGGCGAGTGGGTTCCCCTCGTATGGGGTCTGGGAGAAGACGTCCAGGGTGACAAAGTCCAGTTGCTGCTGCCCGGCGACCATCTTGTCCGACTGTAAAGGTTGAGTTTTTCTTCCCGCCAGATTAGGTACCCTGCTACAACGTGCTCTAAGGCTGTGCTTGCTTGCTCGAGCGAAAGCGTAAGTGTAAGATTGCAGTTGTCTGCCCAGCACCAGTATTAGGTTTTGCACTGCGCCCGACCGTTGGCAAAAGGAGGCTGATAATCCACGTCCTGAAACCTGGGTTGCTCTTTTAAATTAAATACCTGGCGGCCGTTGGAAAGCCTGACAGAAGCCCGGCTTCTTGCGTTATGACTGTTGTTGCAGCCCTAATCCCGAAACAGGTAACCCTCAGACTTTCGCACTTACCACTTTGAGAAAAGAAAGGAAACAGGGGTGTGCGATGTCGGGACCTGGCCAATGAGCCGGTCGGACTGTGAGTCAATTGACTACTGCATTTGGCCATAGGGAAAAAGGGAAAACCCTTATCAAGGATGATGGGGGGAAACAATGCTGGATGATGCCACGACGAGAATGGCCCGAGATGAGTCCCCATGGCTGGTGCAGCGTTGGTTTTCCTTCTTTGTCGGTCTCGCCATCTCGGCGCAGGATGCCGCGGCTGGAGGGGAAAGTATAGTCGGTGCCTTTGCGTCGAAACACGTGGGATCGACGAGTGCGACTGAGCCTCTCACGGCTCGAGCACCTGGTGGCACCGACATAGTGGGAATTCTGCAGTCTGAAGCAGTAGCTTGCTTTCACGCCACCGGACACACATCCGGGACCGGAAATGACCTTGCGTGTCTCACTGATGGGTTCAGTCGTAGTGATGGAGCAGATGGGAGATGTAGCGTGACCACTGGTGCTTGAGTGAGAGATCAAGATGGAAGTGTGTGTGGTTTGTCTGTTTCATCGATTGGATGCGTCGTGTGCATAATTGCCAGACGTTTGTGTACAGCTGCGTCAAGATCGGTTCCAAACGAACGGCAACAGACATCGCTGCAGATGATGGTGGACCTAACGTCCTATCGTTTCAAAATTCCCTTTCCTTCTCGCACAAGTGTTCCCAACCGTAGCTCCTGATAGTTCCAAATCCCAGTGACCATGCAGCTTTTCGCCCGCGAGGGAAAACCCCCCAGAAGAGAAATCTAGAAAAGCACATTATGTTGTAAAGTGACGAGCAGAAAGAAGTCCTGCGAATCCAGGCCCAGCAAGATGGCAACAACAACAACAACGACGACGACGACGACGACGACAACGACAAAACTCCCGTAGATCCCCCCTTCCCAGTCTCCCAGTGAAAGCAATCCCGCATCCGTGTTCGTGGTATCATCGCTAAAGTCATGCATATTCAAACATCATAACACATAGAAAGGCGGCCAATCAGCTCGAATCAAGCTCGTGTGGGCCGGTCTTCCTGCCGAATTTGGTGGCGGCCGCGGCATCAGCCTCTTCGCGCAGCCTCCGCCGACGCGCCTCGTCGAGCTCGAATCTGGGGCTCGTCACGGCCTGATGGCCTTGGAGGTAGACGTAGCTGGCGTTGCGGTCTGCAGCTGCCGCAGCGTTGGTCTTGCGGTCAGCGACGTTGGTCATGCTTCGCATCTTCCGCAGGCCCTTTGCCTTCTCCGATGCTGGCGCCGCGGTCATCTCGGTGGCGCTGGTCTTGTTCAGACCCATCTTCTTCAGCTCGCGGGCGATCTTCTCCAAAGCAGAGCCACCCTTTGTGCCGCTGGGCGTCTTGGGCCGGCTCACCTTGGAAGGCGAAGGTGGGCCCGAGCTGCTTCCACTGGTCGATGGTCGACTGCCGGCCCCTTCCAAACTGACACCAGAGTCAACCTTGCGTCCATGCCTCGAGGTGGTTTCCTTCCTTGGGGAAACATTGGAGATGCTGCTGACGTCCTGGCAATCACCGATGATGCTGTTGGCAAGCTGCAGATACGCGCCGATGGTGCGATGGACAGCTGGCCAGCCGTTCTCCTCCTCGGGCGCTCTGCCTTGCTGCATGAGGGTGCGTAGGATCCTCGTGCCTGACTTTTCGACGTTCAGGATGTACTTGAAGAAACCCTCGCGTTGCTTTTTCAAGATCTCGAAGGTCAAGGTTGCTGTAGGCTGTGTTGAGATGACTGGCGGGTAGAGCGTGTTGAGCATTGCTACGCAGTTGTGCTTGTTGAACGGAGTGAGGCACATCTCGTTCAGGAGGATCTGGAGGGGGGGGGAGAGGGCTGTCAGCAGTCGTTCTATCGTGGTACCAGGCAATGGTGACCTACCCATCGACGAAGCCCAACGTAGAGCTGAGTGTAGAAAGTCTCAATCCTGCGTTCCTTCAGTGAGATCGCGTTGACCCACTGTACAACGCCGGGATAGCGGTGTGCAAGTGCGTTGCCGTCATCTGCGAGCGTATCCCGGTTGATGTCGAGCCGGTCCATTGCAGCTGCAACCTCACGCCTGCGTCTGGTCTCCAGATCCTTGAGGTAGTCCAGCCCAGTGAGGCCCTGGGGGAAGTCGACCATGACGAGCTCGGAGGGGAAACACCGGTAGACGAAGGAGGTGATGAAGCTCGGTGGAAGAGAGGTCGGCTGGTTAGGCAGCTGTGCAATCTGGTGCATCAGGCTCTCCTGGAAAGCCTGTGCGGTGGAGTTGTCCTGCCATGGGGCCTGGGCGCTGGTGGGGGAGTTGCTGTAGCTGGAAGATGGCGTCTGGGAGCGTGCAGGGAGGCCACCTGCCCTCGGAGCACAGTTGAGGGTGTACATGGTGCGTAGAGGGATCTCATAGCTGCCAGGACAAGTCAGGATATGGTCGAGGATGAGCTGGTAAGATGAGCCAGTGGAGGAGACACAGGAATCCGAACGGGCATGTGGTAGCGTTGTCGCCATCAGGAAGGATGTCGAGAGGGGATTGTCGAGGCCAGGGGAGAGAAACGAGTGGAATGGCCCTCTAGCGGAGGCGGTAACGAGTGAAATGCACGGCAGAGACCGAAGCAGGCGAGGAGGCAGGTGGCGAGGCAGTGTCTGTTATGTTTCGGTTCGAGTCAGAGTGATGGTGCCCCCCGCATGAAGAACGGCAGCGCAGAGCGGGTGTTTTCAATTGGAAAAGACGCAGTGGGTCGAGGACTGGGACTGGGACTGGGACTGCGTGTGATGGTCAGACGCAGGTCGGTCGGGCCCTGTGGAGTGCCAGGTCGCGTCAGACATGCAAAACAACACGCGGACAACGGTGGATGGCGACAAGCAGCGTGGCGGTGATGGAGGAGGACGAGGTCGGTGCAACGGGGGTGCAGGCAAGGTCGCGAGACGGGCTGCGCATCCAGAGGGAGAGCAGTATATTTCAGAGGGCAGCGAGTTCGATGGATGGGGATTGCCCTGGCGTGATGCGGTTTTCCGTTTGGCTTGGTTAGACTTTTTGGGCGTTGTTTAGGCGTTGAGTCCACGGGCGAGTGTTTTGACACTCCGTCACGCTACAGCACCCGACGGGTACGTACCAGGGGCAAGGCGAAGGCGAAAACTGGGGCTGAAGCGTGGACTTCCCTCCTCCCTTGCCAGGATCTGACTTGCAATGCTACGGCATTCACCCGCCTACCTACCCAGCAGCACATACCGGTGGGCCCTACCAGCCGGGTTCAGCTCTGTAGCTGGCGCTGCAGGCGCAGGCGTGGGCGGAGGACTGGGATGGCATCCATCATCACCGTCGTCTGTTATTTACTATTATTGTTATTGTTGTTGTTCATCTCTGTGAGGCCGGGAGCGCTAGGATGATCCCGCAGTACGGAAGCATGAACGGAGCGGATATATATCCCCCCCCCCCCCAAAAAGACAAAAACCCAACACCCCAATGGATCGATGGACCCAATGGCCCCCCTTCCGCTCTGCCATTCGTCCATCCTCCCCCGTCCAATGGCGTCGCTGTCGGTCCGTAGCACGGGAAGCACAGCTACAGTAAGGCGTGGGATGGTCCAGCTGCAGTTGTCATTCGTGCACAGCCCTCTGTCACTGGCTGATGGGGACTTGTGGTTGGGGGTGACGGGGATTGGTCACAGGGAGGGAGAGAGGGAGAGAGAGAGAGAGAGAGAGAGCGGCAAAGCAGAGTGAAAGGGCGAGAGGTACAACAGTCTCGCAGCCGAGGGTGGATGCATGAATCTGCCGTTGTGCCTCTGCCTCTGCCTCTGCCTCTGCCTCTGTGCTGCCGGATACAGTACAGTACTGTGCCAGCCCCCAGGCTCCTGGTCGCGCGTTCACGTTGCTCCTGCATATCACTCCTGCTAGAGCAAACTCTGCGGCCCAGAGGTCATGCAGCCGGGACATGCAGTCTGCCACAGGGTTCCCGCCGGAAGCGCTGCCCCGGTACGCTCGCGATGGAGCCTCCTACCCATCGTTGCCGTCCGCATACGGTTTGGGCGAACCTTGACAGGCGCTGGCTCGCCTAAAACGTGGCCGGCCAGCGCTGATCTGGTCGAGTTGGGCCTCCCAGCAGCTGCCACGCTACAGGATTGCATTCGACCGGCTGGGCATGGTCTCTACCACAATCTCCCTCTCCTCTGCTCTCTCCCCCCCCGATCCTGGTCCGTCGATTGCCGATCTCGGGCAGAGACGAGGATCCAGGCATCTGATCTGTCCAATCTGCGGTATCTGTATCCCTATCGATATCTGTACTATCCTCCGAGAGCCATCGTCTGTTCTCTGCTGCTGGTAGATTGCTGTCTGTTGTCACCATGGGGAAGCGTGAGCGGCGAGTGCCGTCTGGACTATTACCTCGGCCCCGCGTGTCACCTCCACAGATCACACATCTGCCTCTCCCCTCCCCTTTGCCTGTCCCATCACACACAAACACACAAACACACACACAACATGCACGTAGTGTAAAGGGAGACAAACACAAAGCAGAGACGCGAATCGACAGGGACCACCACAGATCCCGCTGCATCCAACACGGGAAGCTCGTCTGCCCTGGCCTCTGCTTGCGCTCGCCTGCCAAATCTCCGCATGGCCAGCCACTGGGCGATGGCGGCATTTGGCTTTCCCTCCCTCAGCGGCTCTTCTCTCTGCTGCTTGCGCCAACAGCAAAGGGAAAACGGCCAGACCAGAGACGGGAGTTTTGCGTGTCCTGTGTTTCAGCCCCACGGCTACAAGCGCCCGTCCGTCGTCGTCGTCGTCGTCGTCGTCGTCTTCTTCTTCTTCTTCTTCTTCTCGACGAGCGAATCGGCCGGCTGTTGTGCAGGATGCAGCACGCACGAACCCATGTCCACTCTGCACGCAGCGAAAACAAGGCATGACTGACCTTGACCTTGACCTTGTCCTGCCCGCAGCACCGTAGCCGTGGACCCCAGTCCGTGTCTCCTGCACGTGTAGCCAAGACCGAGACCAGGGCTGGTTCTGGGAAGATGGGCCACCGATGCTGAGGCCGCCCCCCCCCCCTCCCTGTCTGTTCTCCTCTTCCCGCGCTGCAGTCTCTGCCTTCACTGCCAGTAATAATAGCAGTCACATATATCCACGAGAGACATCCAGGTCCCGACAGCAGGGGACGCGGTGTACAGCACTCCCCTGTAACGAAAAGCCGATCGGAGCATTGGGGTCATCATGATAGCAATATGCCTGTCTTAAGATGTGCAGCTGGGCCTCGGGCTCGGGAGTTTGATAGGCTCCCTGGCTCCAGAGGGATCACGACCAAAGCAAGTCGCGTCGCCGCCGCCGTCGTCGTCTTGGTCTCGTCTGGAATGCCCACTTCGCCTTCTGCATGCCACCTGCATCCGTCTCATGATCCTGTACTATTATTGTGTGGTTCCTTATCGTCACCCTTATTACAGCTATATGCATGCATCTATCAATGCACCGCACATAGCTCCTCCCTCACCCCAGCTGCAGTCGGTCAGAGACAAATTAGCCGGCAGAGTTTTCCCCCCTTAGCCTCACAGTCCCAGTCTTTCCCTCATGAAAAACAACCAGAGAGGGCCACTAGTATAGGGCATGGGGAAACTTCCAGTAGCCTCACCCACTACATCACGTACATGCGGTACTTGTCTACTTGCCCCTCTCCACTGCTGTCGCGCTCGCGCACGATGTTCCACTTTCAACAGTTTTGCATCATAAAACGCCCGGATACATGTACTTGCCATTCGGCAAGTCGTCCTCGCCCCACTTCCACCAGCACTGTAGCTGCGTTGGCCGTCGATCAATGAGACGAGATGGAAACTCATTTCCATAACCATCGCCATCACCGTGGCCAGCTGCAAGCATCCATTCACGCGTGCTAAAGGGGGAAAATCGCGGGGCGGGAGAGAGAGAGAGAGAGAAAAGAAGATTCACTGGTTAAACCTTCAGCAGCCATTACCCCCTCCCTCCCTTTCCCATTCATGCGCGTCCCAGCTTGCGGCGTGCATGCTGTGCTTCATATGCAAGATTGACGTTGCGGGAGAGAGAACAATATGCACGGAAGTCTGGTGCGCCGCATATGGAGCCCAGCCCAGGCAGGAGCGAGAGAGAAAGGCCGTATGCTGTGTAACGCGAGATGGCCATTAACGCATGCATTGCTACCCGTCCGTCATCAGCCAGTTGCGGTGAGCAGAGGCTGACGGCGACGTTGGCCTCGCAGGTGAAGAGATAGAGAGGGTATCCCTGGTTCCCATCCCGCCACTGCGAGGGAAAGGTGGCGATTTTTGCCGACTCGTCAGTCCTGTGAGACTTTTTTTTTTTTTTTTTGGGGAGCGGCGGCGGTTGCAGCGAGGAGCATGCAAGGCACTTGCTGGCTGGCGCCGTGACGTTCGATCTGTAAGGTACGTCTGGTCCGGATGCAGGCGGCCATGCAGGGCGCTGGCGCCGCAGCGAGAGCTCCCCTTTGATGCTGTGGGCAACTGGGACGATGGGCTCGTGGAGGAGAGCGATTGGAACTGGAGCTGCGAGCTGATGGACAGCCCGGGTTGTGCAGACGTGGCACAGCGGACCGTATTGGAAGCGCTGAGCTCGTATGGTATGAGGACGAGAGCGAGGATGAGGAGTAGAAGGGAGGGGGGGAGGATGGTGGAGGAGGGTAGTCTGACTGGGCGGAGGCTGATCCAAGGGACACTCCTCATGCTCCCATCTCAGTGGGTACAGCGCTCCAGCCAGCTTTGACGTTGCATACGGTTGGATCTGCCTTGCCCGGACCAGACGCGACATGCGACCCCTTTGCTACTCGAGTGGACAGATGCTATCGGCATACATTCGCTACTACTGTTGGGCCTTACCGCCCTTGTGAAACGCAACGTACACGCCATGAGCCGGCTGGATCACAATCTCAGACCGGAGCATGGGAAACTCGGGCGTCCTGCACTCGAGACGTTGGAACGTCTGGAAGATCCTGACCACAGTGTATGCCATCTCTGCCAATGCGAACTGCTGCCCAATGCAAATGCGTGGGCCGCCGTTGAACGGGATGTATGTCCACGACTTTGGTGTCCAGTGATCCCATCGCTCAGGCACGAAAGTGTCAGGGTCGGGAAACGTTTCGGACGTTGGGGGATAGATGTCTGCACGACGATGCAGGATCCTAAGGGGAGAGCGATGCTGTGATCAGTGACAAATCAAGCTTGGTGGGACGTTCGTAGGTAGGGGGGGGGGGGTGGACTCACAGTGGACTGTAACCGACTGGCGTACCTTCTGGCACCCCAATCGGCTGAGTGCCGTCAGGACCTCCACCACGTGGCAGTGTGGTGTCCTTCAGAGAGATACGCACGTTGAAGGGTACAGCAGGGTACATCCGCATGACTTCGTTGAGGGCGTGCTGGAGGTAGCGCATGGACTTGAGGTCAGCATAGGTGGGTGATCGGTCAGAACCGACGTAGCTGATGATCTCCTTCCTGAGCTTTTCGACAACCTCGGGTTTGCGCGATAATTCGTAGAACAGCCAGCTGAGCATGGAGGCGGTCGTGTCCCTGCCAGCAAGTAGGACAGCGATCAGCTGGTCACGGAGGACCTTACGATCTCTCGTATAGCTGGCGATTGCATGTAGGAATGTGTAGCCTTCGTCAGACTTGGATTTCTTCTCGAGCTCTTCGGGTGAAAGTTGGAGCGCTTGCTCGATGAATTGGTTGATGAACTCGTCGATGATCTTCAGCTGCTTCTTCTGTTCCTTCTTGGGCACAAGACTAGCAAGAGGACCTGCCCTTGCGATGATGCTCTGGATGTACTGCACATGCGCAAACGCATCTGCAAACCGTACCTGCGGGTTAGAGAGAGACTCTACGCTCGAACCGAGCAGGAAATCCGTAGCGGCGTCAAGCGCAAAGCGGAAGAAGAGGTCGTCTATCTTGATAGTTGCGCCATCGTGAGTACCCGCCAGATGGCTTAGCAATGGCTGTATATGCTTCTCGAACGTGTGCAAGTCGGACACTCGGTCCTTGACGAATTGGGGCCTCAACAGCTGTCGCGAGTTGTGCCATAGCTCCCCGTCGGTCGTGAAGATGCTGTAGCCGAGGAAGTCCTTCCAGTACTTACGAAACTCCTCGCCCTTGCCGAAGTCATGGAACTGGGTGGCGAGGATGGCCTTGATGTTCTCCTCGTCAGCAGTCAGCAACACCCTCTGGCCGATAGTGACGGCCTCAAACGTCCAAGGCGTAGGGTTGCTGGTGCTTGCGACCTGGGCAAAGTTGTTCCACCACCATTCGTGGTTGCGATGCTGCAGGACTTTCCGCACTGCTTCAATGAGCAAGAGGAAGTTTCCAGGCGACCAGGTCTCGATTGCCGGCGCGTGTCCACCCAGTGCATCGATACGGCGCTCCATGCGGACATGATAGATCGAGGTGGTCAACATCCATACTGTGGCTAGGAAGGCCACGACAAATGCAGGCAGCGCACTTGTGATGTACTGTAGCTGCCATGTCGCCCAGAGTGCCAGCAGATAGAATCCGGTCACCGGCACCAGACGGTCGAGGAGACCGGACAACATCTCTGCTTCGAAAGTGATTCCTTTGGAGTATATTGGAAATGTTCGGAGAATGGGACTTCAGGTCGATGTTTGATACTCCATGCTGGACAGTAGCTGCGGGACGATGATTCTCTCGGCACTCTTGCCACCCTCGACGATTGATAGGAAACAAAGAGCGAGAGCACAACGAAGCTGCATCCCTACCTTGCTAAATAACCCATGACTTCAGGTGTGTATCTTGGCGGATGTCTCTTCATGCCATCGCCTACTCTCATTGCATGTGAAGTCCTGCCCGCGGACCCCGCCAATCACCAGATAGATTGCTGTAAAGGCTGCCTCCTCGTCAGTGCGGCTTGACCAAGGCATACGACTCGGCCAATCAGCTTGCAGTACAGCTTCGTTTAAACGTATACGAACATAATAACAACAGTGGTGGGGAGACGTATATACATGCATAGGTATATGGACGAATGAGGGCGTTGAACGTTTGAGGTGTTTGCAGCGAGTCTTTAAACCATGGTTTGTTTTGAGTGCGTGGGAAGCTCGTACCTGTGAGGGGTGAGCATCTGGTGTAGCTGGCGATGGATCAAGTAATGGTTAAGGCAGGTCGCCAAAGATCATAGTCATCGGTACATAGGAATAGCTATGTACTCTATGCGTCGGCATCTCTCTAGGACACCATACCTCCCGTACTGTGATGCTACGCTCAGGGAAGGTAGAGCAGACACATCTAGTACAGTCTCCCACATACGAAGAATGGAAGGAAACATGACAGCCAAAAGACTTTCCTTTTCAAACGCCGCGCTCCCATTGGCTGGCAAAACCCATAACAAAGGTACCGTGATTTGATGCCCCTCAGAACTCCCTTGTTGTCGCAATATGCAAAAAGATCATTGATAATCAAGGAAATTGATTTTGGAGCCGGCGAGTTGCTACGCTACTGACCTGGATGGACGGTCCGTCCCGTTAATGCGTTTAAAGGTCATCATCCTCGACTTCTGGAGGCTGCAAGCTGACCACGAAGTCGCGGGTCATTTCGAAGCTCAGCCAGCTTGAGGCCATAGATGGTGCAACCTTGAGCAGATTTGGGGTGATACCCTTGTACATGCCTCTGAAGAAGCCTTCTGAGGCCGTGATCTTGCGGATTGCGTCAGGGATGGAGGCGTATTTCTCACCCATGCCGGTCATGGTGTTGATTTGGAAACGTCTCCGTAACACATCGCTATTGAAAAGAGATCAGTATCGTCATAACACCTGCGGCGTTGGTCTCAACTCACAAGGGGTATGTGCAAGTCTGTGCAACAGCACCAGACACCGCACCGGCGCCAAGCTTTCCTATCGCGCCAGGCGCAGCCTGACCATCGGGAGTGAAGTACTCCCTGACGGTCTCGTAGACCATGAAGTTCAAGCCAACGTAGGGAGCGACACCTGCTACTGTTGGGACAATTCCTCTGTACAGGGCAGGAAGCCCGCCTTCAGTTGCATACATGTGTTTCAGCGTCGAGAACATGCCAGGCAGTTTCTTGCTGGGGTCTTTCGGTGCCAAGCCATTGAAAGATGCTGACTGGATTGACAGCCGCGTCCGTACAATGTCCAACGGGTAGGTTGCGGTCACAGATGTAATGCCAGCTACTGCACCACAGCACAGGCGTTGTAGAGCAGTCAGCGGCTCGCCAGGATAGGTTTCGAAGAAAGTTTTCCTGTAGATGTTGTAGCTGCCAAACTGTACAGCCGAATAGGGAACGATTCTGATGCAATTTGTGCCATTGCCTGCCATGAAGCCCTTGAAACCTTCCTCTCTCCACATCTTTGCGAGTGCCTTGGGTATGCTCATCTTATAATCGCTCCTTCCAGTTGTCTGCACCTGCAGCAAGATCTTTAATCTCTCCAGAGGAGAGACGACTGTACGGGATACGGCACCAGCCACACCTCCTGCGATGAAGGAAGCCACAATTGGCTGGGAGACCCACGTCTGCACACCGACGAGGGCGCCTGGCGAGGTCCGGTCGCTTTGCATGCTGGGCGCGTGCGGCGAGGCGGGTAGCGAGTTTGGTCTTTCAGGAGGACTGGGAGAGATGTTGGATTGTGGGGCGCTCATTGTATCATGGAAGGCAGAAATCCAGAGATCATGCGACTATGCGTGTGAAGGGAGCGTCAGAGTCTCGCTGGATGATGTACGTGTACGGGATGTCGTCGTGTCCGCGCCTGCGCTGTAATGAAGCTGCTGTCTCAGGAGCGAAGCTTTCTGTGTATGCTGGGAGTTGCCCGAGCATCGATCGTGTGAGTAAGCCAGATGAGCGTCGCTGAGGTCTGAAGCTCGGAGTGGAGGGCTGGGCGCGAATTATAACTCAATTGGCCGTGATCTCAGTCGGTCATGCTTTGGAAGTATGATGCAGATGACTACGGCGACGATCTTCCCATGTGCCAGCTACAAGCTGATCCAGCTCTGTAAAGAAAAGGACGGAAAAATACGGACCGTCATATGCTTGGCACGAGCTGCGACCGAGGTCCATGTCACATGGGGTTAAATTCATCCTGGGCCATACTGTCTCTATGTAGCTCATGCAGCATCCGAATGAATTTTCCGGCTCGAGCGATTGCATGGGAAAGGAAATGTCAGTCGACATGAGAGTGTTGTTGGTCTAGGACTTCAATTAGAGATGCACGTGGACTTCACGTGCATACTTCTTCAGCATCCCTGGCCGATCTGAGCTCTTCATGCAAGCGATACCATGGGACACGGACGCCTTGTCACTGCTAAAGCTGATAGTCGAAGTTTGGGTAGTGCAACATGGGTTTGAGTTGCAGATGGCTGGACGAAGACTATTGTGTACTCTCGATCTACCAGACAAGAGCCAATGATACAGGCTGACTGTGCTTTGATAATCGCATAGCCGGCTTGTAGAGGTACGTGTTTTGACACCGCTGAGGGAAAGACTTCTTCAAACTCACCTGTGCATCTTCAGAAGGAAGAGAAACAGTTCCTCTTTATTATGGTCTGGTGGAACACTTCTGAAGTAACGTAGGTTGGTTTGACAGTTGCTCAGTCACTCTTGACGGATACCGTAGCCAACACCTTGCAAATGATGGAGGGGTTGTGTGTACCAAGCCGCTATGACTGCGGTTTGAGTTGCCATTGACCTGCATCTCAACTTGAAAGGGTGGGTGTTCAGAGATGCTCTGGGCCTGATACTGGCATTACACTTGTCCCTGTGTATGTCATGTGGTTGTTTCGATAACATTCCTATATGCTAACCCGGACTTCTGCCTAAGGCTACAGCATTGGGGTACATCGGAAAACCTTCCACAAACGCACGGGCTACGACGTTGCGCTTGGCGGATTTGGATTGGAAAGGGCAGCGGAGGGCCAGCTGTATACTGCAGACAGGCAGAGCTCAATTATTATTGTGTTGCCTTGCCCTACCCTTTTCTACATGTTCCTTTCCTTCTAACAGCCTGTCGCATCAGCCGTCAAGGAACACTATACTGCCATACATCCTCCCCCTCGACATTGCGGACAATCCCTGTTGAAACTGGAGCTGAGGCTCCTACTACACCGCCGCAATGACTACCAACGCACAACCCACTATGCTCACTAAGTTCGAGTCCAAGTCGTCACGAGCAAAGGGAATCGCATTCCACCCAAAGCGACCATGGATTCTCGTCTCGCTCCACTCTTCCACGATTCAGCTATGGGACTACCGCATGGGCACACTCATCGATCGCTTTGAAGAGCACGATGGACCCGTGAGAGGGGTCGACTTTCATAAAACCCAACCACTCTTCGTCTCTGGAGGCGATGATTACAAGATCAAGGTCTGGTCGTATCAGACGAGAAGATGCCTGTTCACACTCAATGGACATCTGGACTATGTGCGAACCGTCTTCTTCCATCATGAACTGCCTTGGATCATATCCAGCAGTGACGATCAGACCATCAGGATCTGGAATTGGCAAAACAGGAGCTTGAGTATGCATTCGTGCGCCATTGGTGGCCAAGGTTTCGGTTGCTAACGTCTGCACAGTTTGTACTATGACCGGCCATAACCATTACGCCATGTGCGCCCAATTCCATCCCAAGGAAGACCTCGTCGTTTCCGCGTCCCTTGATCAGTCAGTAAGAGTTTGGGACATCTCTGGCTTGCGAAAGAAGCATTCAGCGCCCACCAGCATGTCTTTCGAAGATCAAATGGCAAGAGCAAACAACCAGCAGGCAGATATGTTTGGAAACACGGATGCGGTCGTAAAGTTCGTCCTTGAGGGTCACGATCGTGGTGTCAACTGGGTTTCTTTCCACCCGACCTTGCCATTGATTGTCTCTGCCGGTGATGACAGGTTGGTGAAACTCTGGCGAATGTCGGAAACCAAAGCATGGGAGGTGGATACCTGCAGAGGGCACTTCCAGAATGTCTCGGCTGCCCTATTCCATCCACACCAGGACCTCATCCTGAGTGCTGGCGAGGACAAGACGATACGTGTGTGGGATCTGAACAAGAGAACATCTGTGCAATCGTTCAAGCGTGAGAATGATCGATTCTGGGTGATCGCTGCCCACCCTGAAATCAACCTCTTTGCTGCTGGACACGACAATGGCGTGATGGTCTTCAAGCTGGAGAGGGAAAGGCCAGCGAGCGCAGCATATCAGAACCAGCTGTTCTACATCACAAAGGAGAAGCATGTGCGCTCCTACGATTTCCAGAAGAATGTCGAGTCGCCATCGATGATGTCTCTGAGGAAACTGGGAAACCCCTGGGTTCCGCCAAGAACCTTGTCGTACAATCCAGCAGAGCGTGCCATCCTTGTCACTTCTCCTGCGGAGGGTGGTATGTACGATCTCATCCACCTTCCCAGAGATGCTTCAGGCGCTGTCGAACCAACGTCCAGCATGCGCGGAAGCGGAACTGCTGCCGTATTCGTTGCTCGAAATCGCTTCGCCGTGTTCAGTCAGCCGAACCAGCAGATCGACATCAAGGACCTCTCAAACGCTACTACAAAGTCAATCAAACCACCGCATGGAACCACAGACGTCGTGTTCGGCGGCACCGGGTGCTTGCTTCTCATCACACCAACTCACGTCTACTTGTACGATATTCAACAAAAAAAGACTTTGGCAGATCTTGCTGTTGCTGGCGTGAAATATGTCGTATGGAGCGGCGACGGCCTGCACGCCGCCTTGCTCTCAAAGCACAACGTCACTGTCGTCACTAAGTCACTGCAGCAGGTAAGTACGCTGCACGAGACAATCAGGATCAAGAGTGCTACGTGGGATGATGCCGGTGTGCTCCTGTATAGCACCCTCAACCACGTCAAGTACACGCTTATGAATGGTGATAACGGTATCGTGAGAACCCTCGAGCACACCGTTTACCTTGTTCGTGTCAAGGGCAGATCACTGTACTGCCTGGATAGGGCTGCGAAACCTAGGACTCTCACCATTGACCCGACAGAATACCGTTTCAAGCTAGCACTTGTAAAGAGACACTATGACGAGATGCTGAACATCATCAAGACCTCGTCCCTGGTTGGACAGAGCATCATCTCGTATCTTCAGAAGAAAGGTTATCCAGAAATCGCTTTGCAGTTTGTGCAGGATCCTCAGACTAGGTTCGAACTCGCCATTGAGTGCGGTAACCTCGATGTAGCAGTTGAAATGGCAAAGGAGCTGGACAGACCAAAACTATGGCAACGACTGAGTGCTGAGGCGCTCGCGCATGGCAACCACCAGGTCGTCGAGATGACATACCAGAAACTCAGGAATTTCGACAAATTGTCGTTTCTCTACCTTACCACCGGCGACGCGGACAAGCTTAACCGGATGGCGAAGATTGCAGAGCACCGTGGTGACATGACGAGCAGATTCCAGAACTCACTATACCTTGGGGATGTGCAAAATCGTATCGAGATGTTCAAAGAGGTTGACCAATATCCTCTAGCATATCTAACCGCTAAAGCGCATGGCTTCGAGGATGAGGCACGCGACATCTTGGAGGCTGGTGGTTTGACTGAAGACGAAGTCTCACTGCCAGAACTCGGGAAGCCGGCGACAACACCAGAGCCCATCGTCCCAACCTTTAAGACTAACTGGCCATCAAAGAGCACTGGCGTCAGCTCTTTCGAGAAGGCTCTCATGGCTGAAGACGGTGATGTTCCACAGGCTGATACAAACGGCGTGGCTGAGGAGGATCTCCTGGCCGACGAAGAAGCAGCAGCGAACGGATTCCACGACGCGGGCGAGGGTGATGAAGACGATGTGGTAGAAGGCTGGGACATGGGAGACGACGCTGTGCCCGAAGCCGAAGAGGACTTCGTCAACGTCGAATCTGCTGAAGCGGGCGCTGGCAGTTCAGAAGCAGACCTTTGGACCCGCAACTCGCCATTGGCGGCAGATCATGCAGCCGGTGGTAGCTTCGAAACGGCTATGAACCTCTTGAGCCGTCAAATAGGTGCTGTCAACTTCAAGCCTCTTGAAGAGCGTTTCATGGAGATCTACAGTGCATCCCGGACACTGTTACCTGCCAACACTGGCATGCCACCTCTGATCAACTACGTTCGTCGCACCCCAAACGAGACAGACTCACGGAAAATACTGCCGATCATTCCACGCGACTTCGAATCGATACAAGCAGGCGAGTTGACTGCCGGTAAGAACGCCATGAAGGCCAACAAGCTCGAGGATGGCGTCGTCTCGTTCAAGAAGGCTTTGCGCCTCCTGATGGTTAATGCTGTCACTTCCCAAGCGCAGGCCCAAGAAGCACAGCAAGCGGTCCAGACTGCTGCACAGTATGCGCTCGCAATGACCGTTGAGCTCGAGCGGCGGAAGATTGTGGGAAGCACCATGGATCTGAGTAGCTTCAGTGACGACATCAAGAAGCGAGCGCTCGAGCTCAGCGCATATTTCACGGTCCCGGCTATGGAACCACAGCACAAGACGCTGGCGCTTTTCTCAGCCATGAAGTTCGCAAACAGGAACAAACAGTTCAGCAGCACGCTTTCCTTCGCCAACGCTCTGATCGAGCAAGGTACTAATGCAAGGTTCAAGGAAGAGGTGAGTCATCGAGACCTGACAGCTTTAGAGCGACTGACCTATGGAATTCTCGCTGACAAATCGTATCACAGGCTAAGAAACTCAAGCCCATTTGCGAACGTTCACCTAACGATGCCGTCGATGTTGAATACGACAGCTTCGGCGAATTCGAAATCTGCGCTGCTTCCTACACGCCCATCTACGCTGGCGAACAAAGCACCTCATGTCCCTTCGACGGCGCCAAGTATCACACCCAGTACAAAGGCACCGTGTGCAAGATCTGCGAGGTGTGTGCCATCGGTGCGCCAAGCAGTGGCCTCCGGCTGACGGTATGAAATACATGATGAGCATGTGAGATGGAGCAGGAAGAAGAGAGACGAACTGTGCAAAAAAAAGGGCGCTCTGGGTGTTGATCTGCGGCGGACTCATGTGCCAAAGTTGCAAAATACGGACACTTGATGCTAGACTTTAGCGAACAAATTTTTGATAGGCAAGTCAGATGAAAGGAAAATGACATGGCTTTGGAACACTGCAAGAAGTTGGAACGTAATGCTTTGTCATATCTCTGAATGCAACGTCGAATGGTATAGCGATGAACGAACGAACGAACCGACTCCTGCAAACCAGCTAGAATTCAGGAAGAGACCCAAATTGAATGGAAATAAAAAGAACATCGCTGTTGATGTATTTCCCCCCTTGCTCCGTCGTCACTCCGACGTATATTAGCACAACGCCTCGCCAACCACCTTGAGAAAAGCCATCAACACCGCGTGTGCTGCCACCGCCAACCCAGGAAAGCTAAGCGAGAAGCAAGAACGCAGGGAGGAACATGTCCTCATTGTCAATCTGGTTTAGGGTATCAAAAAAAAAGGCGTAGCAAGAAAAAAGAAAAAAAAGAAAAGGGACTGCAATGGAAAAACAGCATAAAGCGACAAGTCAAGAACGCTGTGAATCAGAAAGGGACTTGTTTCCACACCGATGCGTTTGCGTATTCGAGAGGTATATAAGATCGTAAAAACGTCATTCGCGTCGTAACGGCATTCGTCAGATTCGTAAACGGTATGGGTGTATCGGCGTTGCTGGATTAGGGGGTCCTCAAGGCAGGAGTATGGCGGGCCACGAGCGGGTAGGCCGGGATCTTTAGCGACATATGTGTGGGGAAAAGACTTTGTTGGAGTGATCAAGGTCAATGTTCGACGGCGCGGTTCTCGCTTGTAGCGACAGCGACGAGAGCTTCGAGGCGGCCCATATCGTTGCTGGTTGGTGGGCTCGTGCTGGGTACAGTATATTGCTGCTGATGTCGGGCGTGTGGATCGTGACCGACTTGTAGGGCGTAAGTTTGTGTAGGCTGATTTTGGGCATATACATATGACTGGTTCGCAAGCATGTTAACGACCACGCTTGTGCACTGTCTGCACATGAATGTCAGTGTGGAGTGTCTTGGGGACGTACCTTGCCTTGGTCATCGATCACCACTTGTCCCGGTGGTGGTGCCTCTACCATCCCGTTAGTGTTTACTATGAGTGGGTGGTACTCGCTGCCCTGTGACGTTGAAGGTGTCGGTATGCCATCGCTGCTGCCGCTATCCTCTGGGGAGGTGCGGTGTGGCACGAAGACGCCGTGAGCACCCTGAACCGGTCCGCCATACCATGCCTGACGCTTCATACGAGGAGTTACAGGCTCAGGCATGGACATGTGACCTTGGCGGACAAATTGAATCTGTTGTGGTGGGAAGTAGCTCTGCTGCAGCGGAAGTGGTGGTGGCGGCGGTATTGCCTGTACCAATTGCCGCTGCCCTTCACCTTGCTGGCCAATCTCTAGCTTCGTCATGGTCTGGTTGAGACCAGCATCGGATGCCCTGCCTGATGTGCGTCCGGAACTCGGCGGTCGAGTCGTGGCCTCGCTCAACATAGGACTCGGCTGGGTCTGGGGAGCATGATCGAAACTCTCAATGCCTGGCAGCCGGGTCACCTGGCTGGCAGCCGCAGGCTGGCCTGAGAAAGCCGGCCTAGAATCATCAGGCGTTTGATGATAAGATAGACCGCTGGTGGGCGGTCGCTGCTGATAGCCTGTGTAGGTGCCAGGGTGCCAGGTCCTCCGACGGTACTCAAGTTCAGCCTCGGACTCTCGCCTACCATGAGAGAAGACTGAGCTCGTTGGACTTGCGAAGACGCTACCGCTTTGCGGCGAGAATGCCACGCTAGATGCCGAGGGTGTAGGGCTGTAATAAGGCGGTGGCGGATAGGTGCCTGCGGAGTTTGGACTTTGAAACGGATTGTTGCCGGAGGGCACCGATAGGCGACGGTTAGGCGCTCTTGCGCCATTGTAATGCTGCGATCGGCTCAACTGGACGGGCGAGGCGAGGTTCGCTACGTATCGCGGGCTAGTCGTGCCGTTGGACATGGCCGATGTGGGAGTGCTGTAGCCCGAAGGGGATTGGTTCCATGAATACCGCGCTCCTGGGGTGTTTGACATGGCATCGAACCCCACATCGTTCGCCATTGCCAGTGGTGGAGGGCGTCGGCGAGTGTCTTCGGGGAGGCCAACGCTTGAAGCGGTAGAGCCAATGCTCGACGTGGAAAGATTGCGGCTGTGACCCCTGCTGTGACCACCTTGGCTTCCCATGGTGTTCGCTCTTGAGCGACCGTTTGGCGGGCGCACTCGATCAGTCCGTATCTGCCGCTGGAATCTAGTACTGGTAGCAGCAAGTGAGTCGCCAGGGATGTCCTCGTTCACGTGAACGGTCTGTGCATGCTGGCGTAGGTTGTCAAGTCTGGAGAAGCGTCGTGAGCAATGACACTGGAACGGCCTTTCGCCCGTGTGTTTTCTGGAGATTGTCAGCTTTAGGGTGGAGGGGGATGTACCGTCAGCCTCAATTTACCTGATATGTCTAGCCAGATGCTCACTTCTTGTGAAGCTAAGCTGGCACGGTGGGAACTCCGTGCAGAAGAACCGCTGGCCTTTCTTCTTCTTTGACGGTCGCTGGGATTCACTTGTGACACTCTCGTTGTCTGACCCGTCTCCTGCCCCGTCGCCGCCCTCATTGGCATCTCCATCACCCATCTCTGTGTCTTCATCGATGCTGGTATGGCTTGCCTTGGTTGTAGATTGCGAGGGATCGCGACGGGTGCGATCGTCCGACTCTTTTGCATAGTCGTCAATGTGTGTCGAGTTAGGCAGGTCCTGTGGTAACGGACGTTGCCCTGGGACACCGCCAAAGTTGGGCATCCTCGGAGTGGTCGGCGTCGAGGGCTCGTGCGTGCCGTCTTGCGGAGGCCTCTCAAATAGCCTCGATCTCGGTTTCGGAGTGGTCGGCGTTATGTCGTCGCCATGGCCGGCATTGCCAGAGGCGCCGAGGGAGGAATCCAGGGTGGGATGTTGTGACATTGCAAGGTGTGTGTGTGTGTGTGTGTGTGTGCGTGTGCGTGTGCGTGCGTGCAGACGCCAGTAGCCTGGCTGACCGCTGGACTTGTACTACCACGCCCCTTCGCTTGCACCGCAAAGCCTAGCGCAGTCGCGGTAGAAGGGGACCCTTGCGCGAAGCCTATTATCTGTGTCGGTCAGGTGATTGTAGATGGTAGAAGGGTGGCCCCTACAGAGGCAGATACTCTGTGGGTGTTTCAGTTGGGATGCGGCTTAAGACCGCTTGCAGCCGCGAGAAGTGGATCGTTATCGAGTACCATTAAGGAAGGGCGAGAGGCAAAACGTAAGAGGGCGGCGTTGATGTCCGTCGCCAGGTTAGCCGCGCGTAAGGTACTTGGGAGGGTTCGAAGAGGGCGGAGTGGGAGTGGGAAGTGGTGGCAGGCTGGTGACGTTGTCGCGAACGGTGGATGACTGATAAGACGGCGGACTCGACGAGGCTGCAGGCAAAGCGCAGGACGAAACTGGGATGCCTCGCCACGCAGAAATCCGATCGCCTACCTTTCGCTGACGTTCGGACAGAGGAGTACAGCGTCAGCAGCTTTGTAGGGGAGGGAGATGAGGCAGAGATAGAAGATCCCTAACAAGAAGCAACGGGAGGGATGTGCGAGACCCTCGCGCGCGCAGCAGGTCGAAGACAAGGCACGACAAGGTATAACCGTGCGGATCTTGGGTGTGGATTTGCGGTTCAGAGCGCAGCAGGTGGTGATGATGGGTGGATGGCGGGGTTGAACTGTACAGTAGTTAGTGCTAAATGCGCCACGCTAACAAGGGAATGGAAGATCGGCATCGAACGCTGATCGCATATAGGCTGCCCACGCTCGCTTCCTCTTGTTCAGAACGGCCTCCTGCCAGCCCGCCAGATGAGGTATGACCAGGGCAGCAGGCGTGTCAGTCTTCCGGAACAGGCACGGAATCTCTAGGCATGTCGCGGCGTGCTACAGCAACATGCGTGCGATGGCCAGGCACGTGTTGATGACACCGCCGTCATCATCGCCGTCATCATCATCGACACGACCACGACCACGACCACGACCACCACACCAGCAGCAGCAGCAGCAGCAGCGGTGGTGGTGGTAGACCGGGTGGCAGGCAGAACTGGCGGATCCTGATAAGCGGCAATCTGACGACGCGACACCTACTGCCTCCCCCTACTGCTCATTCACTCACCTACTCACTCGCTCACTCACTCATTCACCCACTACACAGCATCCAAGGGCTTGTGTGGTGGGGACACGGTGGTGAGCTGCATGGCATGCCAGTCCAAGGTAGGGCGAATAAGGTACCAGAAAAGGATGGGAAAGTCTGCCATTCAGGTACAGTACTTGCCCGTGTTTCCCCTTGTGGTCTCGAACCGGCACCCGCATACGTGGGAGGAGGGCGGCGCTGGCCCAGCCTTAGCGAAGCGTGCAGACCGTAGTCATGCTGCACCTATCTGCGGCTCCCAGCCTTGCTTCATGGCACCTATTAGCCCCTCCCAGAGCCCACGCTAGAGAACCAAGGTGTAGGTGACGGTGCTGCCACCGAAACACACCTTCTGCCCCTAGCGTTGGACTCGGCCGCAGAGGCAGCTTTGATTCGAGCAGGACATGGATGCAAGCTCTTGTGCGAAACACAGGAGGGCGAGAGGCGGGGGTGGCTGAGGTAAGGCTTCACGTCACCCACACGCACGGAGACCGTTATAGCTGCGTCTTCTGCTGTGGTGCCTTGTGTATACGGCACATCCATGCCTTGCCCACAGGTGGTGGCCTGCGCATGCTCACCTACAACAACACAGCTCCCGCACTACTGCTGCTGCTCTCTTCTGGCGTGCGTCCCCCATTGCCAAGCCCCAGCCAATCAGAAATAGCCTATGATGACTGACTTGACGTGCATGGGGCTAAAGTAGCTGCGCTTGAGCGAAAGCTTGCTGCAAGGGACGCGATGTA
This sequence comes from Polychaeton citri CBS 116435, assembly GCA_010093785.1. NCBI lineage: Eukaryota > Fungi > Ascomycota > Dothideomycetes > Capnodiales > Capnodiaceae > Polychaeton > Polychaeton citri. The sequence goes on from MU003772.1 coordinate 506,503, forward strand.
TTCAGGTACCTGTTGCCGCCGTGCTTCCGAGTCCTATGGCATGTGCTTGGGCTCCAGCTACAAAGACTCCCGGGTGTCTCATGGCGAAGGCTGTCTCCCACGTCGTAGCATTGGCCCGATGATGGGCTGTTGCCCAACCGGCAGGCTATTGAGGGATACCGTCGCCCTGCGCTCTTGTCAGGCTCCGTCTCCAGCGGGTAGTGAGTGCTCAAGGGGTACAGATGAAACGGGATCCCACGAAAGCTAAACACCAATTAGCCCAGGTGCTGCTAGTTGCTTTTTGCGGCAGGCGCTCGGCCCATCTCCTTATACACCGTAGCCTTGCTCATCGTGCATGTCCTGAACCTGTAGCACCTTTCCAAGTACGCGTCTAGTAGGGTCTTGAGACAGCTAGCGATAAGATGTTGATGGGATTGGATGCAGAATGAGAGGATTCCAGGGCCGGGTATCTACTGTAGTTGAGACTTCCCGACGTGCGCCTATTTAGGCATCTCCCCACCCAGAAATCTATAAGTTACCGAGGACAGGCCCATCCTGTCTCAAGGCCTAAGGCAGCCCTACACGACGTCTGGCCGCCCACCAGGCGCAGATGTCACAAACCTCTAGGCAGACGCGCACCACCCAAAAACACCAACTCCGAGCCGCTGGTGCAGGTGATGGCCATTCTCAAAGGGCAGCGGGCCAGCACTGGCACTGTGTAGCAGTTTCAGAGCAGTGGCGTGCACGCAGAAACGGTCAGGCACAACTCACCGGTGTGCGCCTTCGAGCAATCACCGTAATGGCTGCCTTTGCCATTTCGAAGCCTGGAGAGGAATTCCGGCAGCGGGTAGACAGATACCCCAGAGGCCGTGACAGCCTTGTGTCACGTTCAGAAACCTCGATCACCGGAGATGCGACTCTCGACGTCTTCTGCCAACACACAGGCGATCGAGACGCTCCCCATAAAATTTCCATTGGCCCAACGCATCTTTTGCTTCCCTCGAGCAAACGTCCGGCTCACGCACGAGCTTCGTGAAACGCAAAATCAGTAGTGATGGTCTGGAGCGTTGCTCCGATAGGAAGCATCTGTAACATCCCAGATGACAAGATTGTTGATCGTCCGGTTATTGACAAGACGCATCTTCCAATCCTACTTGAGGTGTTCATGAGACACATTAAGTCAACCTCTGTAGCTGCAGACGTGTGGTGACGGCGACACATCTGGCCCACTCTTTCAAGAGCGACTATCTTTATGTCGGGTAGCGTGCTAGCCCTGCACTGACGGCCTGTTCGGCGAGAGGTTGGGACTATACACAACGCTTATCTAGAGCGAGTCGCTGGCGGGTGTCGTAGGGGTTGGAGGCGTTTCCGGAGGGTCCTCTTGAGGAGGATCACAATTGGAACTTTCATCTCGCGTAGTACTCAGGGAGATGCGCTAGGACTCTATGACGTTCTCAATACCACCAGAAGGGTCTATGCCTCACGTATATTGCCGCACAATGAAGCAATCTCAGAATTTATACAGCTTACCCATGCGGTATGCCCGTTTCTCCATATGACCAGCGCCTCAGATCATGGTTAGCAACCAGTCTCAATAGCGTTGAAAGCAACACCATGACGCTGAGCCTGCTTGACTCTGCCTTTACTGCCTCGCGAAGTGGACTATTGTGTGTCTAGCGTAGCATGGCGAGCCATGTTCGTACGGTTTGTGGAAGGATGACCGTATCATCAACCCAACCGATTCTCGGTACTTGGTGTCGTTGGACTCCTAGTATCCTTGCTATCACTTTCACGGGGGACAGATGAACTTGAATGTTCCTCAGCAGACTGGGGTGCATGGCTCAACTTGAGTTGTCGAGAAGATACATCTATTTCATGGTATCGACGTGCATTGCAGGTGGCTTCAAAGCTTTGCGGCTAAGGTATGTTTGCCGCCTTATGGCTCGAATCCCCACCAAATGATTTCTCATGATTCAGCGATCTTGGTCGTTCCGTGTTGGCAAGAACACCGTACCCGGAAGTGGTTGTTGTAGAGCATTTTGTTTGCGATGCGACTGCAGTGTGCTGAATGAAAATGCGCGAGGTTACGGATAATGCATCACGCCTTGCGTATATTATCGTGCAGACCGAGACTGCCGCTACTGCTAACGTAGGCATCAAGATGATACAGTATGGCGCATGTAGGTCATGAGCTCAGGAATTTAGAATGCTTACACCACTGGACGTTCATCTCTTAAGGGCAGCGTGGGCGGGTGTTAGTGCCCACTCTTTGCGATCGATACTGCTGGCAGTACAGTCCCTGGTGCGCCGTGTTGGCTTGATTCGCGTTTTTCACCTTCTACTCTTGTAAGATGTAACATCATTACATGGTGGCTTCTGCCTCACACGGCGAGGCAGCAAGAAGACGAGATTAGTTGCCGTATAAGCGCCGCTCCTCATGATGTCCCCCAAGATTACCAACTCGATTATGTTGTGAATGAGAGATGTGGCAAATAGGTGTATGGACATCGGTGATAGCCAATGATGATCAATTTTAGTCTAGATCAGACAACTCGCGTCCCCCTTGCAAGCATTGTGCTTTCTGGCTACTCTAGATGGATGCATCTTACCAAGGAGAGACACCACCGGGGTACTGGTTCAATCCTGGGTTCTCCTCCCAACCCTTGACAAGCACGTTACGGAACTGACCGTTCGTCTCCTTCCCAGCCGTATGTACGGCATCTAATATCGCTTTGGTCGATTCTTCAACCGTGAGATCCGCTGCGTCGCTTCCGAGATCTGTCTTCACCCACTGCGTATAACTGTCAATATTCGGCGCGAGACTGTATCGGTTGTAGACGGGAGGGACTTACACCAGGTGATAAGGCGAAAATGACAAGATCCTTGGAAGCATACTCTTGGGCATACTGTACGGTCAACATGTTCATTGCGGCCTTAGTGATCTTGTACGCTGGAACTGGGAACAAGGCGAAACGCTGTGACATCTCCATGGAGCCGAGGGTCGTGGAGATATTGACGATCTTCTTCTGGCTGCCTAGTTCGACAAGCGGTATGAAGACACTCATGACGTTGTGAGCACTGAGCACGTTGACGTTGAAAGTGGGTGTGAGGTCGTCCCTGCTTCTATGTTAGCTGCCGACCTGGATTTTGCAGGGCAGGCATACTACATTGTCGCGATGCCGCCTGGAGTGTATGGCATTGCCCCAACATTGTTGATGACAACGTCGAGACCGGCACCATTGAGGTGCTTCTCGACTTCTGAGTATGCAGCCTTGACGCTGTTGAGATCTACGGGATCGAGTATAATATTCACCAGACGGCCAGACGACTCGTCGATCAGTTTCTGAAGGGCTGCCGTAGGCTTGTCGCGTGTGGTAGCAAAAACGATCTTGGCATTGGACTCTGGTGAGTTCAAAAGCTCTGCCACAAGTCCTAGCCCGAGGCCTCTTGATGTACCGGTGATGAAATAGGTCGACATCGTTGGATATGAAGTTGGAGCAGTAAGTGAACCTAAACGTGGACTAGAAATGAAGTTGACTAGGAAGAGAAGTAGGCGATCGCAGTTTCTCTTAAGTACTAGACCGCGTCGTATAGAGGCTATACCAGCCGAGCCACCATTGAGGTCGCTCGGGCTAACTCACAAGACGCGAATCTGCATCCTTAGAACATTTCAGGTACAAGGCGTTAGCCACGTGTAGAGATTGAGTATGGCCGCATTGGCCTGCGCTTCGCCATTGGTTCTACGCGCTACAATTGCTTCAATAGGACAATGAAATTTATAAGCCGGATTGGTACTGTCTCATGCAAGGAGGCATAGACGAAACAGCATACACCGTATTAGTGAGCGGGATTCTGCCTACCCCCGGACATAGCGCCCTTTGCTTGTGCCGCAGTGGGCTGTCTTTAGCCCGTTCCCGAGGTTGCTATTGTTGCTTTCGCTAAGGCGGCAAGATAAAAGCAATGCGGGGATGATTCAGCGAGCAACGTAACATAGAGCCGCAACTTGGAACTGATTGACGGAATACCTTTCGCCAAAGCTATCAGATCCTATCGGCTAGCCGACGCACCCTGCATCTATTAAAAACACACGCTCGAACCGTATTATAGAACTATTCTCTGAGGGATTTTTTCTAAGCTGGGTCAGTGACGACATTGCTAAGGTATGACGGCATATCTTGAGACGAAGTAGAGTTCAATTGTCACATGCTCTATGGACAAATCGCCAGTGCTATACGGGCATTCTAGTTCTTCGAGTTGCTGTAGATAGAGCCTGGGAATGGTTCCAACAGCTGTCAAACTTGTTAGTCATCATTCTTCAACTTACATGCACAGTAACGACGACAAGACCAAGCGGTCAAAGAGTACTGAGAAATGAAGACAGAGTAGTGCATTGATACCTCATGTATATCCGCCCAATTCTACATCGGACTATTGAAGAATGTTGCAAAGGTTCACGAGACTTTGATCCGCCTTGAGGACCGAGTTGAAAGCGAAGTTATGTTGACATAGTCTGGTCAGTGAAGGGTATCAAGATCCAGATCGTCGTCATGATTCGAGGCTTTTAGTCTTGTTGCAGTAGAGTGAGAAGATGGGGTTCCCTCCAGTAATCTTAGTCATGACAATGTTCGTGGTTTGAGAAGAAATCGGAAAATCGTCTCTGTATCACAATCGTGAGTCTACTGTCTTGATAAAGAGTAATTCGTTGGCTCTCTCTTGAGCTGAGAGCTAGTGGAGCTAAGTTTACATCAAAATATTGTGTAATAACAACAGTATCTTCAGATGCTCTTTTCAGTAGTCAAGGGGCAAGCCAAGAATGCACAAGGGATCCCATCATTTAGAGCTTTGTTGCCGGAACGCTTCAATGTGTCACAGAGCATCTATCGCTGCTGAGCTCCCCTGTCGTGCCATGAAGCCTTGCCTCGCTGCTTCTATCGGATGTGGTTACGTACAGTAGATGCGCCCAATGGAAACACAAGAAGCGCATATGATCCTAGTGCGTCTCATAGAAGTTGTTTGGATCGGGTCCCTCGAGGTTCCAAGTCACCTTTGTGATGCCTCCGATCCCGGACAGATACAGTGTCTTTAGGTCATCCCCAGCAAAGGCCATATTCTCCACGGGATGATTGGTCTGAATGCGCAATATCGGACTACCATACTGATCAAGTACGTCTGCCCCATTGCTCAGCCCAGAACCAACAACCAGATAGCCATTCTTCGCGGTCTTGAGGCCATCAGGACTACCCTCTAGCGACTGGAAAATGTTGCGCTTGTTGCTCAGGTAGGCACCCGAAGATGTACGTGTCACGTCGTAGGCGAAGATATTACGTGCGTTTGTGCCGGTGAACTCGATTTTGATGGGGTAGGCGTACGTTCCACCATTGTCACTGGCAACTGGACCAACGGTTTCCAGACCTGTGTCGCTGATGTAGAGGGTCTTCCCATCACGGGAAAAGACGATACCGTTCGGATGTTGAAGTGAGCTCTCTACCATGGCGACTTCGCCTGTAGACGGGCGGAAGCGATAGGTGGCTAGCTGAATCTGGTTGGACAGGTCACTAAGCTCAAGGCCATAAGAATAGTCTAGTAGGATCAATCAGCGAATATCCATACCGTTTACAGCGTTTGAGAAGCTTACCAGAGTCAGTGAACCAGATATCCCCATATGGGTCAACGGTCAGATCGTTCAGACCACCAAAGAAGAAACCGTAGTAGTTATTGAGAAGCCACTCTGCCTTGTATGTCTTAGGATCAACTTTAACAATGCCAGGCCTCTGCTTCTGACCGTTTGGTAGCGAAACGTTGTTGCCCTGTACTGCCCAGTAGATGCTGCCATCATGCAGGATGCCACCAGTCGGCTGATAGACGGGCGGGTCTGTCACGAATGCTTTGACTGTAGGTGGGTCATGATTGAGATCAATCTCGAGGTTGCTGAAATTACCCGGTGGACCATCTTGGGTTGTGAATAATTTGTTCAACGCTGGAACGAATATTGGTGCTTCATGGATTACATTGAGAACCTTAAGATAGCTGGGCTCGAGTGTTGGTGATGAACCCAAGATATCAAGCCCTTTCTTCCTGTCAAAGACAACGAATGATGCGTTTTGCACCAGGGACCAGGAGGGATCACCTGGTACCTCCAGAGCGGTGTAGCCATAGATTGGGCTTGCGTTCCGAGAGTAAGCCGGCGGCAGGATAGCACCGTAGCGGTATACGCATGCTATTGCGGCAGATGAAGGACCGCAGCTCTCGGCAACGTTATGGTATGTGTTATTAGCAGATGTTGGTGCGCTTGGTTGCGGATGAGGTCGTCCAGGGTGTGATGAGCTCAAAGCTACGGATGCAAAGACTGCTGAGAACAGCAATTGCCAGAGAAACATCATGGTAGCTGTTGCGTTAGTACAGTTTTGATAAAAACCGTCTTTCCCTCACGGCCGCACGCAATGTCATACCGAATGGAATCCTAGACTTTTATGTGCTCACGATTCAGTCTATCAAGCTGCTCTATCTCAGATTTACAGGCCGCTCAATATCGTCTTTAGAACCGACAACACTTGGTATGACATCAATACGCCAATGTCTCCAAAGCCATTGTTCTGTTATCTTGTGGCTCTCGGTTTGCGCTACATACGTGTGGGCCAATGCTGGTCCCGCAAAGTATGTGGAAATCATAGGCGGGTAGCCCAGGCAGGCTTACACCGAGCTTGAACGGCAATCCTGGTCTGGACTATCTACATTCCACTCGGCTTACACCGATGAGATGGCTGGCCAACCTTCTAACTGAGTGTAGGTCTTGATTAAGAGCCTAGTCGCTTCAGATTTTGTTGCCGCACGGTAAGATCGGAAATGGAACAAGGAGCGGTGGTGTCGCATTTGCCAAAATTTGTGACCCACGTCCACGAATGATGGCAAACTTGACCTCTCACCTCTGCCATACCTGCGGATCAGATACAAATAATCCCGAGCAACATCTATAGAATCATGCTACTGTATAGCTAGTAGAGGTGCAGCATGTTCATTGGGGGCCTTTAGCATTTATCTTTACCTTCTTACATGGCCTCTTTCATGATGAAGCCCGCTCAAGAGTCTCATTTAGATCGATCTTTTCTTAGTCATTGCCAGACTGACGGGTGACCATATAAATCGTTGAGCTTTATATGGTATAGATGACTCCTTGGAACGTAGTCAAAAAACACTTCACATTTGCACTCTAGCAAGAGAACCCATAATGGGATTAGAAGCGTGCGTGGAATTATGATAAAGCTAGTTTTTCTTTCCACCACGAGCTTGTAGCCAGCGTGCTACGGTCAGAATGCATGTACCACCTATCACCGAAGTGCCGCCAAAGATCTGAGCATGTTCGTAGCTACCGCTATTGTGCGAGATAAGTGCGCCAGCAATGGGAGGACCTGTCAAGCAGGCCAAACTGACAATGGTAAACACCATGCCTATCCGGACTCCCATCTTCGTCAAATCCGTCGTCAGGCTCGCAAGAGCCGACGGAAAAAGGGTTTGTACGGCGTTCGCGCATATGCCGTAAAGCACGACAAATGCGACATACCCGGGCAGGTCTATAATCACGATCCACACCATAAGCATGATCCCTGCGACCAAAGCGAATGGGATTAGAACGTTGAATGAGCCAAAGAAGTGGTTCGCGAGCAGAGCTGGTATCAGCCGGCCAGGCACACCAACCCCATTCAAAATCTCCAAGAGGAGAAGGGATGTTGAGGGAGGTAGTGCAATTACTTGAGTTCCGTAGGTTGTAGTCTACACAGAGTCAGCTCATTCAGTAGAGAATAAAGTATTATATCATTCTCGTGGAGCAGAGAACATACGTAGAAGTAGGCAAAGTAGAGCCCCCAACACACGAAGAAGATTCCGGTCGCAAAAAGGACGTACACAGGATCTTTCCATGACTGGAGATCGAACCATGAAGCCGGGGGTCTCTGCATGACTTTGGGCCGGGCCAGAAGAAGGATGATTGCTGAGTCAAAAAGAACAACAAATCCGGTCACTCGAATTATCCATGGATAGCTAAGTTGGTCTCTAAGTTGTCGAGCAATCTACACATTAGCTGGTTAGATCGTTGCCAAACCCGAGAATTGAAGATTGGTGTCAAAATATGACTGGTCACACCTAGTCTGGGAAGAGGTGTGTGTAGAAGCGTGAGCTTACCATTGTAAATATCACACCTCCGACGGGAGCGCCACAAGCTGCAACACCGAGGGCGAAAGGCCGGTTCTTGTTGAAATATATCGATACCAGTGTCACTAAAGGCGTGAATAGCATGCCGTTACCGAGGCCTTGGACGAGTCCCTGCGATAAGAGAAGCTGCCAGTAGCCACTGACAGCTGAAGTCGTGAAAATCCCCAATATTTGTAGAGCACAGCCAGTGATTATCAGGGAGCGAAAATAGCCTGCATCCATCAATCGCCCTGATAACGTGCCCACAAAAAATATGAGTGATAACTGTACGGATCCGACCCAGGAGATATCAGAAGCTCCTCGATGCAGAGACTGCTCCCAATGAGCCTGGAATAGGCCAAAAGACGAGAAGTACCCGAAGCCGTTTACCACCAGGAGGAAGCTCACAAGAACTTGGGACCAAGCTAAAAGGGTACCATCCGTTTCGTCTGGAGTCTTCTCGTCACTGATTGAGGATTCGGTAAAGTTTGACGCTTCCTCCTTGGAGAGTTGACCTGGAAGTTTCTCATCTGAGATTGAATGCTGTACGTTGGTAACAACCGAAGCTATGGTTCTGGTAGGCTTCATGATGTGACTGAGTTACCATCAAAAAAGTTGTTAGATGGGAAAGGTGAGTCTAAGGACTGTAACCGTTGAAAATGATCAGGATGGAAGTGCAGGGTAGCAACGAGTACCAAAGATGTATAATTTGAGTGAAAGAAATCAGAGTTGTCGAAGCTGAGGGTAGCATAGGAAATACAAGGCTACCCAACATTGTAACCATAGCTCGTTAATCACACATAAAGTTCAAACGTCAGGCAGAAAACAACCTTGACATCTTGACAATCCACTCAAGGACTACCACGTTGCGACACGGGTCCACAATACCCAACCTACCTTAAAACCTGGCCGAAGCGCCTTGTTGACCCTGATGCAAGTTGCTCGAGTACCCCATCAGCAACGCTCGGTCAACGCGTTAGCCAATGCAACTTAACTTGGTATAGATGCAGGTCTTGCTACAAGGCCGATGATGCTTGAAGACCATATGCAGAGCAAGCTTCAATAAGAATCACTGGATGTTGAGCAAGGTAACGCATTACAGATGACATACCGATAGTTCTCAGCTGATGAAGCAAATCCTGCATTGGCTAGACCCTTGATCATCCGGCTTAGGACTTCAATTGCGTCGATAACCTTCGGTATTGCGTTTTTCAACGATACAATGGAACACGTGTTTCGGGGATGTAGACAATAGAGCAGGGATCTAGGCTTGAGCAGGGCTACATCACGATAAAGCACTGTACTACTCGACATATCTGATTTGGATGATGAGAGTAAACTTGACGATTGGTAAGAGTTGTGTTGGTGCCAGGTTTTAGACCGAAGTAGTAAAAATCGAATCAAACTCTAGAGAACGCTCATCTTAGGAGATGTGGTGGTCGAGTTGGAACAAAGATAATGAGGAGCTGAGTGTGGCTTGAAGTTATTGTAACACCCAGCCCATTATCATCCACAAGGACGATACATTGGATTCGTCTAGTCCGTGGCCGAGTTGGTCCCAGGCCTAGTCCAGCTGCAGGTTGAAGCCTCAGCTACTCATCATGTACCAGTGCATATGCAGACGGTCAGGAATAGCCTCGTGCTGATCCTACTACCATGAATGGGGTGGCGAATTAGTATAGTCAGGCCGAACCAATTACTCTTGCGGCATTTTCCTCAGTTGAGGACTGGACAAGATATAAAATACTTGTTCTATCTCTAAGATTCTTGATCTGTGGTATGGAGAGAGACAGTTCGATTTACCTAGTCTCTTGCAATTAGTACATACCTCACAAGCTTGACTACTCCAAATGTCGCCCAACGTAGCAATACCAGCCAGTGACCATGTCACTGAGATGGACCTCCGGTTGAGAAAGGTGGAGGAGCGACTTCACATTCTACTCTCGTGGCAATCCGCTATAGCTGCTGCTACCATTGGGAAACTTTCCCCTCCTTCGACGCACTTTGATCTGAAGGAGCTTGTGACTCCACCTGTAACACCATCTGCAACACAAGATCGCCCCCAGCCAGAGATACCCAACAAGGAGTTGCCTTCTTCTGACTTTCTTAGCTTACAACCTCCGGCTGATATTGCCACTTCAACGCTGCTGGGTGCTCAAGAGACCACAAACATCAACCTCTCAGCTCCAACTCTGTCAAATACCGAAGCAAGATCCTTAGAGGCGAAAGAGCCAGAAAAGCCTAAGAACAATACAAGGGACCATATCATCACAGGCACGAAGACACAGGAGAAGGCCAAATCTCAGCCTACAGTCACGGTTGTTGCTATAGCAGAAGGTATGTCAAATATGCTGGGAAAACTTCAAGAAGAAGCCTAATGATGTGATAGAATCTGAAGATGTCGGATCCGATACCAATGAAAGTACTTGCTCGGCTAGCAAGTCTGTCGTTACTCTTGTCACAGTTGCAAATGGTAAGCACACCGGGGTCCACTAAAACACCAGAAGTATAATAACGTTTACCCAGAGCCTGAAGTGGTGGAATACCCAATTAACAATGATCCATCAACTCGATTAGCAGACAGGATTCTTGATGTAATGGCTACTTATAGCCAACATCTCATAACCAGTCTCACTGATGGTCACGCGGGACATGCATGGCCAGGGAAGTTCAAGTTTATCGAACGAGTGAAGCGACAAGTGGACAACAACGAGCCGGTGAAAATCATACTACCAGCATTCCCATGGAAAAGTGTAAGTATTTGAACGATTCGAACACACATTTAGAGATGCTTACGTTCTAGATAGATCAATACTGTTGATAAAGTTGACGGAAGGCTACCAGACTTAGGAGAAGTCTTAGCCCTGTCGCGACTGAACGCCATGTGTGAGGATATCAAAAAGATCTACTCCACTGGCGCTGAACTAACCATAGCTACGGATGGTCTCGTCTTCGACGGTAGGCCGCTCTATATCGAAAGTGGAGTTTCGGAAATTGCTGACAGTCTGATAGATATCGTTGGGATCACTGACGAGGATACCTGGGCCTACAGCGAGAGCCTTTTGGCCATTGTAGCAGAAAAACGCTTCAACAGCATCAAGTTGGCTCGCGTTTTCGATCTCCAAGCAACGACACAGATCCACATGGACAAGGAAACGTACATGTCTCAAGTTTCCAACTGCAGAGCCGAGCTGCTAAGGGAGTATGGCCGGACAGAGGATGAAATTCGCGAACTCATTCAGAGCGACAGTGATTCGCTCCTGACATATCGTGGCTTCATCCGTTTCCTCGAGAAAGATCTGAAGTAAGTATATAGCGTTCTCGGACGTGCCCACCTGAGTTCAACTAACTTTGTTATAGACACAGTCACATTGGTAAAACGGCTGTAAGCGGCGCAGAATACCGGAGGCGTGTTAAGAGGGTTGCAACGAATATGATGATACGGGCTGAGGTTAGTGAGGATGTAGATTTAGTTAAGGAGTCCTGATAACTAACCTTATGCAGTCCTTCACCAAGCTCATCGCAGCTAAACGACCAGACCATGTAAGGCTGTCCATCCATCCTTCAACCGGAATGGCGAAGCTTTCGGTGCCTCTTGTGATCACTGGTGATGGACAATTCCCAAGGACTCCCTGGCATTGCGTTCTGGCAGTTGGAGTTGATGGATCGTATTCTACAATCCATTCGCGGGATGTTCGCGAGACCCATGTCCTCATTCATCATAATGGTCAACCATATTACTGGCGGGAGAAGTCTCCACTTTGGGACAGTTTCGATCAAGCAAAGATCATGTTTGAGCCACAATATCCAAAGACGCTCTTGATATATCCAAAGGACTCCTCAAGCGAGATGTCGCTTAACGATGAGCAGATCGAGAACTTGCATCGACTTGCAGAGACTTATGGTGGCCCGGTCGTTTTGTCTGGCTTTAGCAACGACATGGCCACTCTCCCAGGGTTTGACTGCGACAATTTCCAGCAAATTCGCGACACTGGCACTACTGAATCCAACATTGACGAAATTTCCCAAAGACATAGTGGATACCGTGAAGGGACAACAACGGCCAGTGATGGGCCGGAAAGGATGGAAGATCCTGTCCTAGCAGAGCCTGCGGTGGGGGTTTCTGTCGTGAACACAGACACGGAATCTGGGCTAACCACATCGGTGGTAACGACTGAAGGAAATACAGTGATGATCATCGCCGAAGACTCTTGCAAAGTTCACTCATATGTCGGGGGCACAGTCTATTGAGGAGTTTTAAGGAGGAATATATCAAAAGCGATGTATTGAGAGACTTCGTTTTGTCGTAATTCTACTTGAGCGATGTCTTTGCTTCTGTCAAATAAGAGATCTACTTATCATAGGAGTACATGGAGCTATATATCTGTCTGTCATTGTCAAGAAATAGATTCGCAAATATCTTGCTGTAACAAGGCATGTAGCAGCGCAACCAAATGCATTGATAACACAAAGAGAAGTCTTATAAGATGCAGTTCAGTCTTGAACGCTTGTGTGCTGATTCTATTGGTCTGTCACAACGGACCTTGATACACGGGACTGGAACAGCTTGGATTGGCTTTGGTATAGGATATGTAGGATCAGGGTAGTGCTATATCAGCATCACTTACTGCATGTATAGACATCTTACGAAGTGAAGCTCTAGTGATAGCAGTACTACTCTCGACATTTTTATTTAGAAAGGTATGTGATAATAGATAGTGTGATTTCATCCCTGTCCTGATAACATTAATTAAAGATCACGTGATTTGACCTGGTCACCAACCGGAAGTCTTTAGGGAGTGATGACTACGCCTAATCATCTGGTTTCCATCTGGAGCAGGATGTTCTCATATTCCGGGGAAGTATCAATTCACATCAGATTTCGTAAGCAAATCCATTCGGTTCTGCTGCTGCACTCGTCCTGTACACCGAGGTACAAAGAAACTTGATTATGTACCGAAAACCGAGTCCGAAGCAGTCGGTCTTGTGGTAGCATCCCAAACTTTGACTCACAACTAGCGCCAAGTCCGAGTATGTTCCTGGAAACCACTGAACACCGAATTGTGTCAAAAAGGCCATTGAGTGAGGTCCAGAACATTGACACTCCATTCAACTCACTCAGCTTCATGACCTCACAACGCTTCGGCCGAGTTTACATGGCGGACGAGATCGGTGTCCATCTCTGTATCCTTAGTGCTAGTCGTCATGATGAGGATCCTATGTTGGAGGCTTCTGGTGACTTTGTAGTGCTTCTCTAATATAACAACGCTGCAAGGCTTTTAGTTTAGAGAACTGTAACTAGTCGAGATATCTACTTTTGCCAGTGCAATGAGGGTTTCACTGTTGATGCTCGGTATACCAGCCGCGTCGTGAGTCAAACTTGATCTCTTGCGAGCATACTCTAATGCCATTTCCAGGCTAGTGTCTGGCCTGTCACAACTTCAAACCAACGGGTAGGTAAAATATACGACTATGTTCGCAATGGTGCTCAGCTCGAAACTCGTTATTGGGTTCATACTCACTATATCGAAGCTTCGATCTTATTTCTTTCGTCTCTGTACTTTCGAAATGTTTGGAACCATATTTACTAATATCTGTGGACTAGGAAATCAATCTTGGGCACGTCCGAAGCGCCGCGCCTTCCAGAATTCCTCTCAGATGTAGGTTTTTCATAAAATAGGTCTACTTCCTTTCCTCTTCTAAGTCACGATATATTTATCTAACAACGAGTTCAAGGGAGACTCTGAGTTCCCACCATGGCTGTCATCGTCATTATCCTCTAGGCATAGGCCCTGGGGAATGCCCAAACATGGGAGAACCCGCAGATATGATTGGACTGTGAGTCGGGGCTACCTCTCGCCTGATGGTTACAGTATGTGGTAGCGCCGGGACTACATGGTTTGAGAAATGCTAAACTTTTGTCAGATAAGAGCGGCATCTTTGTGAACGGCCAATTTCCTGGGCCTACTATTGAGGCAAACTGGGGTGACTGGATCGAGGTCACAGTACATAACAACATCACTGGGAACGAGGGAACAGCCATCCACTGGCATGGACTGACACAGAAAGGTAGGCGAATCTCCAAGGCCTCTATCAACGTCATGTGTCGCTTACCCGGATCATGAAACAGGAACTCAAGAATACGACGGCGTGCCATCCATCACTCAATGTCCGATCGCTCCAGGCGCGTCTTTCACGTACAGGTTCAGAGCTGACATGTACGGTACAACATTCTGGCACTCTCACTACTCTGCGCAGTGGACAGCAGGAGTCTATGGCGGTCTTGTGGTATATGGTCCCAATCATGCGCCTTATGACGAGGATGTCGGAGTCGTTCTCCTTGGCGATTACTATCACGCGGACTATCACTCAGTTCTAGCCAATGCAGTGTCAGATAGTTCTAACTTCACAGTGTACGTGCCTACCTCAAACAATAGTTTGATCAACGGGAAGAACAACTACAACTGCAGCTTGTCCACCACAGATGCCGCCTGTTTCTCGAATGCCGGCCTGCCAAAGTTCAAATTCCATCAGGGGAAGATTCATCGGCTCCGCTTGATCAATGCGGGTGCGGCTGCGCTCGTCCACTTCAGCATTGATGGGCACAAGCTGGATGTCATTGCTCAGGACTTCACTCCGCTTCATCAATACCAGTCTGATGTAGTAACTTTGGGAGCTGGTCAACGCACAGATGTGCTTGTACATGCTGTTGGAGATCGTGATGCATCATACTGGGTGCGTTCTACCATCAGTTTGAACTGTTCCGTGACTACCAGCCCCGAAGGTCTCGGCGTGATCCTTTACGACAATGCTCCTGAAGACTCACAGCCAGATACTACGAGAAGCACAGCAGTGGCTGCAGCAGACGAAAAACCCTTCCTGTGCCAGAATGCGAGTTCCCCCTCTCTTGCATCTACATCGTTAAACGACTAACCGTCATTTAGGATCCGCTAAACAAAACAATCCCCATTACGACAAAAGCCGCAACAGCTACGCCTGACGCGTCTGTGACTATCAACGTCACACTTGCCGTGAACTCAACTGGCCACAATCTTTGGCTTTTGAACGGCATCTCGCAGTATTCAGACTACAACGAGCCTCTGTTGCTCTTGGAAAATGAGGACGATTATACGAAATCGCTCGATCCCGACTGGAACGTATACGACTTTGGAAGCAACCGGACGATTCGCATAGTCATGAACACCGACTACCAGTCTGCGCATCCAATGCATCTTCATGGTCACCAATTTGTGAGTGAAAATCTTTAGTCGCTGCTCAAAGTAGTCGCACCGCACCGAGAGTCTGTTGTTCTAATCGCGAGCAGGCCGTCCTCGCCCAAGGCCAAGGTGTCTTCGACGGCGTTGTCGATCCGAAAGTCCTTGCCAACCCGCCTCGGCGGGACGTGATAATGATGCCTCGTTACGGATATGTCGTGATCCAATTTGAAGCTGACAATCCAGGTGCATGGTCGTACCACTGTCACATCGCATGGCATTCTGCTGCCGGGTACACGGTCAATATCTTGGAACAGCCGGACCACGTGCGTGGTGACAGGATCAAAGGTGTCATGGAGCAGACATGTGGTCCCTGGGATGCTTGGAGTCAGAGTCACATAGTGGATCAAATAGACTCTGGCATATGAGGTTCAGCACTAAGGGCTTGGCTCTGAAGGGTCCTCTTTCTTGCATCTTACCCTCCTCACAGCCATCTGTTTAGGCAAAGCAAATTTACTGAAGATGTTGTTCTCTCCATATTAGAAGTTTCCGTCTCATTTTCCCTCCTGCAAGTTTGATTATGCCTCAGACGACTTCAGACGAGCCAACATGTTTGTCGGGAAAAAAAAAGCATGCAACCCGCAGAATTTCGTCATAGCTTGATTCCGAGTCGTGATTAGGGACGGTCCATAAAATTACGCGAAGCTGCGTCTTCAGAAAAGCCTCAAGGAATTCTAGAGGCCTGTGGGTCGCAAAACAACAATTGCTGGGGAACGAAGAGCGTCAAAGGATTTAGAGAAATTGCGCAATGTGGAGGCTTCCAACTGCAGTAAGCACATGGATCGAAATACTGATTCGATGGTCCGTCGCCGCTCAGTTGTACCACTACGTTGCACCGATTCATATCCACTCAGGTACTTAGGACGTTGGATATTGTCCACCAGTTTGTGTTTGCTCTGACGTTTGAAAACAGGGATCGAAGAGCAGCTGCTGCATGAGGATAGACTTTGGCTGGCGTAGCGACGCAGGGACTTTCCGCACGAGCAAAGAGGGGTTCCTCGCTCCTCGATTTTACACCGCCCTTCTACGGCGTTACTTATCCAGAGGGGTACAACGTTATTAATTCGTACTCGACAATTAATGGATGGCGATGCACCATCTGAGTCAGCGACGAGCTTCTCGTTTCGGGTTGCTTGTCAGCCCTACTCTGCACACATGACGGGTACGTGGCCTTCTGGGGGAGGGTTCGGGTGTTCATCGACGTAGCTGAAGAGCCTGCCTGGCGAAAGTGTGCCATCGCGAGGATGCCGCAAGGATCACGACACTGATGCAACTCCGTGGGTTATTTGGGACGCGCTAGATCTTGGTCTTGGGGGCCAGGACCACAGTGACGCATCTTTTTTTTGCTGAGGACGGATGATTGGGATAGAACAGGCCATGATGGAGAAGACTGCTTGCAGCGGCGCTGGAGACCTACCAGCATTATGTAAATCCCATCATAGGCCTACATGTCTCTGGCAAATTCCTTATCAGCAGCGAGTTGCAATCTGCACCCCCGGGACAACTTAATGCACAGCCATTGTTGCTGGCGTTACCTTCCCTATAGCGCAAGTGGTCAGATGTTCGCGAGGCCCGATCCTAGCACACGCCCCCTCGAAGGATCAGAAAGGTGCTGCAGTATGGAGCGGTCCCCTCCGAAGATGGGCATCTGGTGTCGGGTACGCCCAGGGTTGCCTCTCTCAACGCCAGGCCCTAGGTGAGAGGTCTGCGCATCTTCAGTAGGTTGGGTGATGGAGCGCGAGCATTTTCTTCTCCCTCTCCAATTAAGACTTGTAGGGCTGGGTTGAGGTGCATGAGCCTCGATGCTGGCTGACGAGCGTAGCTGCGATGGCATGTGCCTCTGAAGCAGAAGAATTGCAATGTGATGAATTGGCGAAACCACAGCTCTACGGGAGTGCGGGAGATCGGCAATCGAGTCTCTTCTGCCGCTGTGGAGCCGTGACCCGGCCGCCTCTGGCTTTCAGACTCCTCCAGGGGGCCGACTTGAGGTATAACAACTCGTTGCAATACCGCCCACCACCAAGCTGAATGCGTAAGTGCCGGAAGGGTATTAATCCTGCTGATCAGGCCTCCGCCGTGGCTATCACCCCATACCTGAGGTACCGTAAAGCGTTTCAGCCTTAGCGCAGTACCTGCCTATTGTGTTTGGATGCCTTAGTAGCGTGGTGCAACAGTCCAGCTTCGCTTGTTCTTCACATTTGATTGGTAAAGGTAGAGGGACGATGTTGGGTCTAGCCATGGAAGCGAACGTTATACCAAAGCAGCAGGAGCTCCGAGCGCTGGTGATGATGAGGTGCCAGTCACACTTCTGCTGTCGTGCCACTCGCGCGCACACCTACGGCTCGACCGCTCAGAATGCGGTGTCTCGATGGCTGAACAGGTATACGGCCCGATCCCATGGGCGGATCAATCCATAAGCATGGTGCATATTCCGCAGGCTGACCAGACCTACTATGATCGAGAAATTCTCCGCAGGGTGAGTGCTTCGCAAGGTTGGTCTGCTTGGGAGTGAATCGCTGCGCCAATTTCACGCTAGAGCATCGAATTCTGTGGACGGATGCGTGGTAAGTCGTTTGATGTACAGGGCACTAGAGCTAGAGGATGGCAACGCAAGCCCCTTCCGTCCTACATTGTATGCACCGCTGCTGATGTTGGCACGCTCTAGCGGTATGCACATAGATGGAGCACTCTTGCACGAAGGGCCTGCGCGCCTGCTGCAGGACTGCGGCAGATGATGTGGCCCGATCTCTGAGCCTTCTTGCATCATCTGCTGGAACTGGACTTGACGGTGGGTAGCTTGTACAGTTGTTACCGCCGCCGTTCGAGATGGATTGCATCAAAAGGTGAGTAGCCATGCATCCTGATATATCCTGTCGCCTCAGGAGAAAATAGAATGCTATGACTGCTACGGACCTCGTGGAGCTTGCGTCTCAACAAGACTTTCTACGACAACATTGACACGGGAGCACATCATGCCAAGACCAATGCTCAACTGTGCTACGTGCCGTCGAAGGAAAGTACGCTGCGGGAGAGAGCAACCGATCTGTGCGAATTGCATGCGGCTAAATGCAGCCTGCGGTTACGAATCGAACTCCCATGGACGCTCACATTCACAGAGGACTGACACGATCCGGGAAGCGTCAAGCTCGAGCACCGAAGAACAAGACCAGATAGCTACTTTCATGGTGGAACATGAGTGGCCTGGGGTAGATGGGGATGTCGCTCTAGACTGGCCGATATTGGACCCTAACCTCAGAAACGGCTCCATAGTAGCAGGCATCGATGCCACCCAGACTGGTCACGCTAGCAGCTTGCAAAACCCTTTTCCTAGAGGTCAGATGTCGATTGAGCCTTCTACTGTGCCATGGCATCCTGTTGAGGGCTTGCCATCGACCCAGGATATTCAACTTGAGAATCTGTGGGAAGATTCTACGACGGCGACCTATTCCGGGCCAATGGATGTCTCTGGGCCCAGGCATACCCGCGGATTCCTCAGTATAGAGAGCGGAGGTCGCCATAGATACGTTGGGGATGCTTTCTGGGCATTCATTAAAGGGCAGGTGAGTGTCTACTCCAACTCAAATCCACGTACCTGAGAACGAGATGGGGATTTACTTACACCGGATAGAAACCTGCACTCGACGACTCTTTAAGCTCATGCATTAACACCACAAAGTTAATGGAGATCTCAAAGGCTCTGCCGCCTAGACCGGTAGCCGATGCATTGATCTTCTACTTCATGATAGGGGTTCGCTCGGTGTATCCTTTGATACATATGCCGACCTTCCAAAAGCAGTACGAGGCCTTCTGGCAATGGCGTCAACAAGGTAGCTCTGGAGTGCTAGAAGATCCAACATTCCTGTGCATCCTGGCATCGGCGCTTTATTGCGGTGCTACTACAGCAATCGCTTCTGTGTGGCATACCAAGCCCCTGGACCGCCTCCAGAAAGATGATACAGTCAAGCAACTAAGATGCACGTTGTACAACAGTCTCGAGGTCTGCGAGCACCAGGAGAAGCCCACGCTTCACACCCTAGTGGCCCTCCTACTTGCACATAGCTGTACCAGCGAGGTGAGTGGGCCTTTTAGCTGCTTAAAGTTCGTGAGCATGGTTGCAAGGATTGCAACATCAATGGGCCTCCACCATAACGGTGAGGGGTTCGGCCTAAGTCCTGTAATGTGTGAGTTACGAAGGCGGGTCTGGTGGCACATAATATCCCTCGATGCCCAGGCAACCATCCTCAGCGGTTCGAGGGCATACTTTTCCTTCACGGAGGAAGACTTTGATGTACCCATGTTCTCCGAAGCTCCAGACGAGTGCTTGCCAGGAACCCCAGCAAGTGGGCGGTCCGGCTCACGGGGTGGTAACAGCCTATCAGACAGCGGCCAGAGCGCTGGCAGTGGTGCATCGAATGTCATGCTGCTAGCAATTGGACATGTCGAAGTCGCACGCTTCAAACACTTGCTGGTCCGCGCTCTCCAGAGCAAGCATGGGGTCAGTCGCAATGACTATGCTGGCTTCGCCAATGAGGTAGCAAATCTTCACACTAAGCTAGATGCCATACTGGCATCTGTGCCGGCACAAGGAATTCCTGAGCGAGGGCTACTTCCCTCCCGCCTAGTCAACTCATCCCCGCTACACGACAAATCTCTATACGCAGACCATGGAACCGAAGCAACCTTGCTCTCATCGTGGGTCAGAATAATGCTCACCATGCTAAAGTCTGAGGCGTCAATTCTTTTCCAGAAATCTTTCATTGGCCACATGCCAGCCAACGATCCTGACGGCATAGATCTTTGGGAAGCCTTGACAAACACATGCATTACGTACCTCCGAAGTCTCTTACTGATGATACAGACGCCCGCATTCTCGCCATGGATGTGGTACTTCACAACCCACTACACGCCTCTGCAGTGTATATACGTCATTCTTACGTACTTACAAGACCAACCGACTGGTAGAACCGTGGATCTCGCACGGTATTATGCGGACGAGGTGATCGAGGTATTTGCGCCAAACAAGGAAGAGTTGTTGTTCGGTGGACCAGGACAATGCCAGGCAAACGAGGGGTACTCGTTCACGGGACGGACAAGCAAGCAATTGATCTCCGCATGGAGGATGATCTTGCTCTTGTACAACAATGTCAATACCAAAAAGACATCTCTGCAGCAGGGACTGCGGCCTGTCATGTCTGACGTCGCAGAAGATGAGTGGCTCCATGCCCGTTGAGTTGAGAAGCCGAAACATAACGCGCAACGGTGCCAGCATATGATGCCCGCCCACTCCTTTTTAATCCCGTCTAGCGTTGTAAAACAAAAAGCCATGCTTGAATATAATTATGACATCGAGAGGACTAAAGCAGGTCAGGTTGATCTGGTTGACCCAATGGCTGCAAGATCGAGCAAATTTCATGTCTAAGCTATAGGTAGGAATTTTGGATTCGCGAGGGATCCAGTAGAGCGTGCAGCATCGAGGTCGAGTCTATGATACGCGCGAACCATCGGGTGAAACATTCAACTGAGAGGATGCGGTTATCTGCACAAGAACTGTAACTCATCAGTCATAGCCTCAACACCAATACGGAACTTCGGCCAGAAGAGATATGCCGGCATGTACTTTGATGCCGGAAGGATAGAAATTCTACATAATCCTTGGGGAAAGCCAACTCTAGTATCTACATAACGCGCTCCTGTATCCTAGATGATTTGTAGAAGACAACCACCTCTCGCGTTATGAAGGCAGGCGTCTCGATTTCAAATCTACACACATTTAGACCGCTATTCGCCACAGTACAGTAGTCTCTGTTTCATCAAAGGCATGCGATTGCTATTCAAATCAAGAGTCATCTCGATACCTGCACAGAGAGTACTCTGGGGTCGAAAGGAGGCTCTGTCCACAAACACTACCTAGTCTCAGGATTCACCTCACGGCTTCAATGCAGCAAAGACCTTTTCCGGTATCGCGCGTTCGCGACGTAGCATCGGGTTAAGCAAATGAAAATTTAAGCTTTCTGCGCAAGCATCGATCCGAAGCTTCGCCGCGCACGCTAATAGACACGCAAGGGGTGACTTTTGCGGTAGATATAGCGCCCCTCTAGCGCCAACCTCCCGTGCGGGGGCTAAAGTCTCGCTCGGTCTTTGTCTATTTTCACGCTCACATATCGCTACCATAGAAGTCTATTGTGTCTTGTCATGGCGGGCTAGATAGCCTAGAAAGTAGCAGGCCTGAAGGTAGTTCTACGGCTAAGTGTACGAGTATAGTGCAGCATCCACTATCCTCTAGTGGCACCGTAAGACAGCTGGTCGTGATACGGGCTGGCCCTCCGACAAGCTCTGAACACTCGATGCACGACGAATACTTTCACGCATGCATCGCGTTATTCTGCTGACCAATGGACACCGGAGCTCGGTCTACAGGCATCTCACCTTGATTGAGCCGAGGCATTCACTATCCCCGTGTGCTTGCAGTGATGCGTGTACAATTAACGGCAAATATAGATGCTCGGTTTTGAAGCTGTATCGCAAACACATGCATCCCAGAAAAGCAGATTGGTCATGTTGAATCGATGAACTTGTAGCAAATGTGAGTCAGTATTTGACATGACATTGCCATCTTGACTGCGTTGTGCTGACTAGACGAAGAATAAGAGCAGAGCAGCATCGAGTCAATTACGTCCAATATGGGTTCCATCACTAGAGTGCTCTCAGGAAGCAAACGCACTCCTGGTCACTTCCGGCTGGAGAAGTCATTTGAAACTCTCTATTCTGAAGGCAATGAGGAAGATGGTCCAAAAACTGCGCAGGTGGTCATCATGCCAACTTCTACCATACAGTTGACATCCAAGCTCCCCTTGCCGATCAGATATCCTTACCAGCATCTTGCCTCTGACATGGACTCTGAGACCTTGGCGCGCATGTTCCTACAGCTCGTCGGTCAGATGACAGGCATGATAGCGGGTAATCTACCCTTGGTCCTTTTCGATCTGGACGAAACATCCGCTTCGACTCGAAAACACGCCCACCGTGATGATGCTATCCAGACATTTGAGCAAATCGCACCCGAGACCCGGCCGAGATTGCACTTTGTCGCTAGTCCAGAAGAAGTGGCTGCTCATATACCTTCAGGTGGCACCATCTTCATGCCCAACCCAATGGACTTCCTAGCGCACCTGCCACATACCATTGAGCCTGATGTGCACTACGACCTTCTTTCTAAACGTACTCTTGCTATCTCAGCGCTTCCTACACCGCCTTCACTGGTGTCTGGGACCAATCTCTCATCCTCAGACCTGCAAGACTCGTCTATCTTGGCTGCAGAAGCTCTGCGCATATTGCAGCCTCTCCACGAGCGCGCCATACCTTTCGTAGTCAAGTTACCACAGGCTCTCGCAGGAACCGGCACTTTCCTTGTGCGCAATGAAACAGAGCGTCAGAATGCACTGGCCGTTCTGGTCCCTGAGGTCAAGCGTATGCTCGCCGTCGTCACCCCTGAAAACGCACACCTCGAACCTGCAAGCGTGATCTATCAGGAACTCATTCCTGGCCCTGCCGTTGGATTCTCGCTGTTCGTGACCAAGTCAGGGCGGTGGGACTTCATATCGTGCACGCGGCAAATCTACGATGACTCAGATGGGGGCGAGGGCTGGTCTGGCGGTTACATCTCATATCCTGAGCAGGAAGCCCTGCGCCTGCAATACGCAGATACAGCAGATAAGCTAGCCGCTTACATACATAGTCGCAATTACCACGGTCCTATTGGGGTCGACATAATGACAGGACCAGATGGATCCCAATACATCATCGACATGAACGTACGGATAACTGGGACGATGCCATTAGGATTCTGGAAATCATATTTCATCAGCAGAGGGCTACAGGAAGCAGTTATTTTCTTTCCATTGATCCTGAGCGTTTCAAGAACTCAGTTCCAGGAGAACTTTGAGGGGGAACTGCAAGACGGTAGGATCGTCGTTGTAGGATGGAGCCATGATGGCGAAGGCAAGAACAGTGCTACAATCATAATGGTGGCTGGAAGCACTCCAGAGGACTTGAAAGCTTTGCTTGAAAGGTTGAACAAGCACAAGGTGCAGAAGGAGTCTCAGATCACACCTTCCATATAGTCATAGTCATAAAGAATTGATCTGTACCTCTTGAAGACTCAGTTAAACGACAAGAGCGGCATGCCTCAGTCTTTCAGCTCAGTACAGAACCCGTACATAATGCATGTCCAGAGCCTATCAAGTGTGGTCTTATGGCTCAATTCTTGGCATGTGCCGGCAATTTTGCTACAGTCTGTGGATTCGCTACACGGTCGAAGTGGTCATCAAAAGATGTATCGACATTTTGAACTACTGCTTGACTCGCAAAGAACGCAGCAACGTACATCATGAGGGTTGATAGATGCTCTGTCATGTCTTCATGTCATAATATTGTTCTGCACGCTGAACGGCTGCTTTTAGAGTACGTAAGTACAAGACCCATAGCCACAGCGAAGTTTGTTGTTTCATTTTCCACGCAGACATCTCATGATTTTCCTGGTACCGTAATCAAACACTTGTGGCCTTTCGGTGCTACCAGGAAGTAATTGACCATTTCCATCGCCTCGTCAGACATCCCATTGGTTGTAGATGGTATAACCTGAGGAAATGCCTTGAAAAAGCCGACCGCAGCCATACGAAGCTCCATATTAGCCAAGTGAAGTCCGACACAACCTAAAAAAATGTAAAGTCTGGTCAGTAATCATGACTAGTGATAGGCTGAGAAGCAGAAGGTGCTAGGAAAACTCAGAGACCCACTCCTTGTACCCAATCCGAATGGCAAAAGGGCCTCTTTCATCTCGGGTGTAGGTTTCTCCCACCTCTCAGGGATGAACACCTCAGGGTCCACGTAGATGTCCGGGTTACGTTGCAGTGAGAACTGCAGCGTCGCAACTGTGACTCCTTGCTTGATGAAATACCCTGCCAGCGATCTGCCGCCTTCTGGTACCGTGCGTCGGAGGCTGGCGCCAACAACTGAGTTATATAGTCGCATCGACTCACGCACTACCATCTCGAGGTAATGAAGGGAGCGGACTTCGTCGTATGTGAATTCATCTGGAATACTGGCCAATTCCTGAGCGATCTTAGATTGCGTGTCTGGCGATTTGGAAACGAGCCAGATGAGATATGCCAAGGTTACAGCGACAGTTTCGCCTCCTCCAAGGATGTTTGATGCGGCTTCAGCTATAATCTGGTTTTCCTCAAGACCACCATCGGCTTGCGCTTTAAACATCTTTGCGAAAAGCATAGGCTTGTTCTCTATCTTCTGAGGCGCAGTTTCCCGAAGATCCTTGTACGTTTTGAGGGCAGCACGTGCATGAGACAGCAAACGACGAGGCGTCTCCTTCATCTCGTTCATGATAGCAGGTTGGTAAGGGGAGTATGACATCAGCTTGAATACTGGAGCCAATTCGGATACATAGCCACTATAGGCGTCGTTTTTCGCCATGTCTTGGATGTATTGATTGTCCTTTATGATCATGAGTACAGGGCTCTCTGTTAGAGAAGTTCTCGAAACTTACCTTGCCCGCCTCGAGTAAGGCAAAAGATTCGCCGAAGCTGAGGTCACTGATGATGTCGATAGCCATGTAGTGGAACCATCTCAGAACGTCCATATGACCTTCCTCTTCCAACTGCTCTTTCAACTTTGATATGGCAAGCTTCGTCTTCTGCATAACGAGTGGCCGTACTGCTTTCAGTGCAGAATCTGATAACGGTTGTCCAAGCAAACGGCGACGGTTGCTATGTTCCTTGACGTCGATCATAGTGAACATATTGTTAGTGCCATAATTTGTGAATGCTTTGTACCAAGGCGTCTTCTTGAAGCCGCCGGTGATCTTGTGGATCTCGCGCGTGGCGGCCAAATCCACAACTGAGGCTTCGTCAGGACTGATACGGACTATTGGCCCATATTTTTGATGTAGGGAATCTAAATAGTACATTTTCCTTCCTTGAAGAGTAGCCCATTTGAGCTCCAGATTTGTGATTCTGGTGTAGAAAGGACCTGGAATTTTAGACAAAGGGCCAAAGAACGTGTTGTAGAAGAGTTTCTGAGCAGGGTCAGCACGACGTCTGATACGGTCTGATCATGGAATGCATACAATTAGCAGCCCGAAAGCTAAGACCGTTAACAGCAACCATGCTCCTTCAAATGGAGAGCTGGAGTTGACGGACGTTCGATCGATATGTGCAGGCATCTCGAAGGGGCTGGTGAAGTATGTTGCTAAAGGATGTTATCGTCTTGAGGAAAGCGAAACGTCGAGATCAGAGTCAGTGGGCCAACCGCTAATGGCGGCTTCCGAGCAGACAACGGCTATAAATTGTCCTTGGAAAACACATGTGTCGACGACAAGGGAGCAGTCAGGACGTTCAGCCGTCTTCCGATGTATCATCGTTGAAGTCTCCCAAAGATGAACCGATTCATGTAGCCAAAGCCGAGAGAGCTCGGGTGTTACAGGGTTCCAGCATGCCAGCGTTAGAGCAGCTACATTCTGCTACCCAAGCTCGCTCTTCGTGTCCAGACCATTACCCTTCTTTGCAACATGTGATGACAGTTCAACGCTATGGATCGACGTATTCTACGAAGTCAACTTTCTCGGCAATGCCATGGCTGCTTGATGGTACCACGGCCTAGGTTGAACAGATCAAACAGTGCTCTCTTGAGATGGAGTGACTGTAGGCCTATCTAGCGTTCCCAATCCCTAGTGGATCACGGAAGTCACTCCTGTTTCCAATCTGCGCCCTGGTTGTAACGATAAGTAGACATCAGAGGCTCTTTGGTCTTGCATTCAATTCTTGGTCCTGTGACCTGTGATCTCTTTTTCAAAGATGCCTAGCTACTTGATATCTTCCGTCCGTATCTTTGATGGGAGGTCCATCACTCACGAGCTCGGCTACATCTTTGTGTGTGATGGCGTTATACACAGTGCATCAGCTAGTCGCCCAGAGTCCCTGCCAGCCGGTTGCATTGAGATATCTGGTGAAGGCTGCACTATCCTCCCAGGCCTGATTGATGGGCATGTCCACGTCTACAATCAGATATATGGACTGGAAGAATCCCTGTCATACGGTGTCACTACTGTCCTCGATTTGCACAACGAGACATACTGGGCGAACAATGCGAAGAAAACAGCAAGGGAGCGGAACGACGTTGCTGATATCCTCAGCTCTTACAACTCAGCCACCATCCCAAGTGGCTGGCCGAGAGAGGTTTTCCTATCATTGGATCCTTCTGAAGAGGTCAGTCAAGGAGAACTTCTGGGCTGCGGGATTATAGTCTTACATTTGGCAGAACCGGCGCAGGGTGGAAGCATGGCCACCAGCAAGTACTATCGAAGAAGCCAAACAATTCGTATCAGATCGAGTCGCCCAAGGTGCAGAGTATGACGAGCTCCACTCCATCTATCCGAACTTCTGCTAATGGATGTCGTTTGCACAGCTTCATCAAGCTTATGCAAGAAACGGGCGCAGGTTTTGGGTTGATCCCCAAGAATCAGCCTCTGCCTACTCCATCCGTGGCCATCCAACGTACACTTGTGGATGCAGCTCACAACCATGGAATCTTGGCTGTTGCACATGCTATGAGCCATAGCGATACTCTGGCAGTTCTCGAAGCTGGGGTAGACGGAGTTGTCCATTCCATCATGGACAAATCCCCAACTCCTGAGTTGCTTGAAGCGTTCAAGAACAGTGGAGCATTCATGGTGCCGACACTTACGGTCACAGCAAGCAATACCGGCTCAGAATCCGAGAGTCGGGAATACTTCGCACATGGCTTGGAAGGCGACAAAAAGGAGCACATGCGCTGTTGCACTAGGTACGCCAGGGAAGAGAGCAACGTCCAAGCTGGCTACGAACAGACTAGAGCGCTCAGAGAGGCAGGCGTGGATATAGTTTGGTAAGTTGCTCTTGAGCCTGACACCACAAGCCCCCAGCTAAGTTGTGCAATTCCAGTGGAACGGATGTATCGCCCAACTTTGCAGGCTTACACTTTGGTCTGTCGATGCATCATGAGATGTGGCTATACGTCCACCGTTGCGGCTTCTCTCCTACCGAAGCACTAGCTTCGGCAACAAGTGTGAGTGCAAGACGGTGGAGGCTTGCCGACCGTGGGATCATCGAAGTTGGGAAGAACGCAGATCTCCTACTTGTAAGAGGTGACCCGACTGACGACATCAATGCGACAAGAAACATTGTTGGGGTCTGGCGCAATGGTGTGAGGCTTGAGGCCACGCTGACGAATGGAGTAAAGTCTTGAGTGGTAGTGGTGTAGAGAATGGGAAGTTCACACAGTACCGCAACTGTATTCGCCGTGGTATCCTACTGCCAGTGACAGTACACATGCCAGATCGGTAAACCCGAGCCAAAGGCCGCCAGTAACGTTGCTTGGATGTAAAATCATCCACGACTGAGTCTCTTGGGAAAACAGCTTCACTATTAGCAACACTACTGTTATTCGATATGTTTCCAATCAATCTCGGTCTACGTCGGTCTACGTCGGTCTATCTCGGTTTACTACCCTTAATAGAAAGGCTCCAGGTTACTGCAGCGGTCGGCAACACCTCACCGTAGATCCCTTGCAAGCGGGAATGATAGAATTTGTTTGGCATACCCTCGTTGTACTCCTAGGTGCCAATCAATGCAGACAATCTTTCGAGAAGCGGTGGGCACGGCTCACATATCAACGCTAATTTTCAGGCGTTCCGGCGTACGCCCGCTTTTAGCTGTTTAAAATAAGCCAGCCTATATACACAGACAAAAGTTCCCGTCTTGCAGACAGGAAGATGCAGGGCGCTAAAACCTCTGCACAATGCAACCCCAGTTAGAGCGACTGCCGTGTTCTTCTGAGTGAACACCGCAAAACCCAGAATCAGAGGTCAGAGGTCCGAGGTCCGAATTTGTCATCTGCTCCTCTTACACCCCTTGCTTTATCGGTATCAAGCAAGTCTAATTTCATCCACGTTCGTATCTACCGGTGAGCCTCATCTTTTCAATGCCAAACATAAAACTTTGTTGACACGACTGTTCAGGCTTTTCTGGAAGGCAGGCTTCAGCCGTGTGGACTCAGACGCCATGGTATCCATTAAGAACGAAAGCGCGACTCCCGCCACTGAAGCAAGCACATCGATTGACCCATCGATTTCCGAGAAGGCAGATGTGAAAGATGGTGCAGAGACGGAGACCAAGCCGGTCCAATTTGCCAGTATGGCAGAGCAGCTTGCAGGCGGACCCAAAGAAACATGGGAGACTTGGCTTCAGGCCTTTAGCGTTTTCCTCATCTATGCCGGAACTTGGTAAGT
This sequence comes from Polychaeton citri CBS 116435, assembly GCA_010093785.1. NCBI lineage: Eukaryota > Fungi > Ascomycota > Dothideomycetes > Capnodiales > Capnodiaceae > Polychaeton > Polychaeton citri. The sequence continues at coordinate 535,276 of MU003772.1, forward strand.
CCACACAGCACCGCCATATTCTTAGGATACATCACTGACATATCTGCAGGGGTCTTCTCGCTGTTTATGGCACCTTCCAAAACTACTACGAGACCGTATTGCTACCACACAGGTCCACAAACGACATTTCGTGGGTGGGGACCATAGCTGCCATCCTACTCATCTTCGGTGGTGTCCTTACGGGTCCCATATATGACCAAGGATGGGTACGCGAATTGCTCTTGATCGGGTCGTTCCTGACCATTCTCGGTATAATGATGACCAGTTTGGCAACCGAATACTGGCATATTTTACTGGCGCAGGGACTGTGCCTTGGACTAGGCAGTGGGATCCTCTCAAATCCAGCCATTGCACTCATTACTTCTTCTTTCTCTGGGAATCGTACATTGGCTTTAGGTTTAGCCACCTCGGGTACTGCAATTGGTAAGTCTCGTTAGATCGCTCTGGACAATTGATCTCAACGATCTGTCTGAGTGGAGAATCCGCGCTGATGTAATAATTTAGCCGGCATCATATATCCCATCATAATGTCTAGACTTTTCCCGGCAATCGGATTCAGATGGGCAACGCGTGTCCTTGGTTTTATCGCACTCGCCGAACTCATCGTCGCCCTCGCTATCATGCTCCCGTACACACGCAAGTCCAGGCAGCAGCAGATTGAGCAGAAGCGCTCACTTTCAGACCTTCTAGACTCAGCGCCTTTCAAGGATGCAGGTTTCATGGCTCTGAGCTTCGCATACTTCTTCATGTGGATCGGCTACTGGGCGATCTCCTTCTTCATACCGACCTTTGCAACCTTCAAACTTGGTGCCTCGAACACAGAGTCAGATGACTTCCTTGTCATATTCAACGCAATCAGCATCGTGGGTCGCATACTCGCCGTGATTGTGTCAAACAAGTGGGGCGTTCCGCGCATGGCACCCTGGTTCGCTATAGCCTCCGGCATCATGCTCCTAGGCTGGACTGGAATACACTCCATCACCGCCTTCTACGTGTGGGTTGTGCTGATGACCATCCTGTTGACGCCCTTGGCGGTCCTGTGCCCATCGATGCTTGCACATGTAAGCCCAAGCAAAGAGGTGATGGGTACACGTATGGGTATTGCTTTTGGTTTCACATCTATTGGAGTCCTCGTAGGCACGTATGTATCAAGTGTATTGATCGACCGCGAGACAGGCTCGTTCTGGAAGATGCAGGTCTTCTGCGGAATCACTATGATTTTTGGAGGAGCATTGATGGCGTTCGTCGCGAGAGAAGTTGCTCGGAAGGCTACCAAGCCTAGTGAAAAAGAGGACGAAGGAGTGCCACATGCATAGCAGTTATTCGTCTTGGTCTGTTGGAGTGGTGCAAATAGATCAGATGTCTATAGAGTGAGTGAACGAGTTTCGTGGAGCAATTGCCCTCTCTACTGCTAGAGGTAGATCAAGATATGCTGGTTGACTAAAGACCATACCCAGAAAGAGGACTGCAGGGCAAAGTAGCTTATTGCCGTCTAAGCTTATCCAAAGACTTGAGCTCCATGGGATACCCTCCACTCAAGTATCTTGACTTCAGAGTATACTGCTTTATTACCCTAAATCTCTTTGTGAGATTTGAGATACTATACTGGCACCCGCCATCATGGATGAGGGTATCTAGGAGATGAATCGCAAGAATATTTCGAAAGGTGTGTGGAACAGAGGAAATATGAGGTGGACATTGTTTGCGCCTTGATCACTATAACCAGAGTTTATCGGGTTAGTGCGAAACCACTATACACGAAGGATGGGTTTCTCTCCACACGCCAATCAGAATGTAGGTAGCCTAGAATTTTGGTCCTTGCACAGCTGTTTCTACCAGTAACGTCTGTCCCAGTGTGCTAAGACGCACAGTGTGGCGAGACACCTCAAATGTTTTCACCGACCAGACACTTTTGGTAGCTATTACAATGTCAAGATTGATTCTAGGTACAGCTATACTACTTATCAGGCTAGATAAGAGTATATATTCTGGTCAAATCAAGTACATGTTGCTGTATGTGCATATTCGTCGATACCTCTAGAACCCTCCCCTGGCTGCGGGACAGTCTTGTAGCAAGTACTACATGACTTTCGCCTCCAAAACTTGTTCACAAAAGACAATTACAACGCAAGGCTTGCAAGTTTATCAGGACAATGTGCGTTGCGCCATTGTCAATCTTTGGAAGTTGAGCAAATGTTGATGTAGCACCACTTCCACCGGCGAGTCACGTTTCGCTATGGCTACTGTAATGTGTAAGGCTGCAGCCTTCTCATTCCAACACCACTTCCACCAATGAGTCATGTTTCAATATGGCTACTGTGATGTGTAAGGCTGCAGCCTTTCCATTCTAACACCACAGTGATCATAGTAAACCACGCCTCTCCCTCTGTAGCTGTGCCATTCACCTTCGCAACTCGAAGTCGGGGCAGGACATAATAGCTTCACACTGACCAAAGCGCTAAATCCAACTAAATAGGCCAAACAAACTTGATGAACCGAGAAGATTTGCAGTCGCGATTTTAGATATCTAAGTTAAGACTCAAGCGCACTGGCGAGACGGGGCACCAACGATCCAAGCACAGCCGTTTTTGAGTTCGAGAATCATCGCAAGGACCATAATGTCAGCTCCAACATATGATTATAGCGGCACGAGCCTGTATAATACATACGCTTTGAAATGTTCCGAGATATCTACAGCTTTAAGTGCTGCCTCCTCGCCTGAGGATAGGTTCTCCATCATAAAGAGCGCGGCGGACTGGTGGTCTGAGAACAGTGCAACCGTTCACAGTGGATTTGCTCAGTTCTTATGCGAACTCGCAGAAGAGAATGGTCAACTGCCAGAGTTCGAAAAAAACCATCCCCATATCAAACAAGTGGTGCGGAGAATTGGCAACAAAAGCAAGGAACGCAAGGCTTCCATATGCTTCTCCTTGATCGGGAAATGGGGAAGGAAAATAGTGGATCACTACAATTTTCACAACCTAGCGGACGGGCATCTGGAAGTCCTTAAGAAATGTTCGAAAAAATGGTCAGACTGGGAAGATTATTGTCCGGTTTTGAACTACGGCCAGCTTCAGATGCATCAAAAAGCTTACCGTAAGCATGATCCTAGCATAGGAATCGGTGGCTTACCAGTAACTAAAGGGCGCTTCACACAATTCTTCCATGTCCCGAAACACTGTACGAGGGAAGTTTTAAGGTATGGAGACAACTGGGATACTACTACAGTTGAGCATGACGCATTTTTGTTTTCACCCGAGTCCCTCGAGAGGCGTGGGGAGAAAGAAAAACGATATGCCATTGGCTTTGACCAATATGGATTACTTGTTCGAGTCCAAATTGACCACGCTGACACCATAAGCATGAGGCCGCCAGGTGAAAATAGCAACCAATTGGAATCTTCGAGAGATGCAAGTTCGATTAGGACCTTTCTAGCATCTCAGGAAGTACGCTTGGATGAAGACCGTCCATTACAGGAAGCTTCAGATGCCGACCCAATCAATCCACTTCCACCCACCGGAGTGCCACCAACAACATCGCATCTATACCCGTTTCTCCAGCAGTCATCGTCAACCCAGCCACAGACATCGCCACCACCGTTACAGTTACTACAACCACCGTCACTACCACTACCGCCACTACTACGATCGCCACAACCATCGTCGCTGCCACTACAACCACCACTACAACCACCACAACCATTGCCATCGCCACAATTATCGGCATATTCTCCATCATCATCGCCGTCATCGTCAGTGCTACCGCCTTCATCAACACCGTCGTCATCATCGTCACCCAATTTGCCACCACCTTTGCCAGTATCATCGTTGGTTTCTATCCCATCGCAACCTGGTTTGCCATCTATGAGGTCTTCTTCTCCATCAACAAGGCTTCCAACGTCCCAGACAGGCCCAGTTGCATCTGTGCAGGTGGGAGCGCCGACAAGCACACGAGTTGGCTTTTTAGACCATCTTGGACATGGAGATAATACGTCTGCATGCAACGATCCGCTAGGTGCTGTGTCTATTTCTCAATCTATGCCTTCTCTCAACTTTGATACGATCATGGGCGGTTCCCAGGCCTTCGGAGTTGGACAGAATGAGTTCGATTCAAATGCGGCAAATTCATGCGACTTGAACGGTGAACAATACCTAAGAACCATACACGATTGGGATCAAGGCGATCTCACGGCTCTAGACATGGAGTGGCAGGAAATGATGGGAGGTGAAGGATTCCGCACCTCCAACATGACCAATCATCCGTACATCGATCCTATACCCGATGATCCTCATTCTATCTGGCGATCTTGGGCTGATGGCCAAGGAATGCTCGCTACCCATGTCGGCCATTTACAACGAGAATTGGAACAATCTCGAGGTGAGCAACGTCGGAGGCTTAAGTCGCAACTCCAATGGCTGTGCCCTGATCAATGGGCCTCAATATTCTCGGGCGAAGATGGTGATGGAAATGCGAGCAAGGAAGATGCTGATATATGGGTGATGCCGAGTACAGATTTCGAACATCATGCTCAGGAAAAGCACCCCTTCCCTAAAGTAGTACTCGTCGAGCATAATTTCACTGATGACGGGTCACACAGCCAGAAATATTATAGCCAGAAGTTGGACCTTCTGGGTCAAGGTGAATCTGTGTCGGTGTTCAATTCGATGCGTGGGAAAGTAGAATGCATGAGGATCGAAGATTTTGCATATGAACTAAGGTTACAAAATCGGCCTCTACACGCTCTGAATGTTCTACCTGCAACTAAAATTACCCGTCCAAGGTTTGCAGGATTCCGCCGGTTTCCTCGGCCAAAGGGGATGGTTTTTAAGATGCATCCAACATCCGACATGAGCTCATCGAGGCCGAATCTGAACGGCAATGTTTCGAGTCCAGGCTGGGGAAACATGTCTTTACCATCGACTTTTGTTGGTCCTTATATCACCGGTTTTACAGGAATGTGGTTACGAAATGCATTTGGGACTCAGATAGTGAGTATAACTTGCAATATGGAAACGCAAGACTGGCACGATCTAGCTGAGCTTGGCCTGCATTGGGATCCGAAAGGGAAACAACGGCTACTTCTGCTAAGACAGAATACAGTACTTTTCTTACCTCCTGGAGTTCGGATAGCTTTCACGATATTGTCAAACGATACCTGCCTATCAGGTGGAGGGCTGCTTTGGGACAGATGTAACATTCCCAAGACTATTGCAGAAGCGGATTGGATTTTTAGCTGTGAAGACTCAATAAGGCCCATGAGAGAGGAGCTTAAACCGGAGATGGTGAGTCTTCTGCAGGCTTGGTCCTCTCGAAGCAATCATGCATTGTCACAAGATGTGGAAATGGCATCGTAACCCATCAAAAGTAACCTTTAGCATATGCTCTCCAAACAACAATAGTGATTGCTCATCCAGACTAGGCTTTGTGTCGCACTAGTCTCAATCAAAAACCTCGAACGAGAGAACCAAATTACCTTGATCCGTTATTCCTGCTGCCTATAACTTTTAAGATCGAGCGGCTCGCAAGTCATCTCTTGAGCAAAGTAGTGTATTGGAATGAATTTTACTCCAGAGTAATCCTGGTGACATCGGTGTTTTGGTCATGTCAGTAGCGTATGTTCTGTGCTTTATCCAGTCTACCATCTTCTGCACAGCTCAAGATTTCTTCAGATTGTTGATTCTTCAACTCAATGTCCTTGTCTTCGACTTCAACTTCCGATGAGCCATTCAATACATTCAACATCCGTACAAGGTTTATGTATTCTTGTCAAGACTCTTCTTCTTTGCTCTGTTGTAATTTTCGATCGTGCTCACAAAGGACAGAGTACCCAACGCTTGCTAGTGGTAAACGATCACTGCTTCACCTGAGACTCTCCTACTAATGACGTACCAAGTTTCAATCACCAAACATGGTGTTCTCCGCACACTTATCTCCGTTAGGAGTCTTTAGCGTTCTATGTACGTAGATGAGAGCAGATCTGATCTTTATACTGTCGGTGATATCCTAAGATCGCATTTGTAACCTATCTGGAAGCTGATGCTTGCTATCTGGCCGTGTTTTCTCAATGCATGGCTACACCAAGACTTTTTAACGTCTAAAACTTGCTTCAATGATATGTGAGTCCTCTCGTAGACGAACGAGTACGTTTCACCATGGTGAGATGTCGCAAACAACTTGACAGTGTTTCTGTGAGATGATCTTTTGATGCTTTCAACTTCTAGAGTGACCTTATGGGTTCTAGTGAAAGCTAAATCCGCACATGGTTCTCCCCTGTCTGGAATGTTGAGAGCACTCTTTCCGCTGCCTTGGCTTCCAGTCTCTACCATTTTAGTGTATCTGGTCTATGTATCACTCTTTGAATAACGAAGCTACTCTCTTATGTGGTCAAAAGCTCGTGGAAATTTGGATCTGATCCCATTCCTGGCTGCCCTCCTGATAGATACTGATGCGTGAAGTACGTCTTACCACTTCTGCTGTATTCATTAACTAATCTCAACTTTGAAATGGTTTCATATCTTCCCGTCTCAGTGGAAACATTTGAGGTGTCTCGCCACGCTATGCGTTTCAGCATGGGGAAATGGGCGTTGGTGGGCCTGCAATCTCATATCCCCCATCTTGATGCCTAAGGCATGCAGAGCGGATCTGCCGCTTAATCTTGTTGTTCGCCGCGGCCAAAGCTTACTGTGAATGAGAAGCATGAACCCGCACTTTGAGGATGCCAATACGCACGCTTACTGAACGCTAAGAAAGCTGGAATACATGCCATAGCCTTTGTCGAGACATACTCCCCAGTCAAGGAATGCGTGAAAACGGTGCCAACAATCCGCATCACAAGCGGGCAGCATCATATGGAATGCCCTTAGAGATGCCCGGCCCGGGAGTCGATATGATTGCGACACGTGACAGCACAAAAAGCCAGGCTGATAGAGTGGCCAAGGCGACGCCTAAGCCGTGAATCTCCGCAGTCGGCCAAATTGATGTTCTTATCAGTGCTGCCGCCGAGCTAGACAGTCGCGTCACGACAATACTTGCACTTAGGGGAAGTCGAGATATAAAGCCCAGCGTCTCTTCTCCTAAGTACAGGCACAACCGACTCAACAATTGTCATCTCGTAATGCTAGGCAGATGGCTGAAATGCATAAGAAGGGTGTGGGTGGCCACATCCCACTCTCTCCCATCCACTCACATTCCCAAAGTTCGGGCTTGAAACGCGTTCAGAAGCGGCCGTCATCTTTCTCTGCGTCAATTTCGTGAATTGTAAATACCTCAACTCACTCGTCTCACTCCTCCGACGCAAATGACTCTCCCTGCTACATCCGCTCCTGAGAAGCAAGTCAGCCACAACCACACCAACGGCACCATGGACGCTCCAACCATCCAGCCAAAGTTCTTGCCGAACGCAAGAGACATGGGTCTCGTTGCTGTTGGTTTCTCTGGTGGCCAGGTAAGATAGATGAATCATACGATCCACGGATGTTATAGTCCATGTCTGACCCTCGCTCTAGTGCAAACCTGGTGTGGACGCAGCGCCAATGGCTCTCATCGAGGCCGGCCTGGTGGATCAGCTCAAGGACGACCTGGAGTACAACATCAACTATGACAACAAGGTGCACCAGTACGCCGAGCTCATGCCAAAGAGTGACCCAGACTACCGAGGGATGAAGAAGCCCCGTGCCGTCAGCGCTGTCACCGAGAAGCTCGCATCACAGGTGTACGAGCACGCCAGCAAGGGCAGGTTCGTCCTGACTCTCGGCGGTGACCACTCCATCTGCATCGGCACGCTCGCAGGCACAGCGAAGGCCACCCGCGAGCGCCTCGGCCGTGAGATCGCGGTCATCTATGTCGATGCCCACGCAGACATCAACACGCCTGAGTGCAGCGACTCCGGCAACATTCACGGCATGCCGCTGGCCTTCGCCACCGGCCTTGCCAAAGACGAGAACAGGGACACCTTTGGCTGGATAGAGGACGACCAGCGCGTCAATGTTAAGAAGCTGGTCTTCATCGGCCTGCGCGACGTCGACAGAGGGGAGAAGAAGATCTTGCGGGAGCACGGCATCAAGGCCTTCAGCATGCACGACATCGACCGCTACGGCATCGGCAAGGTCATGGACATGGCCCTGGGCTGGATCGGCAGCGACACTCCCATTCATCTATCTTTTGACATCGATGCTCTCGACCCCATGTGGGCTCCGTCCACCGGCGTCCCAGTCAGAGGCGGCCTCACTCTCCGCGAGGGCGACTTCATCTGCGAGGCTGTCCACGCCACCGGCAGTTTGATCGCCATGGACCTGGTTGAGGTCAACCCAAGCCTGGAAGAGCAAGGCGCTGCAGGCACAGTCAGGTCAGGCCTGTCGATCGTCCGCTGTGCGCTCGGTGATACCCTGCTATAGACCAGCTTGAACAGCTTGCTGCATTTGAACTCAGCTTGAGACACGTTCCTGATGAGTGAATGAAAAGTCATAATTCTCCTACTGCATATAGCGCCTCCCAATAGCTCCTCGATGAGAATGAAAAGTACCACAGTTCCATACTATTGCTATGTATAATTAAATCAAGGTCGCGCTTCGAAATTTTCTTCAACAGTCTAGAACCCCTGCTTAGGCTTGCCCTTGTACTGTCGCTGGCTCTGGCTCCTCCCAAGAGGCTTCCTCGCAAGAGGCTCCCGCGCGACAGGATCCCTCTGCTGTAGCGGTGGCTTCTTCACGTCCCAACTCTTGCCCCAGCCAGAGCCTCCAACCCCGGCATTCTTGCCACTGCTATTAGGCACAGGATCAGGCTTCCAGGTAGGCGATAGTTTAGGCTCAAACATGCCAAGCGTGGGGACGTTCTGAGCGCTCTTGGACCGCTTCAGCTTGTCGTTCTCGCGCCTGAGACCGTCGAAGTTGCGCTCGAGCGAGTCGAGGTCGTCCTCGGTATGCTGCAGGTCTTCCTCCAGCCTCTGGTGACGGCCGCGCAGGTTGCGGATATCCTTGTCGTGAATTTCCTTCTGCTGCTGCATCCAGCCCAGCAGATCGCGGTGCGAGCCCTCCAGCTTCACCACCCGGTTGCTGAGGCTGGCTGTAGGCGGCTGCGGCTGCGGCTGCTGCTGCTGCTGCTGCTGCTGCTGCTGGGCTCGCTCAAGCCTCTCCAGGCGTGAGGTCAAGTTGGGTTCTGGCGGCTGGTGCGTGTCGCGCAGCTGGGTTTCGATCCGACCAACGCGGGTGAGTAGTTGCGGATCCATTGGCTGAGAGGCCTGCCGCGTACGTTCTGGTTGCTGGGCTTGCTTCCGCAGCTCATCCATCTCGGCCCTCTGCTGCTGCATCTGGTCCTGGAAGCCCTTCAGCGCCCCATCGAACGCACGCTGCTGTTGAGAGTGCATGTGCAACTGTTCGGACTGAGACTGGATCTGCTGGGCCTGCGCCTTCATCTGCTGCTCTGTTTGGTTCATGCGCCAGCCCTGCACGTTGGCTTGCTGCTTCAAGGTCTCTATCTCGCCTCTATGCTGTCTTTCCAGTGTCTTCATCTTCTGGCGATGTTGTTGTATACTGTGCTGGAGGTCGGACTTCGCATTCTCGAGTTCCTTCTGGAGCTCTTCCAGAGTCGTTGCAACACTTCCTGATTCGCGGAATTTGAACTCTTCTTCTACTTTACCTTGCAGGTGGTCCAGTCGCTCTTCGAGTGACCGTTGGTGGGATAGGATATTATGACCATCTTGAGAGGTGGGTAGGTCGCGTTGACCTTCTTCGTGATGCTGTGGCGGATTCCAGGTGTAATTGAAGGCGTAAGGTTCACCTTCGTTTTGATCACCATTGCGATGAGGGTTCATATGCGCCATTGCCTCTTCGATATCGCGCTCGGCAGCGCTTGGTCCTGCCTTTGGCGATTGCTGCTCAGCTGCACCATCTGCGCTTCCAGGCTGCCAGAATGGCGGGAACTGTTGGCTACCTTCCGGTTCTTCGGGTACTGAGGACATCCTGATGGATCTACCGCTTTGTGCAGGATATTGGCTCTACTTCCAGTGTGTAGTGCCCCAGACAGAAGAGATAGACATAGGAAAGACTTACGATTGAGAAACAAGATACCTACCAGGACCAAGTGAGATCAGCACCGCCTACGCCATTAACTAACCTCCATTCTACAAGCACCTGACACCTCTTGTCGAATGCGCTGTCGAGGGATGACGTCGCAAGTCGCAGCTGTATGCAGGCAGCGAGACTGATTGGTCGTGATTGGACAAAATCGTGTTGGGCGACAACCTGAGGCATTAGAAGGCAGGGCCGCAGCAAAGAGTCCACGCCTCAATAACTATGTAGAGTTCCTAGATGATTGGCAGTGTTTCTATTGATCCAATATCATTTGGCTGGATTTTCCACGCATCCTCTCTTCGCAGTATTCGTTGCGAGATGAGAATCTCGAGGCCTCGGGCAACACCTTCTACGACATGGCGCGCGTGGAGTGCATGAGCCTCCCCAGCCCCCTCGTCTTCCATCTTCGCTCGACTGACCAATGATGTTGGCCCCGGCGCAATTCACTTGCATCGTGCAGTGCGAGAGACAATCCAAATCTATATGATGTAGTAAGATTGGTGGTAATGTGAACTACTGACACATGGGAGAAAGGCAGACCACGTATTTGTATATGGTCGTCAAGAAGGTCTGACGTTGACAGAGCGGTGTGTTGGCCACGAGGTGACGATGGCACAGAACACAGAGCACAGCACAAGCCACGTTGGCGAATGACCGTCCCCACACATCCAGTTTGGCATTGGCTGCTGTGAAGAACGAACTAGAGCATGAACCGCACTGTCCTGAGCGTCTGGACACCGCTCTCACATGGCATTTGGCGCAGGATCTGCAGGGTCGCATCTCGGTGCAAATCCCTCATTTGAGGAGATGGCCGGCACATGCACAGCATACAGCGAGGGACACCTCTTCCAGATTAGAGTAAGCGTCGACGGCTGCTTCGAAAAAGCCTGCTTGGACACGAGCTCGATATGAGGGCACTGCAGCTCCCCCAGCTTACCGGCGAGCACAAAAATGCCTCAATCAATCCACCCAAGATCAATGCAGGTCCTACTTTACCTGAACGAGATAGACGGGCGAGGCGCAGCAAGGAGGAGCCCCGATCTTGACCAGACATGAGAAAATACGTCGAATTAATCCTGTAACCGCTTATGTAAGACTGGCACGTTGGGTCTAACGTACCCCACAAGTCAGCTGGCCACACAAGTCAGCTGGCCACTTTTTTCATCTCATCTTATTCAAACTGGTGTTACTCTACCAGATGAAGTTCAAATGCTTTGATATAATAATCTATAGTACATCTGGTATTAAGTTCGCTTCTGGACACTTTGTTCTATTATGACCCTTAGTACCACAAGTACTGCAAGTCATTCTTCTCCTAGCTTGACCTGAGGATGAAGTTATACTTTGTAATGCTTCTTCTGCAACAGACTGTAATGATTGCCCTAGATCTTCGAAAGCCTGATATTCCTCTTGGTTCAAAGATTGACTTGATAAGAACCTTCTTT